>BMAU01002616.1:0-340000 GCA_019973935.1 Trichonephila clavipes | reverse complement strand
AAGTCGTGAAGCTTGGTACACAGATTTCTTTCATAAAGTAGAGATTCCCTACATAATGATTTTTACAAAAATCGACCTCCAAGGGGAGTTGAGGGCTCTTAAGGGGCGTTATATATAATTATTTCCATTTTTAAACTATTAGACGTACAGTCTTGAAATTTGGTAAGCGGATTCCTTTCATAGAGTACAATTCCCCTACAGAATAGGTTTTGTGAAAATCAAGAGAATTAAGTGGCGTTATATAGGCAATTAACCCCTTTTTTAAACTATTAGACGTAAACTGTCGAAATTTCGTAAGCTGATTCCATTCATTGAGTAGAGATCCGCTATAAGATGGGTTTTGTGAAAATCGTTTCCTAAGTGACGTTGCGGGGGCTTAAGGGGCGTTATACATAATTATATCCATTTTTAAACTATTAGACGTACAGTCTTGAAATTTGGTAAGCGGATTCCTTTCATAGAGTACAAATCCCCTACAGAATGGGTTTTGTGAAAATTGACTCCCAAGTGGCGTTGTGGAATTAAGGGGTGTTATATATATAGGCAATTAACTTCTTTTTTAAACTATTAGACGTAAAATCTTGAAATTGAGTTAGCAGATTCCATTCACTGAGTAGTGATCTGTCATAAGATGGGTTTTGTGTAAATCGTTTCTTAAGTAGCGTTGCGGGGACTTAAGGGGCGTTATAGATAATTTTTTCCATTTTTAAACTATTAGACGCAATCTTAAAATTTGGTAAGCGAATTCCTTTCATGGTGTAGAGATCCGCTACAAAATAGTTTTGGGGAAAATTGATCCCCAAGGGTCACTGAGGGGGATTAAGGGGCGTTATAGATAAATATTTCCGCGTTTCAACTAATAGAACCACCTGCTTGAAAATTAGAAGGTATGTTCCGTTCATGGAATAAAGTTCCTTTTACAAAGATTTTTGCGAAAACGGACCCCCAAAGGAGTGAGTTTGCGAGGGATTAAGGCATGTTATAGAAAAATTCCTGTTTTTGAATTTAACTCACTTACTTGAAGTTTGTTGAGCACTTTTCTTTAGTTGAATAGAGTTCCACTAAGAATGGATTTTACAGAAATCAACTCCAGGGGGAAGCGGGGAAAGTTATTGGGGCGTATTGATAGACAAAGTTCCCGTTTTTGAACTGCTAAGACTATAATAATAAAATTTGGTTTGTATGTCTCTTTTTTTTAATTGGAATCCGCTAAGAATGCTGTCAACGAGGTATTGATGATAAAAATTCCGTTTTTGCTCTGTTAGATTTAGACTTGAAATTCAGCACGCATGTTTATTTTATGGAGTAGAGATCCACTGAAAGTTGCTTTGGTGGAAATTCACTCGATTATTACGTTAAGTGAGCGAAAAAAATCTTTCTACTTCTATTTTAGATATAAATAGAAATTAGATATTATAATTTATTTTCTTTTTATATCAAGGGGTGAGAGTGTAACAGCTATAAATATATTTTTCAATACAATCGAATTCTTAATGCTAGATATCAATAATTAATATATATGTAAACAGTATACATATATGCAACATCGTGAAATACCCAGTGAAGCGGGTGGGTAACGGCTAGTATACTTATAAATGCATCTGTACTGCATAACATATTTGATAATTAATTTAATAATAATGTTAATTAATTTATCAATACAAAATTAAGAACAAGATTAATAATTACTAGTGACTCCCATGGGCTTTTCATATACAAAATTATACTCCAAATTTTATACTTATCTTGATAATTTGTACGGTTTATAATTAAAGTCATATTGTTGCTTTAGCATGTAACTTTAAGTGCAAAAATTTTGAAATCAATGTAATGTTATTGTATGGATGTATTGTATGGATCGCACGATGAAAATTATGATTGAAAATTGGGTCGCAAGTATTGAAAGTTTGAGAAGCACTGGGTTACTGGAAATTATTAAACTTGTTCTTAACTTCGTATCGTTAAATTAATTATTAAATAAATTATGTAGCACTGATATATTTATAACTATAGTATATCAGTGTAAATGTGTAATTTACTTTATATTATGTCAGAATTTATTTTGTTTGTTTAATTTCGATAAATTGATAATTTTAAAAATTTTTACTTTTCAATATGCTCGCGCCTTCCTCGTAGAGTCGTCACGCTCCCCAAAGGGGGCGTGCCCATAGTTTGAGAAAAGCTGACTTAGTCCATGGATGAATGTCAAATATTTTGTGAATAAATACTACCCTTATAAAGCTGCAAGAGTATAGTGCAAAACCTGGAATGACTTGAAGATGTCACATGTTCACATTCATGATGTTCTAGGTAATTAGGAACAAAGCGTTTTGGACAAATGTTTGTAAATATCAATCTCTATGATCATCAACCAGGTACAAGCAAATAAAAGAGACGAGTAACAAAAAATTAAGCTTTTGTTACGCTTTTTTATTTCATTCAACTAATTTTGCTTTTATTAAGCAGTATTTAAGTAATTTCATACAAGCACACTAATCTACAGAGAGTTTGGCGATATCAAGTGTTTTACATGGGAACAGATTAATCGATATAAACGTAGGGGTTTCAAAAAATAAGGTAACAAGCACACTCAAAGTAAACGTTTATTCAAGAAATTAAAAAAAAAATATGTAGGAAGGCACAGGTACATATTAGTTCTCTACATATAGTCACCATACGTATCGAGACATTTGTTCCATAGGTACACAAAACCATCACACCAGCAACGTGTAAATCAGTTCTGCATGGGCTCTGGAATGCTGACCTCTCAAGTATTTCTTTAATGGTCCGAAGAGATGTACATCACGAGATGCAAAGTTGGGATTGTGAGAAGGGGGTCTAATACCTCCACCGAAAATGCTATTTCTTCCTCTTGCACATCTGTTCCTTCTTTTTCAAATTCCGTACACTAAACCCACACTTGTCTTCGTAATGTGACACTTGAAGCATACACTTCTACCAATTGCGATGAATTTCAGCTGGAAAATTTTTCTATAAACGCAAAAACGGTGTCACGCTGCTTATTTCAATCGCGCAACCATATTTGTGTCAATGTAGTCATCTTGTAACTGAAATTTAGTCATGTTAAAGAACCAGTTCCACATCTACCAGCAACATCTGAATGCTGTGATAGTTTTCGTTATCTTCAGAGGGATTTTTATTCACACAGGTAATTTGCACACCCCTCAGAGCTCTTATTACCTTACTGTATGAAACCTCTACGTATATATATATACAGGGTGCTTCGCTACCAGACCGACAAACTTGAAGGGGGTGGTACAAAAACGACTAGGAATCATTTAGTAATACAGTGTCGCAAATGCCTTTGTTACGAGTTATGCCGCAAAGAGGAAGAGAAGAAGACCAAAAAACAGCAACACATTAATGGAACAGAAAAAATTCAATTGAAAGGTTGCACAACAACAGATGTTTGAAATTACGACAAGAAGTTGTCTAACAGTGACGCTATATGGAATTCCTGACATTCTGGAAGATGACTCCAGGCAGTACTGTGGCAGATGGTGCTGAACGGAAGGCTTTGTGACCTCCAATCTTGCTGGAAGTCGTCATTTGTGAACCGTTTTTTGAGGTAGTAAGATGAACTCGTATTCAAACGAGGAACTACCGACATCCTCATAGTGTATGGAGATGCGGATTGTAACGGGCACTCCACTTGGTGGTTGTACCAGGAGCGTTACAGGCGTGTTCCACATCACACGACCTTCACAAGTGTGAACAAAAGATTACATGAAACTGGTTCTTTAACGAGATAACTGATTCTTTTTGGTGTACGAGACACCTTGGTTATAAATATTTTTCAATTGAAATTCATTGCTTATGACTAAACAAATTTCACATTAGCTGAATTATGTAGTTGTACAATTATGTCTTTCTTCTTTCTATTGCTCATTTCACTTTAAACGACAATCTTTCTCTCGTAGAACCCTAACTATTAACGCATTATCAAGTGAAAAAAATCCCTCACTATTTGTAAAATTCCGTGTGGTATAACGTTTTTCCATGTATATAACCAGTCCATTAAAAACTTTGCTTATACCAGATATTACGTGAATTAGAGATTGTCAAGTGCTCTTGGATGAAGTCGAAAAAGGGAGTTCGAGGTTTTGACTTACTCTAGTTTCTGAAGAGAAATAGCATCAAAACCGTTCCCTCTATTGTCACGCTTCCTTAATTATCGTGACAAACAATCTATCTTCAGCAGGATGATTTTCAAAAAGCTTTTGGCAGTTAGCTTTTTTTTCTTACTTTACGTGATTCTACCACAGCATGTAAACTTTACACTTAAATATTCTTTTCGAAAACTTAATTTTTCTGAGGGATTTTGTGGTGACAGTTTAAGATGATATTTCCAGTCCTATTGTAATGCTTTCCTCAGCAATATGGTTTTCATTCGAAACTTGAAACGTGACTCTCTTAATAATGTCTGAATTTCGCAAATTTTTTTATCTTTATGTTGTTCTTTTTACTGGGAGGGTGCATTTAGACAGCCCCCCCCTCAAACATATGTAAATTTTAGAAGTTACTTAAATTTGTTTTCTAGTTTAAGAAAATTAAAGTAGTAGATGATTCTTTTCCCAAATATTAAACGAAAAAATTGTAAAAATTTATCCCTATTAGGGTTTCTGTGAAAAGGTAGCATAATTTAATTTCTCTATAGACTCTCTAATTTGTTTATTTATTTAATTTATCATCAGATGAGACATACGTCTGTTTTACTTCTTAAGCTGAGCATCTTGTGAAATTAACTGGTTAACAAAAGTATTGTATTAATTCTTGTTTTTCCTCCTGTATAATAGATTCTACTCAAGTGATTCAAAATAAGACCAGTTTTTGTATCATAAAAAAGATATTTTAAATAAATTTATTTTCTCATATCTTAAGTAAGAATGCCGACATATATATATAACAAATATTTCAGTAGCTTGCTTCATATTCAATTTTGTTCCCTAACTTGTATGAGAGACCAAATTTCTAAGCATATTGGTTCCCAAAAGTTTATATTTAACAATTAATGAGCATAAAAACATAAAATTTGGAAGAATCTGGGTCTAAATTTTTATTGAAATTCTTAATTTTTAGCATCAGACATGATTTGCAGACAAAGAATTTTAATTTTTAGTAGAAGGCCACTGTTTGTTAAAAAAATTAAATCACAATTTTGTGAAAACGAACTCATAAACGGGTTTTAATAAAGTATCCGTCTCTTCTTAGGTATGCACTGGCTGCATAGATTTTTTATACTATCCAACTGTCGGACACTATAATGTTAACAACGCAAACTCAAGTTTCAATTCATTTAACGATCTCAAAGCAGGACTTAAAGAAGCCATTTGTTTGATGAACAAAGATACTAATCTTGAAATAATTTGAAAATCTTTAATCACACAAGCTGTAATTTCCATTCCTTCCAAACTTCAACAAGCCTTGCTCGTTAAGATTGAGCATTATTATTCGTTACGTTCAATTCATCACCAATAATGAAACATTAGATGTAACAGAACCATAGGATCTCCTATTGATATTTCAGTAAAAAAGAAGAATCTTTGGAAGAACTGGGGTTTATATATAAGCCACTCTTTGTTAAATATTACATAATTTATACATGAAGGACAATTTAAAAATAACGAATATTTTTTGCTGAAATTAAGGTATCTGACTACGTTCGTAATCATGATTTTGAAAAGCGTACAAACGAATATATTTTAATATTTAATGTCACTTATAGATTATAATACACACATAAAGTTGTTTTAAAAACATTATTACATTGAAAAATTATTTAAATATAATTCTTTTGGCAAAAAAGGAACATAGAATTATCTATTTTCAAAATATTCTCCTTTTATGAAAAATACTTCTATAATAATAATATTTCGCCTATATGAAGCTCAGACCTCTGTACAGAGCCTGAACTAGGATTTTTCAAATATATAACTTAGAAGTAGATTTATCCATATTTTACTACATCAGAATGAAGAAATTTTAACAACAAAAAACGCCGATTATTATTTCAATTGGTAGTAACTCTAAAAAATTATTGTGAATTTCTCAAAATTCCTAGGTCAGGCTATGTATAGAAATCTTACCTGGATACAGCGGTGACCAAAATTGTGGACACTTTTTAAAATTGTTGTGTTTTTTAAGTTTGTATGCTTATAGAAAATGTTACGTTGTAGAAAATACAAATTATTTTATATCTTTTAAAGAGAATTTAATTCTAAACTCAATACAAAAAAAGAAAATTCAAATATTTTCAATGTCAAAAAAAAGGTTATGCTGCAATAACTGTCGATATACTTAATGACTCTTGATAGAAGTGAGTTATCAGATCTTAGTGAGGTGTCTTTATTCTTTATTACAGCTTCAAATCGATGTTTCAATGAGCTGAAAATAGTTTTAAGCTCTTCCTTTGTTATTACATGATGCCAGGAAACAATACCCTCAATTAGTTCATTTTTATTTTATGGGTACCTCATCCGAACTAGAAGTTTCAAACGGTGCCGCAAGTTTTCGATAGGATTGAGGTCAGGACTGTGTTTCTGGCAAGGACAACAACGTAATGATCTTAGAAAACGGCACCAGTCTTTCAATTATTTTAATATGTGCCAAGGAACAGAATCTTGCTGAAAAATAAAAGAAACATTGTTGGTAAATAGATTCCTGATGGAAGGCAGAAGTTTGGGTCTCTAGAATGAAGTCAATGTATTTTATGACATTCAGTGTCCCGTCGATGGTATTAAGGCGACCGATACCATCTACTGATATTCATGACTAAATGATAAAACTATGTGGGGGCTTCACAGTTGCCTGGATGCTAAATGGAAACTAATTGAGGATATAAATGTTTCCTGGCATCATGTAATAATGAAGGAAGAGCTTAAAACTATTTTCAGCTCATTGAAACATCGATGTGAAGCTGTAATAAAGAATTAAGTCAACCTCACTAAGATCTGATAACGCACTGCTATCATACGCATCTAATGAATATCGACAGTTATTGCAGCATACCTTTTTTTTGCTTTGCAGCTATTTGAATTTTCTTCTTTATATTGAATTCAGTATTAAATTATCTTTAAAATGATATAAAATACCTTGCATTTTGTACAACGTAAAATTATCTAAAAGCATACAAACTTAAAAAACATAACAATTTTAAAAAGTGTCCGCAATTTTGGTCACCACTGTATAGGCAAAATATAATTATTATAGAAGTATTTTCCTTAAAAGAAGAATGTTTTGAAAATAGGTAATTCTTTATTCATTTTTTGCCAAAATATTGCATTTAAATAATTTTGTACTATAATGAAAGTGTTAAAACAATTTTTAACGTTTAATCTAATCTAAGTGACACTAAATACTAAAAGAACATTCGTTTGAACGCTTTTGCCAAATCATGGTTCCGTACGTATTCGAATATCTTAAGTGTTTGCATAAATCCCGGATATCTGTAAAAAATTTATAATGAACGAGGCTAATAATAAGCAAATATATCCGGCCCTATTTGTAATACATCTGACGAATCGACCTTTCATTCTGCGAATTAAGTTGTCGTGCAATGGGAAAAATAGTGACACGTATGCATTATGCAATATTTGTTCCATCTCATATACCAACCGCAGAGGGACTAAGATAATTTGTGGAGACTCCCCCCCCTGGGTCCCACCTTGAACTCCAAGATTAATTTGAGGCAAAGAACCACTAAAAGAGCAAGAAAAAGCAAGAGGTAATCAGAGATGTTTTTTAAAGTTCAAAAAAATTATTCTGGGCGGTTAAGATAAAAAGCAATGTATACTTAATCGTTTGAGAATGACAACACAATCAAATTTCAACAGTGAGTAACGAAAGATCAATTCAAAAGGAGCTCCGTAATTTTCAAGAAAATGGCAAATGTAATATTTTAAACATTTTTTGATCATTTTATTATTATATTATATTATCTATGTCTGTATACATGAAAAATAATGAAAACAATAATAATAATTCATATTATTTCAAATTTTCACTCCTATAAATGTTTTTTTGTTTCCGAATCTGATATAAATGTACATATTTTTATGTGCGGCACGCGAGATTATTATGTTTTTCAGAAGTGGCCCGCAAGGTCATTTGGGTTGGACTCCCCTGTTTTGTAGTATGCAAAACTCCTTTATGAAGCACACATAAGTCAATGTAATGATATCATCTGTAATTATTTCCAATACTACTGCAAATTGGAATATTACCATTGCACACCTCATCCATTTCCCAAGAGCTGTTACCAAGAGCAGCACCATATAGGTGGATAGCAATCACCGCAATATAATTTTGATACCCAGTTTTTCTCCCCAGAGGGAGGCACCTGAGCTCTGACGATGCGAAAATGGTATTTGAAATTTCATTTTGCCGAGAGCACCCAAGCCAAACAGGCACTTTAGGGATCTTTAACATGCCGCATAATCATACGATATGGGCACTGTCGATTTTCTGCATCACGAAAATTCACCAACTTAAGCCAGGGTTGAACCCGAAACTTGGGCTCATAAGGCCAGCAACAAACCAATTACACCATTCAGACGATATGTTGTGTAATTCTGCATTATTTAACGGGATATGCAAAAAATAATAATAACAATGTTGCGTAATTATGAATTAATATTTATTTGCATATTTCACTGCGGTAAATACACCGTGATATTTTCACGTGAAGCTCATTTGTTGGATTTTGTGTGGCCAGCAGTTTTGGTTGTTAAATATTATTTTATACTATAAAACATTTCCCCGTCATTTTCTTTTCATGAAATCATATTGTTACATTTAAAACTCTTAAATTCATAAATTATTTATAATAGAAATACAAATAGGAAGCAGTATCCTATCAATATCCAAGCCTCGATCTTCACAGTTAGTGAACTCAAGATACAATCTCCAATTACTCTAAAAAGTATTCTTGTAGCTAAACAATTTCTCAAATTAACACTAGATTGCCCAAAGAAGTCATTTTGTCCGCTTTTTGATTTCTATTATTATTAGAAAAACAATTACGTATATAATGACACAACTTCTTAGATTTTTTGGAATACATTTTTTTCCCAAGTGAAGTAAACTTTCTCATTGTTAATATTTACTAATAACTTGTTTTACGGCTGTAAATAATATAAAAAATATTAAAAACTAATTTATATATATATAACAAATTTTTTTACACATTAGTTATTCTTTCACAATGTAGTCATTTTGACTGCTTTTGGACAATATAGGTATATACTAAAATTCAGTCATTCTAGTGTTAAATTAAACTAAGATTTAAAATCGACATTTGGAGCTCAAAAAGCTTGAATAAGGATTTTTTTCAACTCGGGTACGATTCTTAACATCTAATAAAAACTGATTTGTGAATTTCATCACCAACAGCCCTCAATATATTTCTAATGAACGGAAACGGCAAAGAACAAAATAGTTTAATAAATCCTTCCTAAAACTGCTGTAAAAATTATTTTTATATTGTTATTATGATCATTTTACTGCATACCAATTTTTATCTCGTGCTTCTTTCATTTAAAATATAATTATTGGCTAATATGTAACAATCAACATCGTTGAAAATGTTTTATACGCTAAGCATGAAATCTTTATTTTAAGAGGTGTTGGAAAGCTAAATCTTATTTTTTTGACAATTTGAGATTTTTACATTTTCAAATTGTATAGGTTTTAACCTTTCTAAAAATACCTTACTTGAACCCTTCTGGGGTATTTAGAAGCCTTTAAAATGTATTTTTAAATATTCGTTGAATTTGGGCCACGCCCATTTTAATGAAGAAAATTGTAAACAAATTACTTTGTTTTTGCTTAAAAGTGTAACTATTGATCTAAACCAAAACATGTATCGTTTATTTTAAATTGAGCCTTTTATTTTTTTATTTCCCAGCCGATTAGAAGTCTTACTGTATACATTAAAATCAATTTATCTCAAAATGTAAATTTTAATGTGCGATGTATCTTTTCTGAGAAACTACTGTTCACAGGTATGTAAATTTTTTATGAATTATTTATAATGATGTCTAATATATATTAAAATGAGCTTTTTTTAAAACACTCAAAAATTTAATTTTTACAAATTTTTTAAGTAAAAAATGGGTCAAATTTCGCAATGTTTGATAAAATATTTCATAATTTCTTAAAAAATTCAAAATTAGCTAAAAGCTCATTTTAGTATAATAAGAGAGGTGTACTTTAATAGTATGAAAAATTTCAAGCATGTACATATAACAGATTTTGAGAAAAAGTGCAGCGAAAACAGCCAATTTAACATTGTCAGTATAGAGAGAGAGGTTTCCAACACCCCTTAAAAAAATCAGAAATGAAATATGAAAACGATTTATACTAAAAGCGGAGAGTGTTTCATTTCTTTTCAAAATATTTCCGCTTTATGGGCAAATGCACTTTTTAAAGATTTTACTGAATGTATTTAAAACAATAGCCTGTGTTTTAGAGAATACAAGATATGAAAAATAAATGTTCGTAGCGAAATTAATTCTTTGGAAAAGCGGTACTAATTTTTAATTTATTATGTTGGTTGTAAGGATCTAGGCACTTTTATTTTCAAGGTATTTACTTTTCAACTAACGTTTAATCTAATCAAAAATGTAAGCTCGTATACAGTGTTCTTTTTACCGATGGAAACGTAAATGTAGTTAAGCCTTTTATAACCAAGAAGAAAAGTACTTAATGAAACTTTGCTTGGTTTTATTTAATCTCAGAGAATTAAGTTAATTTCTCATATAATTATCGAATATATGATGTTTTTAATTAGAACTCTAATGTTTCTTTTAATCATTCCTTTTTCCAAGACTTCTGTGATTAATAAACTTCCTTAGAGAAATTGAAACTGGAAACATTTATTTAAGACCTAACTTATATAATCCGATGTTTTTCTCTACTTTTTATTCGATTTCTATATCATAATTAAGATGTCGATATTTAGTTTTTCTTAAACAAATGTCTATAGTCTCATGATTTAAAACAGATGAAAATCAGATTTGGAAATTATTTTAAAATAACTCTTATCTCTCAAATTTGAAATGTATTATTTGCATACTTTATTTCATTCCAATTTTCTGAAGCTATTACACAGACTTTAAACTTAAATAGGTTTTAGAAAACTTTTTCTGTGTTTATATATCTATCAAATTTTGAAATCATAAGATTATCTGGAAAAATTTCTCAACAGACAATTCTTCCAAAGAACTTTCTTCCTCAATATTCAAAATCTCTTCTTGAAGTCAATTCACATTTTTAACGGACATTTAAAAATTTAAACACAAAATCTATTATAATTTAACCGTTGTAAAATAGTGTTTAAAACAGACGCGTAAATACTAACCACTAATTCTTCAACAGTATAATTCTCAATCAACATATACACTGCTCAAAATAATTAAAGCATATTGCGGTTTTAGGTGGATCTTGTGGCTGAGAAACTTTTTAGCTGATTGATACATGGTCGACAGACGTAGTAGGTTATCTGAGAATAAATTACACATGTTTGGCAGAAAAAAATGCATTTTATTGCGCATTTGTGTACAAAAGGGAAAAAACACAATTTGTGCATATGAGAAAAAAAGAATAAGAAAAGGTGTTTTCTTCAAAGAAAATCATTTTTAGTAGGTATAGTTTCCACGGACGGCCAGCAATGTTGAGCACCTTTGAGGCATGGAGTCAATGAGGCTATTAATCACGAGTTGGGGTATTCTGTCCCAATCTTCCAGAAGAGCTCTTTGCAGTTCTTGGAGAGTTTGTTGGGGTGGTTGGTGGCCAGCAACTCGTCTTCCTAGAGCGTCCCAAACGTGCTCTATTGGATTCATGTGGAAAACACGCTGGCCATTCTATTCGTACGATTCCTTCCTCGAAAAGGAAATCCTCCACCAGGTTAGCATGATGTGGCCTGCAGTTATCGTCCATTAAATTGAAGTCATCTCCAATTGCTGCAGCGTAAGGGACTACAATAGGTCTGAGGATCTCCTCCCTATATCGGCGAGCAGTCAGAGGTCCATCTCAAATGATGTAGAGGTCTGTGCGCCCGTCAATGGAGATGCCACCATACACCAACACTCCCCACCGCCAAATCTGACACTTTCGTCCACGGACGCAGGATTATTCCTACTTCCACGGTCACTCCAGATGAAAATACGTCTATTATCCGGATGAACAGAAAAACGGGACTCGTCAGAAAAAAGAACATTGCTCCATTCATTTCTTCTCCAGTTCACATGCTCGGTTGCTCACTCCCTGCGGACGCGACGATGCCTTGATGTTAGTCTAACACATACCAGAGGTCGGAGAGCATACAGACCTACACCATGGAGCCAGTTTTGGACAGTCTGAGTTGAAACCGTGGTGCCAGTAACCGAGCGAAGGTGTTGTTGGAGAAGAGTAGCGTTCATATTTCGGTGTCTCCGAGCCATTAACACTAAATAACGATCTTCATTGGGCGTTGTTGCCCGTCTACGACCTTGTCCTGATCTTCGGCCTGCACTTCCAGTCTCCAAAAAACGGTTCCAGATCCTGGAAATCACACTTTGTGACACTCCAATGGCTTGCGCTACTTCGGCTTGAGTTTGGCCCCCTTCTAACCTACCAACAACTCTCCAAGCTTCTGAATCGGTTAAATAACTTCGCTGAGACATCCTACCCATCAAAACAAAGCAGTCACTGAATGCCGATCATCCTTGTCTTCATTTCAGTTGAAAGTCAAATTTCATTCACTTCCGCTGAAGCGACGTTTTTGACGTTGAACTCAAAATTAGCATACTCCACAGATTGATCAGAAAAATTTGCATTTGTGATTCTCTTCTTCTATTTTCGGCAAAAAAAAATTCCCTTATATCTTTATTTTATATAAAACTTACAATATCCTTTAATTGTTTTGAGCAGTGTATTATAATATTTCTAATATTTCTAATAAAGGGAGCGTAACAAAGAAATTTTTCCCGCCATTAATAAGAGACTATCATGCCATTATTTTTACACTACTACAAAATAACCCAATTTCTCGCTGGTCATGGTAATTTCAAAAGCTACTTGAACAAATTTAATTTAGTTCCTTCATCTTCCTGTGGCTGTAATATTGGTGGCGAGGAAAATGTGGAACATGTAATCATTCTGTGTTCCAAGTATGTCAGAGAGAAAAAGATCATAAGAATGGCGTACAAGAGACTCAACATGAATTCGCCACCGAATTTTCACCAACTACTTTCCACCAGAAGTGCTTTCAAAATTTTTGTGAATTTGTTGTAAATGTTTTTAATTCTTCTTAACCTCAGTTTTTTTTTAAAAGCTTTTATTTCCTTTGAATGTGTGTTTAATACTTACTTCTGTAAGCCCCGTGTGATACTTTGTGGGGCACGGGAATTTTATAATTGTTTTCAATAATATATATATATATAAATATATATATATATAATATAGAGAGATAGATAGATAGATAGATAGATAGATAGATAGATAACATTATTGTTCGTTAAAATTTATTTAATACATAGGTGAAAAACATATCTATTCGACGTAAAAAATATACTTAATCTTCAACGAAATAAAAAATAGAATGTTATACAGGAATTTTCATGAAATCAAAATATTTCTGCTCCAAATAGTAAAAAGTAGGGAAAATTGTAGAAATGTTTCTAAAATATCCATAATGAAAAAGATGTCTACAAAATTTAACTGAGGTTGTCAGCCCTTTAAATGACTTACCCGTACACCGTACGGGCTATCAAAAGCTTGCAACAACCGGTTTCCCTTCACGCTGTACGCTAAGGCAGTGTTCCGCAACCAACGGTCTGTGGACCGGTACCGGTCCGTGGATCAAATACTACCGGTCCGCACAAGAAATATTAAATTATTTCTCTTTTATTTATTGTGGTATATTTTCTTAGGTTTGGGCAACTTTTTATGAAAATCCCTTAATATTGCTTGTAGAATCACTTTATATTTTCATTTTTTGGTGTTACCATATTTTATTCAGATTAAATGCAATTAAATTAAAATTATAAAATCAAAATAGTCTAAAATGTAAGCAGTCAACCTAAGCGGGCCGCGGTAAAATTAACAAACGTTGACCGGTAACAAAACATCGCCGGTCCGTGGCGATGAAAAGGTTGCGGAGCACCGCGCTTAGGGATATTTTCATCCTTTTATCTTTGATATGCAAGTATTCTTAATTCTTATAAAGAGATTATTAGTGCTAGTGTTTTATATAGATGCAGTTTGTCCATAGTACTGAAATACTTCTCATCTGAGATTTTCTTTGTGGTGAAGGCGGGAATTTATCGTTAAAGGCAGGAATTAAGATTCCTGAAAATATTTGATAAAGAACAGGGATTGGCAAGGCAATGTGCAATTTGTTACTTGAAAATAAATGAAAATGGTAATATAATCCAAAAAATTGCTATTATCTCTATCCCCATTGCAATGTAAGTCTTAATATTGCACCATGCTTCAAACTGTATGCGTGCATATACTTATACGAACACACACACAATCCTCAACCATTTGAAAAAGAGGTACGAACGTGTGAAATGTTTTGTAAGAATGAGAGAAATGCTTTTCTGATATACGAAACATTCTTTATAGCTTGCAGAGTGTTTTTAACAAAAGCAAATATTTAGAGTGTTGTGTGTGTGTGTGTGTGTGAGTGTGTGTGAAATATAAAAAAATAGTGTGAAAACGTTTAAATTGAAAATTAACATTGAGTATTGTGCTTAGTTATATCTAAAAAAATGTGTCTGTTTTATAGAACATTTTGGTAAAAAAAAAGTTTGACCTCTTGAGGGGTTAAATAAAAAAAGAACAATTAAGAGGCTAAATAAAATATTAAATCATATAAAAATATTAGCTTGTAAAGGTTACTAGAGCTTGTAAAATCTAAATAATAGAAACTAAATTTATTCTATACACACTAATGAATAGGATATAAGAGCTAAATTGTTATAAATGTTACTTTTCACATAAAATTTGTTGATTATATATTTTCTAATATATATTCCTCCTTTTATGCATTTTCTAAGTGATCAAGAAGTTTAGGAAGAATTGTAGGATTTTTTCCCCTTAGAAACAAAATTATCATTGTAAATAATGCCTTGTCAGTACATAAATCTGAATGTTCTTAAGATGTTTTAATGTTTTAAGTCATTTATCTACCCTAAATATCAGAACTGTGATATATTTAGAGACTATTTGCTCCTAACAACTGTCTGTCATGTACTGTATTTTGATGTTATAAATATATGTGGCGAAATAAACTCCTATGAATTTGCTGTGAGATAAAATAGAAATCTCGTTCTAAACATTTGTGGATAATTCAAAATGTTTTACTTCTTCACGTTCTTGAGCAGAACTTTAATTTTTCTGATGACCGTACAATAATTTGTTTTTCTAAATTGCGTTATTGTATTCATAATTTTCTCTATTATCCATCTATTTCATTTGATCAATGAAATCTTTCATCTTCAGATTTATATGCAATTATACATGTGTCACATGATTTTATTATAATTATGCCCAGAACATAATTTTATACCAGAAAATGCGTAAGACACAATCCATTATCATTAAGGGACTCATTTTAAAAACCTCATAATTAAGAAATTTACAAGTAAAATTTTTATGATGCTTAAGATTAAAGCGAAGTCTAAGCTATAAAATCAAATATGTGAACACTGTAGCCGTATTAAGAAAACTCACTTAAGAAGTTAACTATGTTCGTTAAGTTCATTAATTAATCCATGAATATTTCAATTTAACTCTTTTAGAACCATTTGCATTGAAATTAACCTTGTTCACAGCTCTAATGAAAATTGTAAAAAAGTATTATGGTCGAACACAATTTTTATCTACATATAAAAAATGGATGTTTGTATATATGACCTTGCTTCACCCAAACACCGTTCAACCAATCACTATGAAAATTAGTATGTATATGTATTTTTTGTGGAGAAGGTTTTTGTTTTATCCTCTTTGTTGCAGATCCCCACCAGGTGTCGTTATAGCATATCAACTTCTGCACCGTTCAATCAATCGCCAAGTTGCCAACAAGGTCGCCAAAAATGATGCTATCTTGGCTCTATCGCCAGCAGTTCACAATGTTTCCATTGAATCACCATTATAATGTAAGGAACGAAGTTGCTTGTGCTAATATTACAATTTTAACATAACATAAATACAACAAAAAGTAATATTAACGTATTACACATCCATTTATAAATTATTACACAAAATTAATGATGTCTTACTTTTGCGGAGCAGAGATCAGCTTAGGAAGGTGTTTTCTAAAAGTGACCCACAAGAGAGTTACGAGGCGTAATAAATTTTTAAAATTACTTTTTATCATTCATTAGATCTACAGACTTAAAATTTAACAGATATGGTTTTTTGATTCACCTGAGTTATGCAAAAAGCTTTTTTGATGCGTAATATCTTTCCTCTCGGTAGCTGTATATTTGTCGGAGTGATTTCATAAAAGGGACGGAAATGGGTAACAGGAAGTGATGTTAATGGGAACTTAACGAGATCTTGGCGATAGAGCCAAGTTGGCATCATATTTGGTGACCATGTTTGCCGCCAATTTAGCGACTATTTTGACGACATTGTTGACCATGTTGGCGAGTTCAGTACACTCTGGATTCTTCTAGAAATTAGTGTATTTCTCTACATATTTCACGCTCTGGGACGCGTGTGGAATTTTCTGGAAGTTTCCGCCGGATCTATAAATAGAGCGGTGCTGGCTGCAACGAGTTAGTCTTGATTCAACCCCCGTCAATAATGAGCATTGTTTTGATTACCGATTAGCTCGGCTGTTCTTGTGAATAATATTTTACATTCGTGTATTTTAAGCACTGATAAATGTGTTTAATTGCTGTTGAAGGTGTGAAGACCTTCAGAGATTTACTCTGTGAATATTGCTGCGGAATCCTGTTTTTAAAGAATTGGATTTCCGATAGTAAATTCACATCGCTCTTAAAAAATTGTTATTTTTCTTTGTGACTGTTTTGTATAAAATCCTCGAACCCCGATCAACGTAACAATTTGGTTCTAGAGGAGGGGGGATTTTTTTAGTATTTTTTCCAGTGTCATTGGGGTCCATATAGTATTAATAACCAGAGGAATTTAATATTAGAAGATAAAAATAATTCGCGTCTAAAGGGATATATCGAAGATGGTTCTGCTCTTTCTTTTAAAAAAAACTATCACTCGCTTCCCATTATTTTGATTGGTGATTTTAATTTTAACACCAGTTTGCCAAAAGCTGAGCCACTCATAGCTTTTTTGAATGATGAACTCAAGCTCGAAATGAACACAAATCAAACTGTTTCGACAACTAACAGTGGTACTGTAATTGATGCTGTTTTTCAACGGTTTTTAAATACTTTGACATCACAAGTATATGAGTCCTATTTTAGTTATCATAAGTCTATTATCTCCGCTCTTCTCCCCATATCGTTATTTACCTATGATCACTGATAAACAGCATTTAACAAAATCACATAATGAAGTGAAATGTTTAAAAATAAGAATATAATATAAAAGGTCATTAACTTTCTTTTTATTCATTTATTCTTTTAAATAAACTTTCATAAGAATTTAATATGAAAGAATGAAATAAAATTGTGTTTAATTTGTTTGCTTTTTGAAAAAGAATCAGACATGAAATTTTATTATTTTTAGTTTTAATTACTTCACTCATTAAAAATTACTTCTTAATTCACCTTTTCATCAATAACTTCTAATATCGCTTTAGCACAACCTACTTAAAAATATTATTTCTCGAAATGCTTATTGATTGAGTTAAGCAACGAATTTTAAAAGCATTTTAATAAAAAAAAATATTTATAAACATCGTAATTAACAAACCTTTCAAACACGCATTTTGAATTAACTTCCCGTATTAATAATCAGTTTTTTTTAGTAAATAGCATAAGCCTCACATTTAAATCATGTGTATAGTTACTAACAATAATTTAACCTGCATATCAAAGACAATGTTGAAACTCACATTTAAAAAAAACTCTAAATTTGAATTTAGTACATATTCAATTATGATATAAGTAATATATAGGAAAACAATTAGCGCTTTTTATTTACAGTCTCAAAGCATTATGAGGGTGAGTATTCTATTTAATTGTATGAGTATGTAATTTATTTGTTTCACTCGGTAGATGGAACACATTATCCGTAAAAAAAAAATTTATATTTATTATCACGAAACACTTAAAATTGGGCTTTGTTGTACACTGATTTCATTAGAAAAGATGTGCACGCCACATTAAAAGGTGCATTGAGTACTATGGTTAACGGAATTTAAATTAGTTACGCGTGTACTGCGACATGTTCGAACAGAATGGAACGTTGACACTCCGACATCAAAATCTATCCACAATGAGAACTTTAAAGGAGACTGTAACTTTTGTATCTCAAAATGGCAATTAACCTTAGTTTTTCGTGATAAAAGACATTGTTGATCGTGTGTGTGATTAATTTTGTAGGAGTCCAGATAAGTCTATTAGGCAAGCCAGTAACGATATTCCATTTTGTTCGAACACGTCACTGTACACACGTGACTGATTTAAATTCCGTTAACCAAAGTACGCACTGAACCTTTTGCTGTGGCGTCCACATCTTTACTAATGAAGTCAGTGTAAAAAGTTTATCGTCTGCGATTGCCGCATAATGTGCGCACATGTGGCCGATCGGACTAGATCCAAATAATCTCGGAGAGTTTTTCAATCCACGGATGAACAGTTTATTACATTCTGATAGGTAGTTCCGTAATGATAAATCATTACTTTTGAATGCTTAAAACCTGGAAACCCTGTATAATGAAATTTGCTTAGTATCGTAATATTAGATAAATCAGAACAAGATTGTCACTTGAACGCTTCTTCTAATAAGTTAGTTAAATGAATAAGTGTCACGTTGGGTCAAATCTCAGTTATCGACCTAAGTTCGTGCCATGTATTTTGTGCGCATAGGTACGAAAGCCAATTGTGGATATTGTAGGGAAATATCTCTGTATTTAATGATGTAATATTTCAATTATAATGTATACAATAAATACATAAATAATTTGGCTTTTTAACTATATCTGAACAGTTGAAAGAAACTACAGCGAATCATAATTTAATTAATTGTAATAATTTACAGTCAGAATTAACATTTGTGTTCAGTTGTAGTTACTTTAATTGTATATACTTTTAACCAGTATAAGTAGATTTTTGTTCGTTAAATAATTCTACAGTCTTTTTTAAAAGTCTTGAACAATCTTAATATCTTATGAATTCCATAACAATTTTGTAATTAATTGATTATTTAAATAGAATTCAATATGAACTTCAAGTACTGTGCGAAATTTCGGAAAATTAAGTTAGAAATCATGAATCTTCCTGGTTAATAGATATTAGTTCAAAATTACGGCAGCCATCTGTAATTTATTTATTGCAACTTTCATAAAATCGCATCAAATATATTTGAATTGGAAGATGCTTATATGGCACCCTATTACCAAGCAGTTGAAAAAAGTAGAGTATCAGTTTTGAAAAACAAGAAAAATTTACTGTGGAATGTTAAGTTTCAAATCAATTTTTAAGAGAATTTTTTAACAAAAGCATAACAAAAATTGAACCATTTTGTTTTAACGTAATGAAGTCCAAGGATCAATGAAGTTTGTTTAACAAATTGAAAGCACTTTTATTCATACTTCTAAAAAATGTTTAACATTTTCATCTCATGACGAAAATAGTTTGAGAATAATTTTATCATTAAAATATTTGTTTGTGGGCTAATTATTTTCATATTGAAATCAATAAAAGTAAGTTTTAGACTCAAAATATGAAGAATATTTTTGTGTTTAAAAATTCTGATGAAATTGGAGTAAGAGCTATTGAACTAAAAAAAACTAAAAAAAGTTTAACAATGTATTTCTATGTTTTTTTCAAAATTAATATCAATCTTATAAGCTTATCTTAGCCTATACGTATCTCATTTCGGTCTAATCTATCTAAAGTAAGCAATTAAGTCATAAATTTTCTTATTAGTTAGGGAGAGAGTATTCACGTATTTATAATAGAAAAATATATTTTTAAAATGAATTTTTTAACATCATCTGTATATTTTTTTGGTAGAAAAAATTTCTCAAATTGAATATATTCAACTTAATTCATTATCTCTTGCAATAGTAAAATTTTTTCCAGGCAAAAAAGTGTTAATGCAAATAACCATACTTATACAAAATAAGCAGTTTGATAATAATAATATAAAAAAGTTTAATTTAGCTGTTGAATATCGATTAGTATTCATTAACTTAATTAAAAATTATTTTACAAGAAAAAAAAACCGAAAAATATTATTTAAAATAATATTGAAAATGGGATAATTTTTTTTTTAAAAAAAAAATTGAAAATAAAGCTTTTTTATTTTCAAATTAAATTTTGAATAGGGATTTATTATAAAAAATGTTTCTTATCTTTTAAGGATAAAAAATATGTTCTAAAATTCAGAGAATTTTACAAAATTTTAAGAAGAGAATTTAAATACTATTAAAAAAATTGAATGTGAAAATGTTCTTCCTATACTGAAACACGAATAATGGCAAAATCTTTCAAATTAAAGATAAATTCGAAAATATTCTGAACAATTCGTAAAGAAGGGAATATTACGTAAATTAGTTCAATTTCCATCTTATTCACAAAGTGGAAAGTAAGGTTAAAAGCTTTCCGTCCCTGTCAAATGGTTGTTAAATGTATTTCGTTTTGCTAGAAGTTTTATCCCACGAAATTTGCTAAAATGTGTGAGAACAGTATTCAATTCTTCAGAATAAATGAAATTGTTTTACTCTTTTAATGTTTTTAAAGTTTTTAAGTCAGTTTTTTCCGAATAATGCTGAATTTGTCCTTGTTCCTCCAACCCAATTGCGAATTAAATATTCCAAATCATGCATTCTTCAACTGAATCAGTAAAGTAAAGCATTGGTTTCTTCTATTATATAAAGTTCATTTCCTTTTTAGAGTAAGAAATAGAAATTTATTCTCATTTACTACAAAGCCCAATTGAAGTTGGCGAAACAAAATAATTTGGATCTTTTGTTGAGTTTATCTCAATCTCATTAATTTAAAGAAAACGATTCATAATAAAAATAATATTCTCTGGGGTCTCACTTCTTATATTTAAAAATGTTAACTTTCTTCTAATTTTTTGTTAGGAGCTACATTTTTTTCCCCAATAAGGCTGCGGATTGGAATTTTTACCATTGCAGCCCACATACCCCCGGAGCTGGTATCACTTTTTAGTGTGGAACCATACAGGTGATATTAATTGCCGCATGTAATTTTGAGACGCTTAGTTTCCTCCCCAGGGAGAGTCATCTGAGCTCCGACGATGTGAACTTGTTCTAGGAATTAAACATTGCTGAGTGCACCTAAGCCAAACAGGCATTCAAGGGATCTTTAACATGAGACATAATCATAAGACATGGACTCCGTCGATTTCCTACATCAAGAAAATCTACCGACTTGTGCCGGGGCGAACCCGCAACCTTAGGCGTACAAGGCCAGCGCCAAACCAATTACGCCACCGAGCCGGCAAACAATTGTTTAAAATGCATTTAGTTTTATGTGATTTTGATATTTTTATACAGCAAAAATATTCTTAACTGATTGTTTATTGGCGTCGCTTTCAAAAACAGTACCTTGTAAGTGATAAGGATGAAGCATGGGTTGGCACCTCTCCCACCAAACTTTCCCTCCACGTCAACTTAAGGACTTACCCGTTTCAGGACCGGCGGAAGGAGAAAGAAGCGTTTCCCTAGGTCTGCAAGTTCCGATAGTATACGACTGCATGGGACCGTACGAATTTCCCCGCTAAGCCTAATTTCATTTAAGAATTCATATAAAATCAGAAATGCTATCAAGTAATCTAAAATTTGCAATTTGCTTTCATTAATAAAATCTGAAAATATACAGTACAAAAATTTTCGCTATATTTAAAAAGAAATTGCGAACTAAAAAAAAAAAAAATGTTTTTATTTTATTACAAAAAAGTATTTTTTTCGCAATGATCATTGAAATAAAATAGACGCAAAACTTACAAAATCCCAGTTTTCAAATCCCAAACGATAAATTTACTGTCGCATAATATTGTGGCTTCAACACTGATACAAATCTTTTAAATAACAGCTAATACACATAGTGATTTTTTTTAATTAATCATTACACTTCGGATCTAATTAAAAAAAACTCGGAGCCGACAACACATGTTAAAGTTCAAAGTTCCGTGAAACATTATTCGAAAAAACGGACTTTGACCGCCATCTAGTACATCTAAAAATTAATATAAAAACGTTCCAAACTCAGATCACACCGGTATGATCATGGGCCTCAGAGCAGGGAAGGAGCAATCACATATATGATATTGTAAGCCCTGGAGGGAGAAACGCTTGATCATATATGTGTAATCATGGTCTTGAACGGGTTATAGCTTTGACTGATTAAACGTCCATGAGTCATTCTACACGGAGGATATTTTTTGAATACGTGAAGCTATATATATAAAAATATGTACCAATTCTCTCGATTGTTGTTTTCTTTTAATAATTTAAAGGAATATGTACTAAATTAATTTGTGCTTAAAGTAATGGAATAAATAAATCATCATTATAGCTTCACTTTCCTTAACCCTTTATCTACCGACGGTACTTATAAATACCACTCACTTTAAAATTACGTAGAATAACCATTTTTACGAATACTATGACGATACTTAGCAGGAATATACTTTTAAAGCCATTCTTTAAAGATATATGGCCACACGGGTTGTATAATGAGCATTTTAGCGGGGAAAGCGAATAGTTTTATAGCAGAAATCGCGTTTTCAGCTGACGGCGGTTTCAGCGGATTGCGAACCTTGCCATTTTTATTCCGAAAAAATAGTTACTGTCAAAATGTTTCTTTTTTTATGTTAATGAAGACCTTGGAAAACGATTTGACTATTTATTTTAAGTGAACAGTCTATATAATTAATTTTTAGTGGAATATCTTTAATCAATTAATTAGCTCTAACGGATTACATTTCTCAAAGTTGAGTATTTTGTTTATGTTAATTTTCAATGTAGTGATTCAAAAAAAAATATTCATGAAAAAAAACTGCTGTAAATCAGAATGTGGTAGATAAAGGGTTAAACCTTGATATATCATCTTACTCAGCAGTCTTTCAAAGAAAAGTATCGAATACAAAAAATAACGTCAATTTCTTTGGACCATGAAATCTGAGTATCTATGAATAAGAATGGATTTGAAGAAATTCATGTTTCTCGTATCACATACGCTTCATACATTTATTTGCACAATTTTGCGACGTTCATGAAGATCGAATGAAGCTTATAAGGAGAGATATTAAAACTAACTAAAAAAAACATAAACCGCATAAAATTGTTTTTTAAAAAATTGCATTGTCATTCGAAGTTGATTATTTTTTCAGTTTACTTCAGTTTGAATATTCTATGAACACTTTTAAGACTACCAAATGAAGAAATAAATATTTTTCTTTTCGATATTAAATTAAATATAACCTGTGTGACGTAAAAAAAAGTGTTAAGATAATTGACTTTTGTCTAGTAATTTTCCAATTATCATAAATTATTAATTTCATTTTTTCATAAATTTTGTTGGTTCTACGTTCATTTACATGTTTGTTTATGTTGGTCATTTGTTAGAATTTGACCATCACATTTTTTTGTAACATGTGATGTTTTTCCTCTAATTATACATTTATGTATTGAAAAATTATATGATCAAGTGTGCCTTTGAATGCAGAGTAAAAAATAAATCTCTAATTTGTTTTCATAAAGGTAATGCGGTAATGTAGATGAAAATAACTCATTAAATAATCCTTTAGAGGGATTCTCTCTTTACTACTATGTTAAATATTTAGATTTGTACATCCAATAAATATAAAAAGGTTTTACTTCGATTTAAAATATTTTTTCTCGCAGTTTTGATATGTAATTAAGTTAAAATTCAACAGAAATATTTTTAATCTGTAGCCATAAAACATATATTTCATTTAAAGAATAACAATATAACTCTCATATAAGCCCTGTTTTCATGTAAGATTTGATTTAAATTTATATAAAACAGACAAAATCAAGCTCCCAAGTTTCAGTAGCATATAATCTAGAATCTAGATCAAGGGTGTCACAAACTCAACTTGGGCCAAATAAACAAAATTTAACATGACGTAGGCAGCAAAAAAAATATTTATAGAAGCGTAGGTTTGTTTCGAATAAAACATTACATAACATTATACAAAATAAAAAGAAAAAATGTAATGTTTATGTCCTAACGTCTCTTCTCTTCTACTCTCTCTCTCTCTCTTACTTTGGGAGGGTATTTTTTAAATTTTATTATATTGTGTTGTGTGTCGAGCCGGGCCAAAAAAATGTTCGTTGTAGTTCGCATGCAGTCCGCTGTCCAAGAGTTTGACACCCTTAATCTAGAGGTTTTATTGGCTCTAGAGGTTGCTTATTTATATATCTCACTCAGAGGCCTGCTAAACCAGCTAGCACGTCTCATGATTCTATGTTGTATTCTAATTATGAGAATAACTTCTGAGCAATTAAAAAAAGTCTTTTTCTCTATACAAAACCGTTGCAAAAGTTTGAGCTTTACTACACTTAAGTTAATAGACGCACGTTATTTCTGTAGCAGCTCAAACGTCCTCCCATTGGTGTGGTAAGGAAGTTAAGAGAAAAGGATGTGTCAGCTCAGGTGTCGTCCTAGTCACTTGGTCATGGATCAAACTTACGCTGTCCGTCCCCAAAAGATCTCGTGTAGCTGAATACTGTGACGTAAATAATCACACTCTCACTCATCATTTACTTAGAAAAAAACCACACAATTCTTTTTAATTTAATAACTTTTTTTATTTTATAAACTGAGGTAAGCGTATACATATATATAATTCCCATTCGTTTCATTTTAATGAATATTCAATAGATTTTCATTATGTTTTTTAAACATAGTCAATTTTATGGTTTAATGCGAAAGGATTTAAGTTTTAATGAGCGGAAATTTTATATTTTAATACCCTAGTTCTAAGATTATATTACAGTGACTGCAACCATAATAAACAGTTTTGCATGAAATTTTAAATGATTCAAAATATTGTAATTTATCTTAAAATAAAAGTTTGGAAATGTAAGAGAAGGATAAGATGAATAATGAATATTTCATGTACAAGCCAAATACTTTTGGAGTATTAGGATTGTACATCAAATATTCACTTTGGAGTTAGTACAAATAATACTTTGAATTTAGGCTTTTACATGTTTTAGTTTTTGGAATACTTAATACACATTTATCATATGTTTGAAAGTTTTCAAAGTTTATAATTATAAATTTTCTAGTGTCTGTTGCAGGTCTCAATTATTTAACATTAACCGTTCCTATTATAATAGCTGTAAATTACTGTCCCCAGCAGCAGAAGTGCCTTCTGGCGACTACTTATCTTAAGTACAGGTCAAATGAGGAAAGAATGTAATCACTCAACGTTGGTACCAACTGTAGAGTGTTGGGCGTTAATGATTAAACTAAACATGGCAGATTCGTTAGGTTCTATAAAGTCTACCTTTAGCGTAACCATGGAGGTAGCTTTTTCTTCGGAACTTTGTCAAGAGACCTATTTCGTCTCTACCTTAGGTCTCTTGACATTGTGTCCTTTGGATTACATTCACTTTTATATAAATTTTGAACTTCATGTGAAGGTATTAAAGAGAGAAATGTCTCCCGAACAACTGAAAGCTATAGCTTTGTAAATTATTGACAATTGATTCCCAACAAATGAATGGCTGCATGTTTTTACTGATGGGTTCCTTCTAGATAGATACCACGGAGCTGGAGCCGGTATCTTCTGTGAATTGCTTAGCTTTTACCCACCACTACGTATTTTTACAACTGTCTTCGATGGCTCGATTGAAGCTACTGCAGTATCAATCGAGCAACTATCACTAAGAAACTCCGAGTTACACAGGGCCGTAATCTTTTCCGACTCTAAATCGGCATTACAAGCTCCATCGCAAAATTACCTCAGTAATTCATAAAGAATTTTAAAATGCAGGTCGTTCTTGAAAGATTTTTTTTCTTAAGGTATCCACTACGTTCGCAACCGTGATTTTGCAAAAGCGCATAAATGGATAACTTTCATGATATTTAGTGTCTTTTAGATTAGAATTCACGTATAAAATTATTTAAAGGACATTTTGACAAAAAAAAATTATTTTAATACAATATTTTAGCAAAAAACTTAGAATAATTTTTTTTTCCCAAATGTTCTTCTTTTGTGAAAAATGCTTCTATTAGAATAATATTTTGCCTGTATATAGCTGAGACCTCTGTACAGAGACTCAACTGGAATTTTTGAAATATATAACTTAGAAGTGGGTTTATCCATATTTTGACCACATAGGAGAGAAATTTTAAGAAAAAAACGCCGATAATTATTTCAATTGGTTGTAACTCTGAAAATAATGTGAATTTTGCAAAAATCATAGTTGAGCCTCTGTAAAGAGATCTGAGCTATATACAGGCAAAATATTATTATAATAGAAGTGGTTTTCACAACAGGAGAACATTTTGAAAAAAGATTATTCTAAATTAATTTTTAGCCGAAATATTGTATTTAAATAATGTTTTTTGTCCAAATGTCCTTTAAATAATTTTATACGTGTAGTCTAATCTAAGTGACACTAAATATCATGAAAATTATCCATTCATGCGCTTTTTTAAAATCACGGTTCCGAATATAGTCGGGTACCTTAAAATCTCTTTTCAGTGGATACTGGCTCATTGTGACATTTAAGGGAATGAGCATATGCTGACCTTTTTGCTAAGAAAGGAATCCTTCTGATTCAAAGACCCACAAGGATTTCATCATTTAGTTTCTTAAGGCGTTTATTCTAGTATGACCTTTAAGCATAATTTTAAAATGGAAGCTGCGGGGATGTCGAAGGACAAGAACTGGGCAATCTTGAACGAGAGCTCGTCCTGCGTTCCTGTAGCTCCTAGAAAAGCTGTCGTAGCTCATTTTAGACTTTCAACATCACAGACTCATTCTGTGTGACGCTGGTCAGCCTATGACCGGTGACCAGTTGCCCGTGTGCCCTGCACTAATTAGTCTTAATTCAATTATAGAAAAATACTGGTATTACACCTGCAATAACACGTCCATATGTGCTATTGTAATGTGTGTGTGGCTTTTGTAAAATAAATAAAAACCTTCAGTGTAAAAATTATTTATTAATTTAGGTTAAATTATACACAGACAACGAATATCATTAACAAAAATTAAGCACAAAGAACATGGATGGTTTTTCATAGTGACCACATTCTTTCTTCACCTGGACTGTACTAAAATTGAGTGGTCAATGGAAGTCGCTTCTGCTGATTAGGACAGTCATATACAGTTACTATGACAAAAACAGATTTTAGTAGTAATATTTCAATTTTTCTTTTAAGTTATCAGACTACGTTCGGAACCGTAATTTTGCAAAAGCGTATAAATGGATAATGTTAATCATATTAAGGGTCACTTAGATTATAAAATGTATATAAAATTGTTTTAAGAATAGTATTGCAATAAAAAATTATTTAAGTACAATATTTTGACAAAAAATGAACATAGACTGACCCATTTTCAAAATAATCTCCTTTTTGTGATAAATGCTTCTATTATAATAATATTTGCCTATATACATAGCTCAGACCTCTGTACAGAGGCTCAATTAGAATTTTTGAAATATTTAACTTAGAAGTGGGTTTATCCATGTTTTACGACAACAGAGGGGAGAAATTTTAAGAAAAAAACGCCGATAATTATTTCAATTGGTTGTAACTCTGAAAATAATGTGAATTTTTCAAAAATGATAGTTGAGCCTCTGTACAGAGGTATGAGCTATATACAGGTAAAATATTATATTAAAAGCATTTTTCACAAAAGGAGAACATTTTGAGAAAAGGTTATTCTAAGGTAATTTTTTGCCGAAATATTGTATTTAAATAATTTTTTTGTCAAAATATCTTTAAAACAATTTTATACATGTATTCTAATCTTAGTGACACTAAATATCATGAAAATTATCCATTTATGCGCTTTTTTAAAATCACGGTTCCCAACGTAGTCGGATAATTTAATATTATTTTGGATTTTAATTTAAGATCCGATTCTCAAGTATTTTAACAATTCGTCATTCTTGAATAATTTTATAGTAATTCAACTGATTTCTTTTATTTAAGAATGGTTTTCTCAGCTAACTTCATAATAATAAAAATAACAGACAGAAAAATTTTTAAAAATTAAATTTTAAGCTATAATTATTTTTTTTAATTTTGAAATTTTCTAGTTTAATCCTCCGTGTGAGCCCTTAAATAATACATAATTCTCAAGTAGAAAAGTAATTAAAATGAAAACTTTAATTTTCTAATTAAGCAGATTAAGCACTGAGTAATTATACAGAAAATGAATAAATTCGCTAAGAAACAATTTGAATGAGATTGTGTTAATTACTTTTCTCTATTGTTATGAGGTGCTTCAAGTTCATGAAAGTATCTATTCATAAAAAGAGAAAAACTTCATAGAAACTTATTTTTCAGTCTTGATTATTTTAGCTGAAAATTAAAACTCTTAAATAAGAAGAGTGTCACAAGCTCTATACACATAACAGAAACTTGGAAATTAGCACCACTTTAAAAAGAACTTTACTCGCTTCCAGCGCTTTACTTTTCTTTTATTATGTACTTTAAAACAGTTTATTGTGTTTTAAATATATTCAGGAAAGCTGTTATTAAAGTGCAGTTGTTTGCAAAGCGTAAATATGTGCCAAAAGAAAACCTTTCTTTGCTTTTAAAAATTCACATTTCATCACTGTCCCATTTGAAAATTATACTCTGTGCAACTTTACATACTAAAAATTCATGCAAAGATTTTTTTAAATGTTATTTTTTTTATCTAAAGAATATTGTTCAGAGAAAAGTACTTCAAAACTTAACTAAAGAGAGCTTTACATTTACAATATTAGAAATACAAAGTTTAAGCAAGCAGCTCAAAGTTTAAGCAGCAGTAGAAATGTTATTTTGTATGAATATTTTTGAAATATATATATGTAATGATTCACTTTAGTTTCTCTGAAAAACTTTTTAATTTGTAATGATCCTTTGGTCTTGAGGACTCGCGCGTTGAAACTTACTAGCTTACATGCATAACAGGTTCATTCTAACTGTTTCTCTTGAAAATTAACAGCTTGCATTTTTAAAATAAGATTATATTAGAATCTCATCGAACGATTTCTTTCCACCAATAATAGT
The DNA here is from genome assembly GCA_019973935.1 of Trichonephila clavipes. Classification (NCBI taxonomy): domain Eukaryota; kingdom Metazoa; phylum Arthropoda; class Arachnida; order Araneae; family Nephilidae; genus Trichonephila; species Trichonephila clavipes. The sequence continues at coordinate 310,601 of BMAU01002616.1, read as the reverse complement.
CTTCGTCCACGGAAGTCGCACGGATTCCAAGACTTTCACTTGATACAAAAAACTCCAAGACTCTGAAAATTCCTTCTCTTTTGTCTTCGTAAAAATGTAACGAGCGTGTGTTTTTTTTTTTTTTTTTTGTGTTAATTGTTGTTTAAGATGGGAATGTTTGTGTGGGTCTACATGTACATATACAAGTCCATTCGGTATAGTGGTTAGTGATGCTGACTGCAGTGCCGTAGGGCCTGGGTTTGAATCCAGGAGAGGGCATGGATGGTTGTAAATGTATAGTGCCTTCGCGGCAAGGGGGTACTTTTAAGTAGCCGTCAAGCCGCAATTCCTCTCATGAGGTTAGTGGAAAAAAGATGGGAGACCTCTGACGACCCCAAGGGTGTTCTCCCTCAAAATTGGGGTTAAACAGAGCAAATTAGTACTGTCACCTGCACGGTGCTCAAAGCTAAGGCTAATGACAGGCGTAAAATTCTACCCCTTTGCTGCGATGAATTTCATGTACCTTGATCTGATGTTACTATCGATCAAGTAGCATAAGTAACAACAGAAACACATGTACAATATAAACAGAATTAACTATATCTATAAAGGACTGTTTCATCAATAACATCCAGATAACATCAACCATCTAAAATATGATATATTCCTTAACATTCGCCGTGTCCTGTCATATATACATACATACATACAGTAAGATCCCGCTTAACGCGTGGTCTACGTTCCATCAAAGTAGAGCGCAATATGAAACAGAGTTAAACGAGGTTATCTCATCATGTAAATAATGGGATTATGGGAAGATGGGTTGACAATTGGTCAGGCATTTTACCATTGAATTTATTAATTATATGTTTTATAAACATAAAACAAAATATATTTCTTACAAATATAGGAACATAATAAATGAATATACATATAAAAATAAATAAAATTCTAAGTCAGTATGTCTACGTTTCTCAGATCATACAGTTTCTTCTGTATTTCCAATTTTTTGCCTTTTTATCAAGAAGGCATCTAATGTAATTTGCGTTTTCCTTTTGCGCTCTGTAAGAAGTTATTGGTAAGTGGGCAAGGCATCCATAACGCCCCGTCTTGCCTTTGAACTCCTGTCAAAATTTGCTTCTGCTTTTTCTTGCTGCTTTATTTCGTGTTTTTTATTATCACCCATGATAAAAACTAAAAATCATAATATTTGTCACTATAGAAATCATTATATTACATAAATTTATACTTACAATAACGTTAACAAATGTTTGAGAAGATAAAAAATACGTTCGTATAACGCCGCTGGAAAGAAGAAACACAGATACACTGCTTCGGATATCGGGAAACCTACAGCTGTGTGTAATTACCGGGAATCCCACAATTCAAATAAAAGAGCGTTAAACCGAAACAGCGTTAAGCGGGGTCTGGGTCTTACTTATATATATATATATGGGGGGTGATTGTATGTGTGTAATTCAGGGGGAAGCCGCCAGTTTGTTAATAGTACTTTTATGCATCGATAGATGACAATTTTGAGCCACTTGTGTGAAGAGTCTGGTCTAACATTGAGTGTGGCTTGTGAATTTATCTGAATTAATCGTCTTTAATCGGCCTTATTTTTCAATCTTGTGAGCTTTTACAGTGGTGAGATAAATTTTTATAATATTCCGTTCCTCATATTTAAAGTTTATAAGCGTACTTGTTATTTTAAATAAGATGTTAGCAATATAAGAGAGTTACGCGTAATGTTACATATATATACGATGCACACACACACACACATGTAGAAATGGCAATAACACTGCAGCAATAAGGAAATAAACGTGTGTGGCATCTGCCCCTACACTTGGGGGAAGAGGCCACATGGTTCAGAAATAAATTCGATGAACTAATTTTTTTTCATTTGTTAACACTATGTTATTGAATAAAATATAGCTACAATTAATAATTATGCTGTTAGGATGGCACAGGGATCCACATGACGAAGATGTGCAGGGCTGAAGTCGACTACTACTTCAACCTCCTGCAGACCGTTCTGCGGGAAAATTCGTTTTCAGCAAACAAATTTATTTATTTATTTTGGCTTTGTTTTTCTATATTTATTGTTATTTCACATTTATTTGGCAATGTTTTTCTTTTTTTTTTATTTACTGTGGTGTTGTTGCCTCTTACTCAATGATTGGTGGCATCTTCCCCATATGTATGGGGACGATGACACAATTAAATGAATTTTTTATCATTAAATTTCTTATTTATTTTCATACTAAGTAGAGAATTAACTTGTACGCATAACTAATTAAATATTGAAAAATAAAGGGTATTTTTCATGGTCTTGTTATTTAAATTTTCAATGTATTAATCGAAAATTCCTTAAATGGGACATCTTCTCCCAATTTACCTTACATATATATTGCCTGGAGAGAGTAAATGTCATGTGTACCACGTAATTGCATAAATTAATTCGCCAATACTTCACGGGTTCGAAACGTAGTGACATTAAAGACCTACCTTGTAGAGGAGTTGTTGCTAGGTAATTCGATCAAGGCTCAAAATTTTTCCTGTTGTTGTGAAAGTTTGAATCCACAGAAAACTGAATTCCTATAAATAATATGGGCTTCTAAATTATTTTGATGAAACTTTTAGTTTGCTTTAATTTACTTCAAATATTTTTCTTTTCAAAAGCCGTTATAACAAAATGCCATCATAATCAAAATTAATTTAGAAAACTTCTCATTAAAATGACGTAGTCTTTTTTATGATTATTGTCTTCTGTATAGTACATAAGGAAATCAAACATTTTCTTTTTTTGATTGCAATCACTTAATTTAAACCACGCTTCATCAATCATCATGACAAACTTTTTTTTTCAACCCTCTCTATCTATCTATCTCCTATATATATGCACAGTTAGCCAGCCATTCTTTCTTCAAAAGTAAAAGCTAGAACACTTAAAGTTAAAATATTTGTGAACGACTTTAGAGTTTGATATGATATTTCCAGTTTTCAATGATTTTGGGATGAAGGAGTGCTTTATTTTAAAATTCTACATTTAATGACTTTTTCAATGTCATATAGTTTTATAATATGATATTTCATGCTTTTTTTTCTTTTCTTCTCCAACATTTTTGCTAATCATTGTTTAAAGCATTTTAATATTTCGTGAATTCTGGTCTTTGAAATCATACAACCATAATTTAACAGCATTTTAAAATGTGTTGGTATTAATATTTTCCTTGGAAAGCACATTTACATAGAGCTCCAACCATTTGTCAATTTTAGAAGCCATTTTTTAAATTAAAGTTCCACTTAATAATCTTGTGCTAAAAAAACAAATAATAATAGAAGACAATTTACGTCACAAATATCGAACAAGAAAACCAAGTTTAAAAAATTCTAAAAACTAATGTTATATTCTATATTATCATTCTATAATGAGTGAATGAGAGAGAGTTTACCTCACCCTATAAAGCTGAACGAGGGCTATTGGCAGAATACCCAGGAGAACCGAACTCAACCTAAAGGGGCTTAGAGCAGGGGTACTCAACCATTTTTCCCGCCGGGCCACATACACATGATAGATATTTCAAGCGAGCCACACACACATGACAGGTATTTCACGCGGATCGTAACATGAGTGTAATGGAAAAAACATTATAAACTACCAAAGCAGCATTGGACAAAGCAAAATTGATTAAAATATTTAAAAACTCTTATTTTTTATTATTTTAACACTATATTACCTTTCTATCAAAAACACACACAAAATATTCACCTTAATGCCTTTTTACAGAGTTTCGGAATAGTTTCAATTTTCATTCATCCATGACCAAGCCTTTTTTTTTTCTTTGCTCGCATTCTACTTTTTAAAAAAAAGCAAATTGATAGCAAAACTGATATATTTAATTGCTTATTGATAGAATCCCCCTAAATTTTAGTACATTGTTCTCCAATATTGAATTTCTTAGTGCAATGGACTATCGCTGCGCCTCTCAGAAATGGCCGGTGGGCCTTTCTTTACATTTTCACAAAAGTACAATGCAAATCTACGTAACACAAACCAAAGACAAATTTACAATACTCATAAATAACTTCATAATACAAATTAAAGGTAAATTCATAATATACATACATAAAAACATAATATACAGGTAAATTCACAATATACTTACAAAATCACAAATAAAAGGTGAAATCACAATATACATAACTACACAATACAAATTGAAGACAAATTCACAATACACATACAGAATCACACGATACAAATTGAAGACAAATTCATAATACATATACCGAATCACACAACACAAATGTACAAAGCCAAGAATAATAATTATTATAATGAAAAAAAGACATAAGGCAAGAGAAGGGGGGGAAATATTATTCCAGCAATTTTGCAAGTACATCAAAAACAACAATTATCTCCACCATTTCCAGATGATACAATTTCACTATAATTAATATTTCTATATAAAAAATGAACTAATATCCTTAGGAAAATTATTTATATTAGAATCCTCCCTTTATTTTAAATATAAAAGAAGAAAACAAATGAAAAAAACATTGAATTTTATCGAGATATCTTTTGAAACAATAATTTAACTCCATATGAATATTTGCTATTGGTGACGGATCTCGTAATTTTGAACCATGGTCATGTGACGAGGACGAGACCTGAGCTGCCACCCCTTCTCCTAATTACCATACCACTCCAACAGGAAGACGTTTAAGCCTTGACAGATTTACCGTTCAGCGACCTCCTGTGCACGGCGAGTCTTCAGCGGTTCTAGACTCAAACATTTGACATGCTAGCCAACAGTCCGTGACTATAATACCTATGCTGCCAAAGCCTCATCAGTCCATAATATTTAGTTTTGTAAAACTATGCTTTAGCTTTATGTGGCACTAAATGTCGAAATTAGTGTATTTTTATTGCAATTGAGTGCAGGTCAATTAAATTTTCATTTAATAAAACACAGAAAACGAACAAATTTAAAAATGATTTAACATTTTTCCGAGGCTGTTTTGAAAAAAGAAAACAATAACTTTTTTTGGCATAAAAATATTGGAAACATTTTCCATTGCTTCCTCTTTATATCCTTTATTGCAAAACTGGATGACGCTATCATTTATGAAATAGAAATTTATTTCAAACTAATTAATTAATTAATAATTTTGCGTTCTAAAAACAATAAAATACTATATCAACTTTGGAAACAAGCTGCTGTCCATTTTTTTAAGAAACTCTAGTATATATAAAAGTCAGAAAATTACAAAATTAAATTTTTACAATTTTAAAAAAAATTTAAAGGCCGTTAAAATCCTTTTTTAAAAAGAAGAAACTTCTAAAACTATATCTTTTTTATATAATCGTTATTACTGGTAATCGTTAAAAACGTACAAAATGAAATTTTTAAGCTTTTTTGGAATTCTTGAGACACATGTTAAAATTTATTTTTCTCCTTTCAGACTAATTTTATAATAAAAAAAACAGTTAAAATATTATTTTATACACTAGTTGATGCATTAATATAATGTATACATTATTCCAAGAAATTGAAAAAAATTCTAAGTGAGGTATCCGAATACGTTCGGAATCCGTGATTTTAAAAAAGCGCATAAATAGATAATTTTCATGTTTAGTGTCGTTTAGATTATAATACATGTATTAATTTGTTTTAAGGACATTTTGACAAAAAAAATTTAAAATACCATATTTTGGCAAAATATTAACTTAGAATAACCTTTTTTCAAAATGTTCTCTTTTTATAAAAAATGCTTCAAAAAATAATAATATTTTGCTTATATAAAGTAAAGAAATATTTTTTTAAAAAAATTCACATTTTTTTCAGATTTATAACCAATTGAAATAATTATCGGCGTTTTTTTCTTAAAATTTCTCCCCTCTGTTATCGTAAAACATGAATAAAACCACTTCTAAGTTATAAATTTCAAAATTTTAGTTGAACCTCTGAACAGAGAACTGAGCTATATACAGGCAAAATTTTATTATAATAGAAGCATTTTCCATAAAAGGAGAATATTTTGAAAATCGGTCGTTCTATGTTCATTTTTTGTCAAAATATTGTACTTAAATAAATTTTTATTTTAATAATATTCTTAAAACAATTTTATGCATGTATTCTAATCTAAGTGACACTAACTATCATAAATATTATCCATTTTTACGCTTTTGTAAAATTACAGTTCCGTACGCAGTCGGATACCTTAAGAATTATAAACGTCGTTGAGAAGCCGTAATTTTCAATCTTTAAAAGGTTTACTTTAAACACGGCCAACTTTTTTAGGAAAAATGAAGGTGGCAAATCACTTGGTACTGTGATTATAATTTGCATAACTTCAAATAATTATTTTCTCTTTTATTTCCTTTAAATTGTTTGAACAAAAACTAGAATTTCAGTTAAAGTCGTATGTTTTCCACGATAGATATAGTCCTACTCCCTTTAAAAAAATACAAAAATTATTAGCAAGTGAGTAAATTTGATAGGAAGTTCCATTTTCCTGAATTTCTCCAAAAATAATTCTTAAAATCTTCCATTCGTATATACTTATCATGTTCTCATCTTCTTGAGACATGGACCAAGTTTCACATGCATAAATTAATACTGATTTTAGAAGACTTTTATACCATAGAAACCTTGTTTGGCTTTATAAAGGGTGTTTTTTTAGAGGTATAGAACTTTAAATTGCAATAAAACAACGATGTAGTATTTGATTGACATGAATGTTTTTTTATTCGAAAGATAATCTTGTGGCATTACATTTTAAATATAATTTCTGGCACATGACTTCCACGGCTGGCTCGGATGTAGTCCAATCTGGACGTCCAATTTTCGATGACTTTTTCCAACATTTGTGGCCGTATATCGGCAATAACACGACGAATGTTGTCTTCCAAATGGTCAAGCGTTTGTGGCTTATCCGCATAGACCAATGACTTTACAGAGCCCCACAAAAAATAGCCTAGCGGTGTTAAATCACAAGATCTTGGAGGCCAATTCACAGGTCCAAAACGTGAAATTAGGCGGTCACCAAACGTGTCTTTCAATAAATCGATTGTGGCACGAGCTGTGTGACATGTTGCGCCGTCTTGTTGGAACCACAGCTCCTGGACATCATGGTTGTTCAATTCAGGAATGAAAAAGTTAGTAATCATGGCTCTATACCGGTCACCATTGACTGTAACGTTGTGGCCTTCATCGTTTTTGAAGAAGTACGGACCAATGATTCCACCAGCCCATTAAGCGCACCAAACAGTCAGAGTTTTTCTGGATGTAACGGTGTTTCGACGTACACTTGTGGATTAGCTTCACTCCAAATGTGGCAGTTTTGTTTGTTGACGTAGCCATTCAACCAGAAGTGAGCTTCATCGCTAAACAAAATTCACTTATGAAAATCGGGAACAACGGCAATCTCGTTTTGGGCCCATTCGATGAATCTACGCCTTGCTTGATGATCGTTTTGATGAATTGCCAAACCAAACTGAGAATAAATCACTTGACAGCTGTTAAATCGGTCGCCATCTTGGAAAGTAATGCCAACTTAAAGTTCTATGCCTGGAATAAAAAAAACACTCTTTAAATATAACAATTTTGGCAAGCAAAAAGTGTGTGCCAAAATGGCGCCTAAAATTCTTACATTTGAACAACAAGAAGCTCGCAAAAGTGTTTGCACTGACACTTTGAAAGCCATTGAAATTGACCAAAAATTATTGAAAAGGATAATAACGTGTGACGAATCGTAGTTTTTTACTTATGATCCTGATACGAAGAACCGATCTAAGTGCTGGAAGATCTCATCCACCGACAGTCAAAAAAAAACTCGAATGAGCAAATCAAAATTCAAAGCCCTGATTATTGTTTTTTCAGTATTCATGGGATTGTGTACCTTCATTGGATTCAAGAAATCAAATTATTAATCAATATTTCTACATGCATATTCATGCTGAACTCCGTGAAAGAATAAGGAAAAAACGACCAGAATTCTTGAAGAACAAGTCATGGGTTCTCCACCAAGGTAATGCGCCGCCTCATTCCACGTTGTTTGTTAAGAGGTTTCCAGCCAAGTACTACAGTGATAGAACATCCATTTTATTCGCTGGATCTTGGGTCATGCGACTTCTATATCCCACGGGGAAATTTTCGATAAAAGGAACATGATTTAAGTCTGTTAAAGCTGGGAATGAGAAAGCCGCTCGCATGCTGAATGAGCTCACCCAAAAAAATTTCCAGCACTATTTCGAACAACAGAAGATTCTCATGGAATATTGTACATATAGTGATGGGATGTATATTGAAGGTGATAATGTACCTAAAATAAAAATTTTATTGCATCAGTCTTGTTATTTAATAGCCACACCTTGTATATGATTAAACCAATTAGAAATTGTCAACGTATTGCCATTGATATGGAAAGTACAAACACATAACAATAACAGTTTTTCTTTCTTCTTGCAATTTCTTCACGATTATATCGTTTATTATTCAAAAATGTCCTTTTCCAATGAAATGATATGTAAGGATATAAAAAAAGCCTTGAAAAAGATAAAGCATTGAAAAAGCATTTTTCAAAAATCCGTTACAGATAGAAAAATGAAATAAAAACTTTCTAAACCTTTGAAAAGAATTTTACTGAATTACATTAAAATATCTTTCAAAAAAGTATGCTAAAAAATTCTGGAGGCTTACCGTTAAAATTCTCAAGGGTAGAAAATCCATAGCCATTATGATAAATTCTTAAAGAAAAGTGGTATCGATTTATTTCTCTTTTGTGATACGAAAATTACTTTGACAATCTCTGACATATTTCAAATAAGTTTTTAAAACGTGGTATATACTTATGTCACTTTATGTAACTATACTAAGTTTCGTTCTCGTGCATTTTAAAATTATAAGCTTTATAGCTTGTGTTTTTAAAGTGCTAAAGCCATATATTTATCAAATTAATTAGTAGATTTAATGGTAATGACTGTGTATTAAATAGTATGAAGATTCTTATCATAGCATAGAATATTATGGAAGTTTAAAGAATGAGGTCGCATTTCAAGTTTCATCCTCATTATGACCCTAATTTTCAGACTGAAGTAGCCATGGTCATGGCGGCGAGTTCATGGCCAACATTTGATGAGCTCAAACCCTTGTGGGCCTAATGACCCACAATGCTAATGAGGTGATGCATGTTAAATCTGTTGAGGCTCAAAGTCCTCCCGCTGGCGTGATGAGGTATTTTGGAGAGGAGATGCCAGCTCAGGTGTCGTCCTTGTCTTCTGATTATGGTTCAAGATTTTGAGGTCCGTTTCCAAAAGCCCTCAAGTCACTCACTCAATGACTATCATTTGAAATTTTGACTTTGAATGTGAAAGGGAAAAGAATTCATCTCCCCTATACCTTTGAACAATTATGTTGAGACGTTTATTCAAAAACACCCACGCAAGTTTCTCTTATCAACATCTTATTACTTAAGAGTTAGCTATTCTGAGTGATGTTATTGATTCGTGTATGCCTTTTATGGTTTTTAATATTTCTTCGTGTTCGTAAATGAATGTAGTTAGTAGGATGGAGAGCCGGAACATCACTAAGCTGCTCTTATTTGTAAAATTTTCATCGATATTTCATCTAAAATGTATCAGTATCTGATATTATATAAAACTTATGCTTAGTTCTGGTACATGCGTATTGTTACAAATTTTGTGTAAAGAATACTTAAAGCGGTGTAAATAATTTATATCTGGATGTGTAAAACGTTTATATTACTCTATGTTGTATTTAATTCTTGCTACAATTGTAATATTCGCAAGCAACGTCGTTCGTTACATTATGACGGGGATTCAATCGAAACTTGGCGAAATGTTGTCAATACAACCAAGTTGGCATCATTTTCAGCAACCATGTTGACAACCATAAAGATTCTTGTGGAAATTACAGGAGATAATAATATCTCTACTGATACCACTATCTAAGACGCAAGCGGATTTTTCCAGAAAAAAGGAGTCTCTCGCTGAAAGTGAGTTAGTTGGTTTTGACTGTTGAAGAGTAGTATTAATTTGACCGTGAAAGTCACCTGCGAGTAGTAATTCATCACATTAGTGAACTAATTCATCACAGAAAGAGGCGCACTTTGGATTACAACAAGTAGCAGTGAATTATGTATGAGCATTTTGAAAACTTTTCCATTCTTACAATGAGAAATTAAATGTTTTTTAAATGTTTCCATGTGTAATTTAATTATTTACTTTATTTGGAAGCATTTTCTCATAAATTTCGTAAATAATTGACGTATTTTCTAAGTGAGACTTTTTTTTATGCGGTCCCTCTCCACCGCTTAAAAAATTTCTGACGTACGTCAACAAAGTAGCTTGTTATATGTAAGTATTTATGAAATATTTTCGATTTTTGTTTGTTTAGTTTCTTTTTATGCAGTGCCTATCTTACTGCACAAAAACAGGTTTTATTGTAATTTGAAAATATGTAATTTTTTCTTCATTTTTTTGCCAAAATATGCATTTAAGTAATTTTTTTTGCATAATATTTTGAAACAATTTTGTATGCATGTTCTAATTCAGGTGACACTGCATTTAAAAACATTAAGCATCTACACCATTTTTTCAAATTCACTGTTCCGAGCGTAGTCAAGATACCCGTAATGTAATCACTAAAGAAACTACGTTTTTTAAGTCTCCAAAAACCCGAAATACATTCCTTGTGTTTAAATTATCACACTGGACAGGGAAGACATTTTCTACAGACATTATTAAAAATCAATAGTTGTTTATCAAAATTAATATTGAGTACTAAACACACTTTTGAAAAATAAAGAGTTAAATGCAGTGAAGAATTTTAAATAAATTATATATGAAGAGTATTATAAACAAATCATTTAAATCTCGTAGCTGAAAGAACACAAACTCTCAACGAGACTGAGATATCTTGCGGCGATAAGCTTCGATTCACCTTCTTAATTATTTTCTTTCGATTCAATAATCTAATCTGCTTATAAGATAATTGTCTGGATTACTTAGTGTTTTATTTCTGAAACACCTTATAAAGCTTCCTCTAAACAACTTTCATTCCAAGCCATATTTCTTCGATATTTTACTGCTCTTTCTTGTACAGATTCGGATTAATCCAAAGCCTATTACACCGTTTTGTAGGGAGAAGAAAGAATAGGGCACATAATCCAAATCCCTTAGAGTAATAAATAGACTTCGAAGCGGGATAGATAAGGCTTGTTACGAACGCGTAATGAGACAAGGTGATCAATGGGAAAGCATTATCTTCATATGTAGGTTCAACTTGCACTAGAGTAAGGTAACAAAAGCCTTTCAGCGGGGCTTCAATCTGCAATGAGAAATGTGTAGTGTGGGTGTAAGTCTTAGGAAATAAAGTTATGCATAAAGATGCACATATTTTAATACAATAATATAAATATTATATGCGTTAATTAATACTTTTGAAAGATTAGTTTTAAATATTAGAATAAAGAACAAAAATAAAAAAAAACACCTAATGGTTCTAAATAGGCATCTATTTCGGTAGAAATGAATGCTTCAGAATTTCAAAACGTAGTATCACATTCTGCATATTTCTTAGGAGAGTATAACATAAAAATTATAATTAATCAACATAATTAAAAATATTAGTAACATTATAATAAATAATAAAATAATAACATTATAATAAATAATAAAATAACATTATAATAAATAATAAAATAATAACATTATAATAAATATTAAAATAATATATATAACATTATAATAAATAATAAAATAACAACATTATAATAAATAATAAAATAATAACATTATAATAAATAATAAAATAATAACATCATAATAAATAATAAAATAATAACATCATAATAAATAATAAAATAATAACATTATAATAACAAGTATAACTACTTAAAAATCGTATACTGCATTTAAATGCATATTAATATAACTTAACAAGTAATATAAAAAAATCTGTATATACATAGTATGACAGAATCACAATATTAAGTGGCAAAAAAGAAAGTGATTTTCCATTTTCCTTTCTATATAGTGTGTTAGATTATTATTTTTGTTTGTTACGATTTATGAATTCATTAAGTTTAATTATTCCACTAAAATAGTATAGTAAAACGAAATAACATTCTCAGAAATTATATTATCCCAAGTGGGATTCGAACCCACAATCTTTGGATTAGAAATACAGCGCGCTATCCATTACGGTACAGGGCCACAATGAGCGATATTCCTTTTTATATATGGTGCTAGTTTATTATTTTTGTCTGATACTATTTATTCATTAATTATTCAAATATTAGTAAATTAATATTTGAAGAAACTGTATTAACATCAAATTTCATCCCCTACAATTTTAAGAAAAATGTATTTGAACTACAGTGGATGAATAAAAAGTATTTAATTAACGATTGAAAATTTGAACAAGATATATATATAGGGAGAGTTTGAACTATAATAGTAGAAATTATGAAAAAAATATAACAACAGAAATTATATATAATAGTATAGCAAACTTTTTTTTTGTTAATGAGTTTTCTCTAAAGTGATAAAATAATAAGAATTCATCGGATAGACTTTTTAAATTAAAGTATAGCTGGTATTCTTAATATAATCATCATTTTTCATTTTTAAAAAGTATATCTGAGTATGTTTCATATGCATTTAATTGAGCATTAATTATATATTTTTATATTACTTCTCAATATTAATTACTTTCTTAAGTTTTTTGACACTGAGCAGTTGCAACACTCCATAAAACTGTAAAAATATATGCCCTATGGAAGTACCTGTTTTCATTTTTTTACCTAAATAATATCTTTTTTTAAAAAAAAAAGCTGCTTAAAAGTAGAAAAAGGAAATATTAAAACATTAGAGAAAACAAAATCATTCTTTTATTAAAACTGTTTTAACTAATGCGAAAATAAAATTCTTTGCATCTCGACAAGTTTATTTCTTTTAAAATTTCATTTATAAAATTGCAAAAACACAGCCAGTAAACAAAGAAATGAAATACTTCCAAATATTTTTCGAACTACTTCAAATGAAGCTTAGTATTTAATTCCATGAACTTAACTACATAGTCTAGAGTTTATAGACTTATAAATTTCTTCTATAAAAGTTTTTATTTGTTTTTATTAGTGAAATGTGATAGTCTGGCACAGGTAGCGATTTATTCAACACTTTTTCCAAGAACTTATATTAGTTGTACTTCAATGTTTTTTTACATTAATTAGTTGTTAATCTAAATGAGCTTAAAAGAAGAAGATGAAAATTAAAATTGTTTTCGCAACTTTCTGTTTATAAAGATTCTTAATGGATATTTTATTTTTATATTATGTATATTTAATTTCAAAAACTTAACTATGAAGATAATATTAAGCTATGGGGGAAATGAGATGTCACGTAATGCTTCTTATATTATATTAAAGATAGATTAAAACAAAAGACAGATTTTTAGGAAATATGGATTCCTACATATTTATACTTGTATATATACTAGCCGTTACCCACCCGCTTCACTGAGTATTTCACGATGTTGTATAAATGTATACTGTTTACATATATATGAATTAATGATATCTAGCATTAAGAATTCGATTGTATTGAAAAATAAATTTATAGCTGTAACTCTCGCCTCTTGATATAAAAAGGACATAAATTAAAATATCTAACACTTTTATTTATATCTAAAATAGAAGTAAAAAGATTTTTTGCCCTCACTTAACCTAATAATCAAGTGGATTTCCACCAAAGCAACTTTCAGTGGATCTCCACTCCATAAAACAAACATGCGTGCTAAATTTCAAGTAGTCTCAATCTAACAGAGCAAAAATGGAAATTGTATCATCAATACCTCGTTGAGAGCATTCTTAGCGGATTCTAATTCAACAAAAGAAGTATTCAAACCAAATTTTATTATTATAGTCTTAGCAGTTCGAAAATGGGAATTTTGTCTTTCAATACGCCCCAATAACTCTCCCCGCTTCCCCCTGGAGTTGATTTTCGTAAAATCCATTCTTAGTGGAACTCTATTCAAACAAAGAAACGTGCTCAACAAATTTCAAGTAAATGGGTTAAATTCAAAAACAAGAATTTTTCTATAACACGCCTTAATCCCTCGCAACCCCACTCTTTTGAGGGTCCGTTTTCACAAAACTCTTTGTAAAAGGAACTTTATTCCATGAACGGAACATACCTTCTAATTTTCAAGCAGGTGGGTCTATTAGTTGAAAAGCGGAAATATTTATGTATTACACCCCTTAATCCCCCTCAGTGACCTTTGGGGATCAATTTTCACTAAAACTATTTTGTAGCGGATCTCTACACCATGAAAGGAATCCGCTTACCAAATTTTAAGACTGTACGTCTAAAAGTTTAAAAATGGAAATATTTATCAATAACGCCCCTTAAGCCCCCGCAACGCCACTTCGGAAGCGATTTTCACAAAACCCATCTTATAGCAGATCTCTATTTAATGAATGGAATCTGCTTACTCAATTTCAAGATTTTACGTCTAATAGTTTAAAAAAGGAGTTAATTGCCTATATAACTCCGCTTAATTCTCCGCAACGCCACTTGGGTTCGATTTTCACAGAACCCATTTTGTAGTGGATCTGTACTCCATGAAAAGAATCATCTTATCAAATTTCAAGACTGTATGTCTAATAGTTTAAAAATGGAAATAATTATCTATAACGCCACTTAAGCCCCGCAACGCCACTTAGGAAGCGATTTTTACAAAACCCATCTTATAGCAGATCTCTACTGAATGAATGGATTCTGCTTACTCAATTTCAAGATTTTACGTCTAATAGTTTAAAAAAGGAGTTAATTGCCTATAACGCCCCTTAATTCTCCACAACGCCACTTGGGGGTCGATTTTCACAAAACCCATTTTGTAGTGCATCTGTACTCTATGAAAGGAATCCGCTTATCAAATTTCAGAATTGTACTTCTAATAGTTTAAAAATTGAAATAATTATGCATAACGCCCCTTAAGCGCCCTCAACGCCCCTTGGAGATCGATTTTCGTAAAAATCATTATGTAAGGAATCTCTACTTTTTGAAAGAAACCTGTGTACCAAGTATCAAGACTGTACATCTAATAGTTTAATAATGGAAATAATTATCTATAACGCCCCTTGGGGTTCGATCTTTTCAAAATCCGTTCTTAGCTGATGTCTACTCCATGAAGGGAACCTACCTACCAAATTTCAAATCTGTAGGTTTCATAGTTCCGGAGATATCGTGATTAGTCAGTGAGTGAGTCGCTTTTCTCCTTTATATATATTCCTTTTTCATTTAAAAAATATTTTTATCATTGAACTTTATATTTACTTAATACTTATACTTTAATAATTTAATGTAGTTATAAAATTTTCTGAATAATATAAATTCTTCCCAATTTTGAAATTATAATTGAAAAACATACTTTTTCGTATAATGTTTAATATTTTTGACTACATTTGAGTTATTTACAAGCTCAAAGAGTGTGGATTTAAGTAAAAATTTTTAGAAGAAAACTTCATGAAAATAGTGATAATATTCGTAAATAAAAGCTGGAATAACGAATAGGAAAAATACTCAATTTGGCTCATATCTCAATAATATTTGCTTTTGAACTTGAGCTCGTGTGTTAAACGAAACATGAAAATTCTAAGCAAAAAAGGAAAAACATATTAGATTTAAAAATCGTAATATCTGAAGTACTGAACATAAGTAATTTAAGTGTTTTTAAACTGTTTTGTCTAGAAGAGTATAATAACTTTGATTTCATATTCTAAAAAAGTATACTAAATAAATAAAAATGACTAGACAATAGAATGTACTTTACAAAATAAAATACGGATTTTAAATTGTTCTTGTCACCTTGATAATAATATGTTCACACATTAAATATGAAACCATTTTGAAAATCATCTAAAAAGGCTTTTGTTTCGTTCAAAAAGTTGATCTTATTTAAAACTACTATCGATTATTAATGCAAATATTTTTTTAAATTCAAACATCTATTTTCTCAGTGGAATAAGTTTACTAACATTTGTATTATTCATTTAGTTACCCTTTTATTTTAACAAAGAATTTTCTAAATATCCACCTTTGACAAAATTATATATAGCAAATTTTTTTATCTTATTTTAATTTATTTACTCTGCATTCTAGATTCTAAGCATATTTCACCAGCCATTTAATTGAAAAAATACCATAAATACAAGGCGTGACACAAAAAAAACGAGTCTATGTGTGTAACTTGAAAAAGGAGTGGAGTTGGCAACAACTGTCTTGTTGACTTCATCCTACACACCTCCTCTATCCTTGTGGGCATTTTCACCTTAACCGATCACGCCTGTTGGGAGTATTGCGTTATTGAGTGAACACGTGCATTCGCATTCTGCCCGAAAAATGTCGAATCAACATCAAATTTCTTGTAAAACTTAAGAAATCAGCCACGAAAACATTTCAAGTTTTAACCGATGGTTATGAAGATGAAACTTTGTCTCGTACACATGTGTTTGAACGTCCTAAACTGTTTTCAGGGGGAAGGGACAGTGTGGAAGAGGATGAAACTGCTGGACGCCCATGGTCAGCTATTACAGACCAAAGCACTGTCAAAATTCGCGATATGAGTGGGTTCCCACTCACATCAGTGGTCAGAAAGTTAATCAACACTAACACTTTGAAGAACTAAAAAGACTCCGTGAAAAAAGTAGGAGAAAAAGGCCAGAATTGGGGAGTTATGGAAAGCTGTTGTACCTAGACAACGCGCCCGTTCACTTTGCCATATTTGTCAAACAATTTCTGACCGGCAGAAACATTACTGTGATGAGACATTCTCCTTATTCATCTGATTTAGTCCCATGTGACTTTTTATTATCTCCTACCGTTAAATCTTGCTTAAAGGCCATCTTGCCTATTTTACCTCAGTTGAAGAGGTTCAGGCAAAAACTAAGAATCTCCTAAAAGACCTTCCAAAAACCTCGTTCCAGAACTGTTACCAGCAATGTCAGAACCGAATGCAGAAATGTGTGAATGCTGAACGGAAATACTTTGAAGGTGATAATGTCACGGAGAACTGATTTTGTACGTATGTATATGATTTATTAGACCAGTCTCGTTTTTTTTTTTTTGTCTCACACCTGGTCCTTTTTTTGTGATCTGTATTTTAAGATAATACGATTTTATTAATTGTTCAAAGTAAAATAGCAGACATGTTATTGCTTTGCCTTACTTTTCTTATATTTTTTTTCGTGAGAATCTTGCATGGAATTGAACAACATTTGGTGTTCTCGGAATTCGGATTATGGAGATGAAGATGAGACCTTTAAATTTATTAGCGAAAGTTTTTTTTTATCTTTATATTTGCGATTGCCACAATTTTAAGCAGAAATATATATTTTTTGTGCTGTCTTCCTACACATTTATTGATTCCAAAGGAAGAAGAGTAGTAAAATTATCAGAGCTGGTCCTTTTCTGCAAAAATGAAGATGCGAAGATTGATGTAAATTTTGAGAAAATGAAATAAAACAGCAAATAAAAATGAAATAAAATAGTAATATTTATTCGAAATTTTAAATGTATTTCTTTTATTGAAACTGTGGTTAGTTCTATTGAAGATAAATTTACTTATACGCATTCTTTTTTTAAAAAAAAAATAAAGTATTACAATTTAATATACTTTTAGATAAATTTAATTTTTCAGATGGTGCGCTTTTTTATGTGTAATTTAACGATATTTAATGAAATATTTTATAGAGATACAATACAGTTTTTATATATATAATTACGGTTTTTGTGCATATATTTATTGATAATAGTATTTATAATGATATAGATGTATGTATATAATCAACGTTGCGCAACTGTAATGCGAGGGGTGATTGATAAGTAAGGTCTCCAATAGTATAAAATAAGTTTCCGACATGATAAAATAATAACAGAGGTGTCATAATGAAGGAAATTTTTTACTCTTAAATATTGTAAACTCATTTCTCAACATAGTCACCACTAACAACTACACATTTGTTTGATCGTTCTGTCCATTTCTTCACTCCGTCCATGTAGAAAGATTCTGGTTAGATGCGTATCCATTTGCGTACGGCTGCCTGAACTTCAGCATCCATTGAAAAACATTGACTCTTCAATATCTCCTTCAATTTTGGAAACAACATGAAGTCCAACGGTGCCAAATCTGGGCTGTAAGGAGGTTGTGGAACCACTGTGAATTTCTTTTTTCCATGACGTCATGTGTTTGTGCACTGAAATGCGGTCCTGCATTGCCATGATACAAAAGAAAGACGTGTCTTTTCGATCTGATTCTGCGGGTATGTTGCTTAAATGATCGTATTGTTGTACAGTACCTCTGTTGGAATTCACCGTCAATCCTTTAATCCGAAATTCCATGTAGAGCACACCATTTGCATCCCAAAAGATGGTGAGCATTACTTTTGCTGCTAAAATTAAAGTTTTGAATTTCTTTACACTCGGAGGACCAAGATGATGATATTGCATAGATTGCCTCTTGTTTTCTGGACCATCAGTGAGTGAGTGAACATTAACGTCACACTGTTCAGCTACACGAGAACTTTTGGACCATGGTCAAGTGACGAGGACGACACCTGAGCTGGCATCCCCTTTCCTAACTACCACACCACACCAAAGGGAGGACGTGTGAGCTCTAGACAGATTTAACGTGCATCGCTCCCTACACGGCGGGTGTTTAGTGGTACAGGGCTCGAACTCATGACATGTCTGACATGGTCCTATATCTTATCACTGTGGGTGGGATGTGTATAGGATGTGAAACTAATAGTAGGAATCGAATAATTTGTACATTCAATTGAAATTATGGATTACTTATGTTTACTTATAAGCGATATTTTGTATTTTTTAGCATTCTTTTTGCGGATATACAAGGTTTTACTGCCCTGGCTTCCAGATGTTCGGCTCAGGAACTTGTACAAGTTCTGAATGATTTATTCGCTCGCTTCGACAGGCTTGCACATGTAATTTGAATTTTATTTTTATTTGCACGACTTTTGTTTTTAAAACTTTTAAGCTTAATATACTTTTATTAAAAATAAGTGATGCTAGTTTTAAATTATAAAAATGTCAAATTATTGCAATACTTTTTAAAAAAGGGTGTAGTGTTATCTTTTTTTAAGAAAACCATTAAGTATTCGTACGAAAAATGGTTTGATTGTAAATATAAATGAACCATATTGAATGCGTAATCATAAAGAAATACTTTCTAAATATTTTATTACTTTAATTTTGATACATCATTTGTGTATACTCATTTGCATGAGTGTAAGAGGGAAACTACTTTTGACAATGAATAGATTGACAAGAGGGTAAATATTAGCACAATAAATTTCAAAATTTTGTTTAAACCTCTATTTGGGCCATTCTTTTTTCTAATAATGTTATGTTAAAATATCTTTTGGGATTCATTTATAAAGTTAAATTCATTTAGCCTATTAACTAAAAATAAGATCACATTTGATGGGAAGTATGCTTACAATCACCTATTGGAAGCCATTTAAAGGTAGGACAAAATATAAAGAATAGTTTCCAAATACTAAAATATACTGATGAAATTATAAATTAGATACACATCTGGTACTTAAAAAAATGAAGAACTTATGCGTATTAATTTCCGCAAAATTTCAGAAAACAAGGATAAATACTTTGAAGGGAATTACAAGCTATGTAACGTATTTTGTTCTCATGTGCATTTGTGGAACACAAATGGCAACGTCTATATGTTTTTTGTTAAGTTTGTGAAGATCCCTTAGGACCTCACTTTGAGAACGAGAATAATTTTGAGTCAAAGAAGAACCAGTAGCCATTTTTATAAATAACTTTCTTTATTTGGTTATCTTTCCCAAATAGAATCAAAGACTTATTAACAAGTACGTCTACTAGTATTATGAGGTTTTAAAGGTAATATCCTTTAAATTAACTTAATTAATTAATGATCCAATTAATTAATTTATTAAATAACGATCACGCAGAAATTACCACGATAAGAGATCCCAGAATTATATTTAATAATATTCTTATTGAACATTTAACTTTAATCTCACTTCTAAAACTTTAATGAGACTTTAATTATAAATCTATAATTACCAACGGAATCTCAACTCTTCTTGAGATTAAATTATCTCCAACAAGAAATCTTCAATTCAAATTCACTATAACTTTATGCTTCAATATCTATCTCCTACTGCTCTAACTTTACTATTTCCTTTGACTTAAATACTGAATCTAATCTGCATAACAAGGAATCCTGTCCGCTTTTTGGAGTTGATTGGAAATAGGTAGGGAATTAAATTTCCCTAAAAAGGTCGACTCAGAAGGTTAGTGATAAAGTTCCGTATAGATTCGTCACAAGTTGGCATATTGTCACCAACTTGTCAACTGTACCTCATTCAGAACATTTACCTTGTTATTCAGTAAATTTACTGGTCGTCTTTTGTGTTTAAGATTTGAAAATCCAGAAACAAGTTGTTGAGCAAGCCGAATTCAAAAATTTAACTGGTCTTGAAAAATCTCGAATCTCTTCTACTTATTTTCCAGACAATGAAGGCATGGTCTGCCATATACGTAACTGCCAGATCAATCAGTAAGTGTAAGAATTGATGCCAAGGTTTTCGAGAAAGTTGTACAATTTCATATCTTCCATGATCAATGTTATCAAGGCTTCCCATATTATCATTTAATCGTTGGTGGGAAAAAGGCCTCCCTTCGACATTTAAAAATTAATGAAGTTTGTTGTGTAAATAGACTTCCCGTGGCCTTGCAAAGCGTTAAAAAGTTTTTTGGCAGATAAAAATATTTTTCTAGATTTTAATCTAAGTTTATCAAGAAAGAATAATCAAAACGGAAGAAAAAAATAAACAGCTTGTTTGAAGTTCCTCCAATTTATTAGTTTGCAAAGATTAAGGGAAAAGAGAAAACAACTTGCTCAATCTCAGAAAATGAAAAAAAAATTTTAAAATCAGATTACTTTAAAAGTTTTTGAACTTAAGAAAAATATTTTGCAAGTAATTACTGTGTATGTAAAACAAAATAAAAATAAATAAAAATAAGATTTAATTTTGTAAAAAGAATACCTTATCTCACTAAAAAAATAAATTATAATGTTCCGATATTTTTAATATTCCTGATTTAAAAAATTATTAGCTAATACTTAACAAATGAACTTTCAATGTATATGAATAGAATAGCTTAAAACAAAAGTGATGGAAGTTATCAGATCTAATTAAAATGGCTCAAAAAATTTAATTAAAAAGTATGAAATGTTTCTTTTGTAGTTGAGTGATTATTAACAGAAAGTTTTTTTTTCCTTTGTGATTTTTTTTTCTTGTTTCTGTCATAAATTTAATAAAATCCCGACAGTTAATTAAATTGGAACTTCCATGTTCTACATAAGTAATTTGATTAACAAAATGTATGCCATTGTTTAAATTTATCATGTTTTGACAAGATAAAAAAAACACAGTAATTTCTCATTTTTACATTTTTTTAAAATTATTTTTACATTTTCTAGGAACAACATTGTCTTCGAATAAAATTATTAGGTGATTGTTATTATTGTGTGAGTGGTTTACCAGAACCTCGATCTGACCATGCGCATTGCTGTGTTGAAATGGGTTTGCACATGATACATGTAATTAAGTAAGTTTTATATTTTTATTTAAAAACACGAATTCTTAAGATTTGACAGTTAAAAAAGTTCGTAATTTGTTTTTACTGCTTTATATTTATCAAAAATAACAGCTTTTGAAGGAACACTTAATTTTTCTTGTACTTAGATTCAGATGCATAAAATAGTAATGAATTAAATGTTTGTCATAAAGTTTCAATTTTATTTAATTTAGTAATCAAAATGTAAAAATAGAAAGAGATTTCAAAAAGGAAATTATAATTATTTTCAATTGTATTTAATTTATGGGATATTTTCTTGTATGTTTTCTTTCTTTTATATTTATAAAAATACCTGGCAGATAATTAAAAAATATATAATGCGTCTCACATTCTTTTTTAATGAATGTACTTCTTGATTAAAAATACTATTCTTGTTCTTACTATTCAATTTTTTTTAAATCTTTTGAAAATTTACATTATATAAATTGCTTGCCTGATATTAATTTGACGAAAATATTCTTTCATTTATTCCATGTTTATGATTGATATCGTGTCCGAAAGCATTCGAAATATTTCTCAAATGCTAAATAATTAATTAAAATCAAAAACTAAATATTTAAAAGAAAACTCACTTTGTGACTGGAAATATTAATTTACAACATATATATTACAAAACAGTTCAAAGATAAATCCTATCAATAAAAACTCTTTTAAAAAATGTCAAAACAATTTAGAGTTAGGCATTAATTATGAGCAGTGGTCTTCAAACTATGATTCACGGAACTCTGGGGTTCCACGAGTCCCAATAAAAAACCTAAAAAGAAAATTATAAATGTGTGTGCAAAATAGATTCACGTTCTCTATGAAGTTTGTATTCCCACTAAAATATACAGCTTATCCCTGTCATTTAGAAACTAATCATTTTATTTCTATCCAATAACTTTGTTTTGTAAAAAATTTTAAACTTTTATTATAATATAATTAAAGAATATTAAAAGGGGTTTACTTTTATTTATTACCTACGGTTCCAAATATTTTACTTTTTACAATCCCGGAATTCCACGAAATAATTGTATACTCGTTAGTACAATGTCTTGAAAAACTAAATAGTTCTCCAATGGAAAATGCACCTTTTGACATTTGTTGAAAAAACACTTACAATAAAGGAGGGATAACAAATGTTGGACCTATCTACAAATTCCATGCCAAAATTCTAAATTTAAGCAAGAACAGTTCCAAAATCTCATGCTGCAAATTCATGCAAAATACACAGTATTCCTCTAAAAAGTTTAATGCCATTCAGAACAATGTGTATATAGGCCGTGGGTAGCCTAGTGGTTAGATCATCGGACTCCAGACTGGAAGGCCTGGGTTCAATGCCCGTACCACCAAATACCCTCCGAGTAAACACGGAGTACGTGCTAGTTAAATCAGTGGGTCCTTAAGTCTTGTGGGCTGAATCACGAGTGTAGGGGACTGGAGAATATTTCCCTCCCCTTCAATTCCATGCCAAAATTGTGGAGGTGGAGATAGGTGGTGTCGCCATCTATCGTCCCCTCGAGAAATTTCTCCGAGCTAATTCGTACTGTCACCTGCGTGGTGCTCAAGGCTTAGGCCAACGACAGGCGTCTTCTAGCCCCTTGCCACACTGAAATTCGTGGGTCTCGTTCTGACTACGTCAGACAGGTGGCATTAGCCACAACAACAACAATGTGTATAAGTGAAAAATATTTTTCAGCATAAAAGGCTACAAAAACAAAAGATATGGAGATAAAAAAAAGTCGCATGAGGCCGAATCAGGTGAATAAAGAGGATGCTCCATTACAGTAATGTTTTTGCTGGTCAGAAACCGCTTGACAGATGTGGCCGTGTGAGCGGGTGCATTGGCTTGGTGCAACTGCCAACTATCACTCTCCAATTCTGGCCTTTTTATTCCTAATTTTTTCGTGAAGTCTTTTTGGTACTTCAATGTACTAGTGCTAATTGATAGTCTGACCACTGATGTGAGTAGGAACCCACTCATATCGCGAATTTTGACAGTGCTTTGGTCTGTAATAGCTGACCATGGGCGTCCAGCAGTTTCATCCTCTTCCACACTGACCTTTCCCCCTGAAAACAGATTATGAGCTTCAAACACTTGTGGACGAGACAAAGTTTCATCTTTATAATCCTCGGTTAAAATTTGACGTACTCTTAGGCATGACTAAAAATTCTAATTTACCCTCAAAATACAACACGTCTAAATGGTTACTTTTTCTTATTTTTACTACAGATGCTACTTCTTATGAAGTTTTACATTCGAAGTAATGCCAATTGGAATCAGACAAGATTAATAATTATAACGTGGATTTCTATTAAACTTATCCAAACTTTTATAATTGGGAAGTCCACGAAATGAATTGTATAATTGGCTTTTTTAAATCAGGCTTATCGAATTTCTTTAGTTTTTTATTACGACACAACAAACATACATATAAAACTCTTACCAGGGTGAACGCTTGGATCTTCATATTGAATTCATTAATTGGTACAGTTAACAAGAAATTCAAAATTATAATGTGCCATATTACTTGTTACACATGATGAACGTGTAGATGACTAATTTTATAAGAAATATATATGCAATTCAAGGTTTATCCATTTAATTTTCATAAATGTTTGAATTCTCAAATCTACTTTAATCAAGATTTTTCATTAGTTTTTAACTCTAAATAATAAAAATTGCAACTTTCTAATTAAAAATATAATTTATCAGTATCAGCAAATTTTAGATACAGTCTAATTGACAACTTAGGTTATATTGGAGCTAGTTACCTAATTTTATTCATGTTATTTAAAGGTATCCGAACACATTGAAATGACCAAATTCGGTCAAAACACTTACTTTTGTTTTTTTATATTTTATTGAATAGAACTATCTTTTGGCTCTACAAAACACTGATTTATTTCTACGTTATCTAGAGGCCAAGTCACAATCAATTTGATAAAATTAGAAAAATCGGAAGTGGGTCTTTAATCTACCAGAAGTGGACTTTTAAATTGTTCAGAATCTATCATGGCGAGCCTGAAAACTCAGAATATTATGAATCTATTTCTATAAAACTTTTTGTGTGTAAACCTGATATTTATATTATTTTCTAGATAATCTACTAAAATATTTCTTATTGTATGAATATTTTTCGAGTTATGGTCTGTTATTTAAATAATGGTCTCACAAAGAATGTCACATTTCTAATAATATTTACTCGATCCGCTCAAAAAATTTTAAATTTTAATAAAACATTAAAATTTTAGTACGTTCTCTAGATAAACGCATCTAATTTGTTTTTGTAATACTTTTACGAATATAAGTTTATTACTTTTTTCTCTAATTGCTTTGAAATTTTTCAAAAATATTGTTTAAATTTCACTTACAATTGTGATTTTTGTAAAGTTTAGAATTTTTTAAAAAAAAAAAAAATATTATGAGTTAAATATTACTATTTATTGGTATTGATTCCTAAAAAAGCCTTTAAAATGCTGTTTTTTAAAAAAGTACTTCGACCGTGTTCGGATACCTTAGATCTTATTTTTCTTGTTGTAATAAGCAATTGTGAAACTCAGAAGACTTCCTTCGAAGAAAAAAATCTTTTAAAAATGAAGAAAGAATGGCAAAAGTATATGAAAATTAGAATTACATTTTAAAGTACAGCAATATATTTTCAAAATACAAATTATAAATTTCAGAAACGAAAACTTTCATTAAAAAGAATTTACACCTTCTATCATTCCAATGGCGCCAGAAAATTTATTGCAAAATTATACCCAGCTAAACCATTCATTTAATAATCGATGCATGCCTTAATTCGCGTTTGAAAGCCTTTGCCCTTCCGGTCGCTTATTTTGATGGACTTGCCATAGTTAGTGGAAATTCTCTAGGATTATGCATTGCATTAAAGGCTTAATGCTTGACCCTCCTTTAATAGGCTGGTGCGAGAGAAAACTAAAGTGGACCTGAATATGAGAATAGGAGTCCACTCGGGGAGTGTACTGTGCGGTGTCCTTGGACTCTACAAGTGGCAGTTTGATGTGTGGTCCAACGATGTGACGCTTGCCAATCACATGGAATCCGGAGGAATTGCAGGGTAAGTTGTAGGTACTTTGATCAATTTGGAGTTGCTTTGTACGCATAATTATGTAAGAAAGTTTACTTAATGATTAAAATTTTTGAATTATTGTTAGTTCCGTTACATAATGAGTAGGCAACATTAACGAATGAATAAAGGTATCCGAGACTACGTTCGGAACCGTGATTTTAAAAAAGGGCATAAATGAGTAATTTTCAAGATATTTAGTGTCACTTTGATTAAAATACATGCATAAAATTATTTTAAGGACATTTTAACGAAAGAAAATTGCTTAAACACAATATTTTGGCAAAAAATTAACTTAAAACAACCTTTTCTCAGAAAGTGTCCTCTTGTCAAAAATTCTTTTATTATAATAATATTTTGCCTGTATATACCTCAGACCTCTGTACAGAGGCTCAACTATGATTTTTGAAAAATTCACATTATTTTCAGAGTTACAACCCATTGAAATAATTATCGGCGTTTTTTTTCTTAAAATTTCTCCCCTCTGTTGTCGTAAAATATGGATAAACCCACTTCTAAGTTTTATATTTCAAAAATTCTTGTTGATCCTCTGTACAGAGGTCTGAGCTATATACAGACAAAATATTATTTTAATAGAAGCATTTTTCACAAAAGGAGAGCATTTTGAAAATGGGTCTTTCTATGTTCATTTTTTGTCAAAATATTGTACTTAAATAATATTTTATTGTAATACTATTCTTAAAACAATTTTATGTACATTTTCTAATCTAAGTGACACTCAATATCATAAATACTCGTATTATCCATTCATACACTTTTGCAAAATCACGGTTCCGAACGTAGTCGGATACTTTAAATATATTGATCTAACTAAAATCAATACGTTTCTTTCGCAAAATATTTATATTCATTACTAACATTTTTTAAAGAACATTCTATGCAATGTTACTCGAAGGTTTACTGCATCATAATATAAAAATTAATGTTGAATAAGAGACGATAAATCAGAAAATCTTTATTCAATGTAACATTTATTTTGTATTTATATAACAGTAGCATTCACACTTTGTAGTTATAGAAATAAATATCTTACAGCCAAAAACATATTTCTGAACTAGTACTAGAAGCACAGTGTTTAAGTATTAACGTATCGCGATTCCACGGCTTAAGTCCGAGGTTGAAATCCCGGGCTGGGCAAGGTTGACTCAGCCTTTTATCCTTTCAGTGGGTCGATAAATGGGTACCAAGCTTGCTTGGGAATTGAACACTGGGCCCAGAGCCTAAGGTCACATAAACTGAGATAGGCACTGGCCCTCATTTGCGCCACTGAGTTCAGTTCAGTTCACTAAATTAAACTGTTAAATTTGATTTTTCCAATTCACTTTTACGAATTTAACTTCAAAAACACGACAGTCCCTTACAACCCTTGGCTGCCTCAACCTAAGCCGCTGACCTCGGTGCCTTTGCTTGCGAAGAGCCGAATCAGTAGGCACAGCTCACTTCCAACACAAACAAAAGCTTCCAGCCTTATCTTATTATTATTTTCTCATTTTAAATTACTGGCAACTCCTAAATTTTAAATTTCTTAAATTAAAATTATTTTTTAATCAAAAAAGGGCAAATCACTGTATTGACTGTCAATCCCCCAATTTGTGACTGAACGGAGATAAAGATCTCTTCGGAGATCAGGTGCTCCAATCGAACCGTCAACACTCCACGCGCTCCTTCCAGCGTCCTGTATTTGCAGCGAATCATCTCTAATTTTTAATTTTCAAAGTATTTAAGTCTTTCTCAATGTCATCCAACCATCTAGTTGGTGGTTTTCCTTCAGCTCGGGTTCCCTCGGGTTTTTTAAATGTCAAAATCTTAATGGGGTTGTCTTCAGAGCGTCTCTAAATAGGGGAGAGCCATTAACGAGTTTAACCTCGATATTACTTAGCGGCCACTGTAATATGTGAACTTATGGCTCCTTTGTGGTCGAGTCTCGATGCCTCTAAAGATCCATCTTGCGGAGAGGCTGATACATGTTAAATTTACTGAAGCATTAATGTTGGTGTGGTAAGAAAGTTTGTGGAATGCCAGCTTAGATGTCCTCGTCGTTTTTTTATTGATGAGGAAAATTACAAGACCCATCAGCAATAACCCTGGTGTTGCTTCTTAGAGTGACGTCAGTCATCTAAATTTGTGAATTGCGCTTAATATTCTTATTTCAGTGTTTTGAATAAACTGCAAAATAAAATACTGATACTAGTAATTTTAAAAAAAGACAACACAACTGTATATGTATAAACTGAAGAATTTTTTCGTGAGTACATTGTGTTGTTTACTAAAATGTCTAAAGAATAAGGTTTGTTACCTTAAAAACAAATCTTTTTTTTAAGCATCAGAAATTCAGTTGTTTGGATTTCGTTTCCACAGAAAAGTGCACATCTCAAAAGCCACTCTGGATTACTTGGGAGACACATATGAGGTAGATCCCGGCTACGGTGAAACTCGTGATGCCTACCTGCGTACTCATGGCGTTGAGACATTCCTGATTAGGAAGAACCAGCCATCAGTATCACCCTCTAAGGTGAGTTATAATATGTAAAAATATTCCTTCAATGTATTTCTTAATTTGACGCAACCCTGAAGTCGCTGGGGAAGTTTGGGAGATCGATTGAACAGACATTGTTATGAAAATAACTGAGCTTATTTTGTTCTAACAACTTACTATCTCAAGCAATGTTATAAACCGAGGCAGCAGTCAAAAATTAAATGTCTACCCTAAATTCCTAAGACAAATAATTATGCACTTAACTGCGGGTAATCCGAAGTAACAACACTCATCGGGTCAACTGGATATGTCAGTATACAGCTTCTTTCCAAGAACGCCAAGGTTTCTGATAGTCACTTCGCTAATCTTTCTTTAATAGCATTCTAATGACTAACCCTACTTTTTTTGCTATTTAATTAGCATTCAAATTCGCATCCAATCAAGTTCTCTCTGCAGAAGGCGGTTTTTGGTTAAAAAAAGTATTTTTCCCCAAGAGGGTTAGTAAAAGTGTGTGAATAGAACTCATCACAACTTTAGACCTTTGTAGCTCAACAGTTACAATCCTTGCAACCAGCGAATGTATTGGTCAAGCGATTCCAACAAATATTAAAGCGTAGAATAAATGGACCTTCGGCACATTTAATTCAAGCGAGAGTGATATGGAAGGGAGAAAAAAGATATACTAACTCATGTGTCATCCTGATCGTTACATTATGGTTAATAATTTCAATCCGTCTTTAAATTTTCCATTCCCGGTAGCTCTAGAAAGAGACATTAATTCAAAGATAGGCTAAAACAATAATAAATCATTATAAGTGAAAAAGGTATTTAGACATCTATCAAAAATACTTTTATTTAAGCATTATGTTGCACAGGGTAGGACGAGAGAGTTTCCAGTTTTGAACATGTTCCAGTGATATTCGTAAGGAAGAGAGAGGTCTTGATAGAGGTTCGGTGGGAAGGGTGGAGTGGGACATTTATGTCTCAAACATGTTGTGGTCGAGGCAGGAACGCACTTTTGCCGTGGAGGTGTAAATCTCTAATAGTCAGTCGTTGATTGTAGTGCAACGTATCTTTCGTCGTCACTTCGATATTCCTCCGCGAGGTAATGTTCCTGATCGGAAATGTGTTTTAATGTGGATGGTTGCCTTCCGAGCAAAGAGAAATGTCTCCAGAGAAAGGAAAGGACCTCCCAAAACCGTTAGAACGCTTGGAAATGTGGGACGAGTACGTGTGTCATTTCAGACCGGTATGTGGCAATTATCCAACAATTATTCTTACCCACTCTCCAAGATAGAAATCTTGACAACGTGCGGTTGTATTAAGGTGGAGCCACAGCCCACATCTCCAGGATTTCCATGGGTATTTAAGAGCGGCCTTCCCCGAATGACTGATCTCCCTACGAAGAGCGATGTAAATTGACCTGCGTGTTCACCTGAATATATCCCTTCCTGATGACTTCCAGTGGGCTAATATCAAGTCAAATCGAAGATCGCTTCAAAACTCTGGAAGACCTAAGGAACAACATCCGAGCCGAAACTGACAATGTCCCGGTCGATATGCTTGAGAAGGTGACTCAAAGTTTTCAAAATCGATTGCCTCATTGTATTGATAATGGAGGGCGATATTTAACAGATATTGAGTTTAAAACTGCACATATTCAAGTTTGCAATGTTGTGCGGTAGGCGGGAAATAACAATAAAGTCGAATGAAACATGTAGTGTGTTTTATTGCATTTTCAAAACAGGAAGTTCCCATGCCCCACACTGTATTAATGACTTTGTTCTAGCATGAAAAATAATTGTTCTTTCTTTAATATTGTAATATATATATATATATATATATATATATATATATATATAATATATAAAATATATATATAAACACAAAAATATTTAAAAATTTCAACCGGGAAAAAAAGTTATTTTTCCATCACTATTAAAGTGGAAAAAAATTTCTAATACTTATAAAGACTCTAAAAAATTAATTATAAATAATTTTTCTATTAGTTTTGTTTTGATTAGTGATTAGTATGTATGATTTGTTAGTTGATGGGTTTGGTACTTGCATTCTAAAAAAAATTATATATTTCTTTTGTACACACAAAAACTTGAATTATAACTATCTGCATGAAAGTTTAAATAGTATTCTCGACAATAGTGAAAAATAAGTATCAGATTAATTTAGAAACATCTTGGTCTCGCTTAAACGAAGTATAACAAAGCGATTTCTTTCTATAAAAACAACCCACTAATGATATGTATTCATGTCCGTTTAAGAGAGATAAAAGGTAATTGAATGTAATGAGTGCTTTTCTGTAACCTTGACCTCAATTCGTTACCAAAATTAGCACAAGGACAATTTTATTGCTTCTTTTATTGTTGTGGTGCCATAATGTGTGTCATCAAAGCCACTTGAGAGCATATGCAGCACTATTAATTCTGTTAAAATGTTTTTAATGTGTTGTTTTCTTCTATGTTACAAAACTTGTCTAAATGTAGCTAAATCATAATTTCAGAATATGAAATTTTAGGTAATAAATGCAAAAACTTGTAGAAAAAAAAATGTGACATTTTTTTTTCTTTGGTCGAGTAAATTTTTTAATGGACTTTTTATCTCATTAGCTTTGGAAGATATTTTACCGGAGTTTTTAATGCTTACGCTAACAATGAAAAATAGTTTTTATGTCACTTTAGCTTAAGACTTGCCGTTAACATCAAATAGAATTCTTAATTTTAATAATAAAAGGGATATAAAATGTAGCAAAAATAATATTTAGCACAGCATGGAAAAAAATATCGTATCAGTAAACTTAAATTTACGTTAAATATGTTTGATTACAGAAATGGCTAATCATTCTGAAATTGATTATTAGAATAAAAAAAGAAAAAATCGTATATAAAAGCGTGTTTTTTTTAATTTTATTTAGTAATAAAATGATAGCAATTATTTAAAGAAATAATGGACACAGATTCTAAAACACTAAAAAAATATTGAGAAAATAACAGTAAAATAGTTTTTAATTTATTTTGAAACGTTACAAGAAATCCCGAAGGGAAAAATTCATTTTTATTTACTATTGAATAAATACCGGATGGGCAAAAAACTTTAAAAATTTATAAAACCCTAAAAATTAAAATAAAAAATGGTTTGCTGGTTTAGCATCGACAAGTCACGGGATTTTTTAAGATAAAAGAAAAATAATAATTCAAAAATAACCGATAGGTGGCGTTTAATTTTAGAGAGATCCCACCTCACAAATGCTTCTCTACGGTATCCGACGATAAATGTTCATGGCAAAACTGTAATGTGTATGAATACTGATTAAGAACTTCATGAAGAATGTTGCGTATCGAGGATGGTGGTAAGTCCAAGCGTCTGCCAGATTTCCGAGCTCTGCTAGTCCCGAGTCATCAGTATTTACTATAATTGTCTATCTCATTTGCATACTTCCAACTAAGTCACTCGTACCAACGCCAACTATCTAAGCTGTTTTTTTAAAATTATTTTCTTTAAAAAATTCCCGTGATTTATCGATACTACACGTAGAAAATGTTTTTTATTTTTTTTTTAATTTTTCGGGTTTTATAATTTTTTAAAGTTTATACGAACATTTTCCCCGCCCGGTAAAATGTATACTGTAATTATAATAGAATTTTTGTTATCCAACGGCATATGTTGTGATAAATACAAGGCATCCCAGGATTATTGGGAGAAACTTTAAGGGGGGACAGGGGGCATCACAAGGATTCAGAAATGCATAGCAGCCCATGTTAGGAAACGCATTCGTTCGACGCTAGGTGACGTTGTTCACAAGAGCATTGGAAGAAACAGATCAGCATTACCGCATTCATTTGAGAAACCAATCGCTTCCAGAAGAGTTTGAAACGTTTTAAAAACACTAGCACCGCACTGGAAGTTATGCACTTGATTTACGGGTTGGCAGAAGGAAATGCTCAAGCAACAAAAATATTGTATTGAAGGTACCCACAGAAAGATGCACCGGCCCCCCGAATGTTTGCTTATTTACATCCCAATATGTGTGAATATGCATCAGTACGAGATATAGGCATAGTGAGAGGACGGGTCACGAACGACTCGTACTCCAAACATGGTACTCGGATTCCTTCGAACGGTATCCAACACATTGTATTCCATGTATAGAACAAAATGTGTTGGAAACTATGCCCGTTGAAATGCGTGACCCACCCTCACTATGCCTATTACCTTGTAATGATCCATATTCACACAAATTGGGATGCAAATTAGCAAGCAACTAGTAGCCCTGTGCGTCTCTTTGTAAGTACTTTTCGCTATACAATCTTTCTGCTTCTCGTGCATTTCCCTCTGTCAACCCTTAAATCAGGAGCATATCTGCCAGCTTACTGTTTTTCCTCTGCGAGCGATTGGCCTCTCAAATGACTGCAGTCATGCAGGTCTGTTTCCTAAAATGCTCTTGTGAACAAAGACGTTTCCGACCATGGGTTGTTATGCAAATCTGAATCCTCGTAATGCCCCTACCTCCCCGTAAAAGTTTGTCCCAATGGCACTGGGACACCCTGAATAATCTCAAATATTTTAATATTCATTCTGTCTTTAATATAAGGAGGCCGTGGTAGACCAATTGTTATAGTCACAAATTCGTTGTTGGCGATTCATGAGCTCGAACCCTTGTGTCATTGAAAACCTTCTGCATAAAGGGACAGATTTCGTTGAATCTGTAGAGGCTCAAAATCCGGCTGTTAGCGTGATGTAAAAATTCGGAGAGAGGCTTACGTGTCGTTTTTGTCACTTGGCCGTGGTTCAAAATTACGAGGTCCGTTTCTAATAATCCTAGTTATAATTTATATTGCGACGTTAATAAACAACCATTATCTCACTCAGTTTTAAATATCATATGCATTTGTTTTCTATTACAGTCGGACCTCTATGTAACGAAGTCACTAAATCCCGAAAAAAAGTTCGTTGCGTGGAGAATTCGTTATACAGAGGTTCACCTTTCACAATTTTCTTTATAAACCCCATAAAACAAATTTTAAATTCATAAACCCTATATATTAAAAAAAGTAAATATTCTCACACCCTTTTGTAAATTAAAAATATTTATTTTGTGTATCTTACCTATCAAAATGAAAGAAAAACTACAAGGAAAGTTTTTTGACGCCTTTATCCATTTCCTGAAGAATTAATTTTTTTCTTTGATCCTCAAGCTCTTATGTTTTAACATTTTCTGTTAGACATTTAAAAAGTCGGATCCAAATTTTTATGATCTCCTTGTGTTGTTTTTCCAATCCCGTTCCATGATCTCAATGAAAGTAAGCACACCGATTCGAACCCGATCTTTTTGAGTTTCGTGATTTGAGGTTGGCAGCAATTGCCATGCAAATCGAGCTAGTATTTAAACTCGGCTCATGTTAGTTTTTAAAAAAAGGAAGGAGAAACGGAAATATAAGAAGTATGTGAGTGGTTTAACTCTTAGAGGGAGAGAACAACTGGTTGGCAATGCAACTGCAGGTTGCATCACCATTTTAGATTAGAAATTAGTTTTACAATATTAGAAGACGGTTCGAATCGGATGTCGCTGGTAATGTTACTTTTTGGATTTATTGATTTTATCGCTCCAGTAACGAGCGTAGTGACTTTATGATTGATTATTAAAGGCCAATTTTAAGAAACTGTTTTTCGTCTTCATGCCTCGACACATAAATTTCACTGCTAGCTTTGCAAAATTTAAATTGGTTTACCAATAAGTGTAACAAATTTGGTTATGGGCCCAGTCCATGTACTGTGTCGAGACAGGCTAAGCAGTTGAACCAGGCCATGAACTTTGTCTATTTAAATACTGTTCCAGTCTAGAACTATTTTTTATGAACTCTGTTGCTAGTACGCTAAATCGAGTAACAGGTATGGAGTTTAACAACCAGATATCAGTGTTGACTCCAAATAACTGGAACACGTGGAAGCATTATATGCAAGTACTCTTAATGCATTATGGTTGCTGGCAGTTTATAATACAGACCAAGACAGAGCAACCTGATGAAGAGGCAACATACAAGGAAAAATTAGATCTACAACTTCGTAAGGATAGATGTTATACGTTGATCTATACTAACATCAGTTCAGATTTGAAAAATCTGATAACGGAAACAACTGACGGAGTAGCGGCATGGAAGATATTAAAAGATCACTTCGAACCAGTCACAAGAGCAAGGGTAATTCAACTATTAGATCAATTTTTTGGAACAAAATACCAACCAGGGGAAGATGTTGGAATCTTCATATCTCGTGTAAAGACAGCGGCAACCAGACTACAAGAAGCGGGTCATAAATTGGACGACCTGTACATAGGCTTTCAATTAATAAGGTGGCTTCCTCAGGAATTCCAGTCTACCGTGCAACAAATCTACAGATGGAAAGAAGAGGACTTCAGAGTTGTCAAAATTGAAGCAGAGCTGATATTAGAAGCCAATCGTCTTCAGTTGATGAAACAAGATTTGGAGAAAGCGGAGAATGCTTACTTGAGCAGTTTCACTTCGAAGAAGTCGAAGACGTTACCTGGTGCTACGGCTGCAGCTCATGGAGATCCAAATGGCAAGAATGATTACCAAAAGAAAGGTGGTAAGATATTTAACTGTAAAACTATTAAAAATGTTAAACAATCTATTAAGACTATAGGTCCGTGTTATGTATGTAATAAGTACGGACATCTTAAAGTAAACTGTAAAGAGAAAAAGTCTCTACAAAAATCTCCTTCAAATGTAAATGAAACTTTTATCACAGAGTTTAATATAAATTTAAGATTTTGTGAAACTGAATGTAGTCTTTTAGAACTAGATAAACAACTCGTAACTAGTTGTATCTTATTTGAGGAAAACTTTGATAAAGGTGTTTGGGTAATAGATACTGCTGCCACGAGTCATTTTTGTAATGACAAGAGTTTAATTCTAGATCTTAAACCGATAACTAACATGAAAATGTCGTTAGCCACGGAGGATAAAAGTTGTCCCGTAGAAGGAATCGGTACACTTAGATTTCGGGTAAAATATAAGGGGAGTTTTCATGAAATAACTTTGGCTGATGTTTTATTTAATCCTAAGTTGAGGAGAAATTTATTATCCGGTTCCAGATTAGAAAGTAAAGGTGCGCATTTTGTGGGTACTAAAGGTAAAATTAATGTTTTTAATAAAGACTGGATAAAATTGTTCTCGGCGACACGCCATGAAAATTTGTATTTTTTTAAGCCGGATCATTATATTATACCAAAGAGTAAAGAAATTAGTTTTTTTTTAGTGATGTAACCGCTAAAACAAAAACGGATCAATAGAAATATGGCATCAACGCTTTTGTCATGTTAATAACGATTATTTGGTAAAAACTAGTAAAAATGATAGTGTAAAAGGTCTCCCACGCTTAACTGATAATGGTAAGACTCATTGTATACCGTGTAAATTAGCAAAGTCCAAGAGAGTTTCATTCAAAAAGACGGGGGCCGTAAGATCAAAACGTCCATTGGAATTGTTGCATATGGACCTCTGTGGTCCAATGCCAACTGAAAGCCAAGGCGGTAATAAATATTTATTGAGTATAATCGACGATTATTCAAGAAAGGTGACAGTATTTCCCATCCGAAATAAATCTGACGTATTTCATACATTTATAAGATTTCAGAAACGAGCAGAACGTTTTCTAAGTAAAAGGTAATAGCAGTTAGAACTGATGGCGGACTAGAATTTTGTAATAAAGATATGGATAATTTCTTGACAGAACTGGGTATAAAGCATGAGGTAACAAATTCATATACGCCAGAAATGAATGGGGTCGCGGAGAGATTCAATTTAACCGCTCTAGATGGCATCAAAACGTTGCTTAAGTCTAGTGAAGTTCCCCATAAGTTTTAGGGAGAAGCATTACTTTGTTTCACTTATGCGTGGAATCGAATTTGTCACAAAGACAGTAACAAAACTCCTTTCGAAAAATATTCAGGTAGAAAACCATCGGTATTGCATCTAAAACCTTTTGGATGTTTGGCATATGCTGGTGTGCCAAACAAATTAGAAAAAATTCGATATGCGTGCGAAAATAGGAATTATGATGGCATACGCACAACGTACTAAGGGTTATAGAATATGGTTGATAGATGAAAATAAATTAGTCGAGACTATTAATGTAAGATTCGATGAAAATAAGAGGGGAATTAATTTTAGACAAAAAGTTAATAGTAACCTTGGATATAATTTAAACCTTCCTGATTATTATGATGATGAGGATGATTTTGATAGAGTAAAAGATTCATTAACGAGTCGTTTAGTTTCAAAGACAAGTACGGAAACGCCCTCAACATCTGAAAAACCAGATGTATCTTCCGATAATCATAACTTGATCCCATGTACAGAGGTTAAGTGGATTCGAAATATAGGTAGGAAAGTAACTGGATCTAACGTATATTATAGTATAGAAGGGGAAGCAACCCGATTGAAATCTTTTAACGAAATAGAGAGATACTGTAAGAGGCATAATATTAAGTATGATCCTAGTATATTAAATTTTAGAAAAGATAATATCGAATCCCAGGGATTTTCAGATTTGTCAGAGCAACAAGAAGCTCTTATGGTTGAAGTAACTATTCCTAACTGTTACAAACAGGTGATAAGATCCAGAGACGCATCTAAATGGCATGATGCAATGGATAAAGAAATTAACGTAATGAAGGAACGTAAAGTTTGGGATTTAGTTGATCATCCGGATAATATAAAAATTTTAGAAAACCGTTGGGTTTATACCATTAAATATGATGAAAATAATAAAATTGTTAGAATTTTGTAGAAAATTATTTCTTTTTAGAGAATAAGACTTTATTTCTTTAAGATTAAAATATTAGTTTGTTTATTACAATAAAGATTGTGAATAAAATGTATTTTTTTGTGTTAAATTGTATAACATGTGATTATAGATTAAAATTTACTGATTTGTAAGAGATAATGGTACGAGATTGGAAAAAGGGGGCCGATTGTTAGACATTTAAAAAGTCGGATCCAAATTTTTATGATCTCCTTGTGTTGTTTTTCCAATCCCGTTCCATGATCTCAATGAAAGTAAGCACACCGATTCGAACCCGATCTTTTTGAGTTTCGTGATTTGAGGTTGGCAGCAATTGCCATGCAAATCGAGCTAGTATTTAAACTCGGCTCATGTTAGTTTTTAAAAAAAGGAAGGAGAAACGGAAATATAAGAAGTATGTGAGTGGTTTAACTCTTAGAGGGAGAGAACAACTGGTTGGCAATGCAACTGCAGGTTGCATCACCATTTTAGATTAGAAATTAGTTTTACAATATTAGAAGACGGTTCGAATCGGATGTCGCTGGTAATGTTACTTTTTGGATTTATTGATTTTATCGCTCCAGTAACGAGCGTAGTGACTTTATGATTGATTATTAAAGGCCAATTTTAAGAAACTGTTTTTCGTCTTCATGCCTCGACACATAAATTTCACTGCTAGCTTTGCAAAATTTAAATTGGTTTACCAATAAGTGTAACATTTTCGAACTACAAGAAACGAAGTTACCATTACGACTGACCAACACAACAAATGAATGGAGACTAGTTCATGGACACAAGACAACTCCACTGAGGGTGAAAATGGATATCGAAGATGTTTCTAATGAATTGAACGATGGGGATTAAATGTTGCACTTCTTGGATGAAACGCCCAGATTTATATTGCTCTCGGCGAACTATGTACTTAAATAAAACCAGTTCAAGATTTATGACCACCATAAAATGAGTTAAAAGAAAGAATATCTTGAAATGTCCAGAAATACTGAAAAAAAGGGAGAAAAAAAGCTGAATCACAAGAAAAAAATTTCGTTACATAGAAACTGCACTTCGAGAGGTTTTTACGAAGAAAATCGTGAAATGTTCTTGGTTCGCTATATAAAAAAATTCTCGATATAGAGGTTCGTCAGTATTTACATGAATGATAGGGGAAATTTTCAATTCAAATTCCTATAATGTAGACTCTAGATGTATCAATAAAATCAAATCTATAATATTAAAGTTCTAAATTTGAATATATATCACAACAAATATATAAATCACTATATGTAGGAAATAAAAATTAGAGTAAAATAAAACTGTTTTAAACTGCTGGAATATATGGCTAAATGTGTAAGGTCTGTATAATGTATTAAAAAAATTTTTGAATTATAAAACAAAAAATCCGTGAAAATGACAGAAACTCTTTGAGCTTCTTAAAGTAAAACACTATAGGAAAATAAATTTCGATTCGATTCCTCTTTCATATAACATTCTTCGTAGTAACTTCCAGGTCTTATTCAA
Organism: Trichonephila clavipes; assembly: GCA_019973935.1. Classification (NCBI taxonomy): domain Eukaryota; kingdom Metazoa; phylum Arthropoda; class Arachnida; order Araneae; family Nephilidae; genus Trichonephila; species Trichonephila clavipes. The sequence continues at coordinate 271,975 of BMAU01002616.1, read as the reverse complement.
TTTCCCATCTGCAATGTCTCAGGCGTCTCAGCTGTACTATTTCCAGTTATATATATCTTTGAAGTTCATGTAAATTCAATATATGAGAATTGTTCTCCATACAGAAAAAAAAATTCCTTGGAATGTTAGCTGGGGCGCAAAAGTGCCAAGGCAATAAATACAGAGAGAGCATCGACTTTTTCATCATTCACAAGAGACTATCCAATTCTTTACGAGAGAGAGAGATTGAGAGAGAGATGCAACATACATTATCTCCCTCTAAGTTTTTCATTTTCCGATAAATAAAACGGCTAAGACGGTTGATATTCGCAGATCACAATTGATATCTTCTTTCGGTTGCAATAACTGATTTGAAATCACTTCAGTATGTGAAATAGTTCCCGTAACGACAACCATGAGAGTGGAAAACATTCTTCTTTTAACCCCTTAACTGAGACATAGATTTCAGAAAAATGAACAAAAAATGGAAAATTTTTTTGACTGTTTAATTTTGTTCTTTATATTATTATAAAAGTTAGAAAATGGTTTTTGTTACAAAATTAAAATTTTAAATGACATAACTACTATATATATATATATAATATATTTTTACACATACATCAAAAAGTAATAGATTGCACATACATCTTATTCAATTACATCAAATTAAAGAAAATTGTTTAACTAAATAAAATATAACCAGTCTAATATAATATAAAAATACAACAAAATATAATTTTCAATAGATAAATTTTACAAACCTTTTTACAGTATAGCAGTGGCGTAACGGAGGTGATTAGAGCCCCCCTTCAAAGTCAGGTTTTGGACCTCAAACCGGACCTTACAGAGGGTATATTTGGCATCAGCCAGGCTTTTGACCACTAGAACCCTGTCTCCCCCTCGCAATGCGGGGGTTGTGGAGGTGTACGATACGCCACTGCAGTATGGTATATCCCAAAACACTGTACTGCACACAAGCTCATATAGCACTCTGCCATTAACTCAAGTCTAATTTGAGGTAAGACGTGATAAGACGTATCGCAAGTCTTATTACGTTTTACCACCAATGCCATATATTAAGAAAATAGTGAATTACGTATCCTAAAGTAGAAACGAGCTCAGCCCGGGCTTCACAAAATATAAACGTTAATCTTACTCCTCCTGCCCGCAGTCTGTTCGGGTATAACAAATACTGCACGTAATAGTTGCCCGAACTGTATTCGAATAACACTGGCAAGGGGTCAACATTAACAAATTGATAATCAACGCTGTTCGTTAAAATAAATTTTTTTTAGTTAAAACACCAACTTCTAGTTTAAAAAAATGGTTATCGACCTCATTTATCTCTTTTAGAGGCTCTTTTTAGACATTAAAATATCTCCAATATAATTTTATGAACGCCCTGTATTATTAACTGAAATATTGCAGCCACAGTATTCTGGATCTCAATTGCATTTCTAATTACTTTAGTGGGTTGAAATGGAAAAGGCTTTAGTGTCCTATCTGTCTCTTGAAAGTAGTAAGAAAGAAAAGTGATAGCTTCTGAAACGAAGTCGGAAATTAGTGTAGACGGCGATACTGTTATGAATTTTGTGCAATGAATACTGAAAAGAGTGTTAATAATTTACATCTGGATGTATGATACGTTACTATTACTCTCTGTTGTATTCATTTTATGCTAAAATTGTAATATTCGCAAGCAACGCCGTTCCTTACCTTATGATGGCGATGATTCAATGGAAAATTAGCGAAATGTTGGTGATAGAGCCAAGTTGGCATCATTTTTAGCGACCATTTTCGGCGAGTCCACGACCATATGGATGCTTCCTGAAATTACCGCTGAAGTTGATTCATTATTGTTTTGACCGCGCGCGCGTTGAAGAATCAATTAGCGATTAGTTGCTACTAGTGAGCGAGTTCTTGCGAATAATCTTAATCATTAATTATTTGTATTTTCAGAAACTAATATTTATGCCTGAGCTGTAGAAAATGTGAAGACCTGGGATTTATATATTAAGCGAATTATAGTACTGTATCCTGTATTTCAAAGATCGTTTTTCTACAATAAATTTTCATTGCTCCGAAAAAACTTTCTCACTCATTGAGATTGATAACGAAAATTCTTTGGTCTACGTAACAATATTATTGATTTAATTCAAACTATAATATAAAATTGCAAAAACTGATTAACAACTAATAAAAATATTCTGAAGTTCTTAATACGTTAATCTCATTGAAGTTAATGTTTATTAGAATACTTAACTTTTTTCTTAGGTTTAGAAATGCACACATGTTAAATATGTTGACGAATGTGTATAATCTTTCAAAAAAAATCGTGTGAAGAATTCGTTTAATAACTAAAAATATTGCGTTGAAAGAATATTCTTTTCTTAAGGAAATAATAATTTTAGGTCATTATGGGGTACAACAATAATACATGAAGAAAATAATTTTAAAGCAATACTTCTTCCAACAAAAAAATGTGATGAAAACAGTATGTGTACTTTAGGAGAAAAAAATACATGTTGAATAAAAAATGCTGTGAAAACTTTTTACTTACTTATCTTTATTAAAATTTGTTAGATGAAATATAATTAAAAATATATATAAAGTTTTCGTTTTTTTCGTGTGTTTTCGTGTTTGTTCTTCGTTTGTTAAGAAAACTGTGATCGTTCAAGATTTACATAGTCTGAATTTCATAAGAAAATGTAATTTTAATTTTAAAAAGTTTTGAAAAATCACATTTTATTTAATGATGAAGTGAAACAATATGGAACATAACATAAAAAATGTGTTTTAAACCAAGGATTTTGACGAAAAATTATAATTGGATTTAATTTTCTCTTTAGCATCTCTAATTTGATGTCGGATGAAAATTTTTAAAATAGAGTAGTTGATAAAGTGAACTAATTGAAATATTTTTTAAAAAAAGGAAAGAAGAATTAAATAATAAAATAGTACTTATTTCAGAAACAATTTAACCTGCTTGCCACCTTTTACTCTCTTTTGTCAAGAAGAAAGCCAAGGCACAAATTAAAGTATCCGACTACGTTCGGGACCGTGATTTTGCAAAAGCTTATAAATGGATACTTTTCATGATATCTAGTGTCACTTAGATTATAATATTAGCATATAATTGTTTTAAGGACATTTTGATAAAAAAATTTATTTAATTACAATATTTTGTCAAAACAATAACTTAGAATAATACTTTTTCCAAATGTTCTCCTTTTATGAAATATGCTTCTATTATAATAATATTTTGCCTGTATATAGCTCAGGCCTCTGTTCAGAGATTCAACTAGAATTTTGAAATATATAACTTAGAAGTGGGTTTATTCATATTTTATGACAACAGAGGGGAGCAATTTTAAGAAAAAATGCCAATAATTATTTCAATTGATGGTAACTCTGAAAATAATATGAATTTTTCAAAAATTCTAGTTGAGCCTCTGTAGAGAGGTCAGAGCTATATACAGGCAAAATATTTTTTATAATAGAACCATTTTTCACAAAAGGATAACATTTGGAAAAAAATTATTCTAAGTTATTTTTTTGCCAAAATATTATATTTAAATAAAATTTTTTGTCAAAATGCCCTTAAAACAAATTTATGTATGTACTATAATCTGAGTGGCACTAAATATCATGAAAATTATCCATTTATGCGCTTTTTTAAAATCACGGTTCCGAACGTAGTCGGATACCTTAAGAAAAATAGTTTAGTATCAACGAAAAAAATAATTGCTTCAAAAACGAATTATAGATTAATAAAATTAAACCATGCATTAGTCATTCAGAATTCCTGACTATTAGCTCCCACTATATATATTTATTTTTTTTATCTTGGTGGAATTTTCAATCGTTAATAAAATACATTTTAAAGCGCTCCATAGAACTGAAATTTTATGTACATGATTATTTTGGTTGACAATACAGTAATTTAATTATTATTAATCAAAATTAATTGATTAAAACTAATTGTTTGAAGAATTACAAATACAGCAACGTTGGCATCTCTTTTTTGGTGACTTAGCGACCCTTTTGGCGACTTGTGTCATAACTTGAAAATGTTTTTTTCTTACATTTTAAAGCGCTGATTTGAGCTGAAATTTTCTATACACTGTTGTTTGGGGTAAAAATACGATAATTTTATTATAATTAGTTAAAATAAATTGACAGAAACCAATTATTTAAGGAATTACAGATACTTTGGTTTCATTTTTAGAGACTTGGGTCAAAACTTACTTTTTTCCTCACGTTTTAAAGCATTCAGTTGAACTGAAATTTTAAATACACAATTGTTTTGGATGAGAGTGTGATACTTAATTCATAATTAATAAAAGTTAATTACCACTTAATGTTATGATTCTGTCATATGTATATGCATATTTATATTAATTGTAACTATTTAATAAAGAGAGTAGCTTAAATAAAATTTTAAGTTAATTTTTACTAAATACTTTTAGCTACTTTTAAAAATAAGTAGTAGTTGACTTCAAAATTTTTTTAGATTCATTGTTTTTTGAAATGTCTTTATAAAACTTTAAGTAAATTATAGATTTATAATTCAGAAATTAAAATGTTTCGTTAAAAGGGAAAATTAATTTCAGTTTGTTGTTTTGTTAAAAATAAAGTTCACATAATATGAAGCATAATACAGTAAACGGTAATTTATAATACTTCATCTGTATATTAATTTTATTTCAATATGTGAAAAACATTTAGACAAAATTTAATTAAAGCAAAGCTTTTAATATGCAAAAAGTTTCTGCAGCGAATATTTGTGTATTTAATTATGTTGATTCCATAATAACAACTACCAAGTAAAAATATGTCTTAATTTTGAAAACTATCAAACCTGCTTTAGAAGCCATTAGTTGAGAACGCATACGAAATACAACATTTCATGCAAATTTAAGACCCTACAATTCATCAGCTGTCCACAGAAAGCGCAATATCAAAAGAAAACAAAAAGCAGAACCAATATATTTATTAGAAGACAGCAAACAAAATTAATTTACCCTATCTCCCCACTTCGAAGCAAAGAAAAAAAAGAAGTTCAGTGTTTCTTTATTGCCTCCGGAATATCATATTTAAATCCCTGCTTCCAAGAATGCATGTAAAAAATGCAGAGCTGTCATTCTTAGTGAAGAAGGAGGTATTTGGAGTAAAGAGAAGGTGCATAAAAAACTTTCATCTTTCTATTCTCTTAATAATTCCCTAATTTTTCAAAAGAGCTTACAGGTGTGGAATTAATTGAATGAAATAAGAGCTAAATCAGCTTATCATATTTTGCATCAACAGACAGAAGTTTATTGATTGCTTTTTAGTTGGAAACTGAAATAAAATATAGTACACAGTTATTAGTGGCAATATTTAAATGGTTATATTTTTATTGTGCGATAGAATTTCGAATTATGCTTTATTATTTCGTAGTGGATATTTTTTTTTAATTTAAAAATCCTTTCACGTAATTTTGATATTTCTTAATGCATTTGTTTCTAGATGAATTTAGTACAGATTCACAACGATCCATTTCGAATTCTAACCACTAGAACATTTCTTGTAAAAAATGGTATATTTTACTGCTATAAATTATGTTTAAAAGTAAATGAGTCATTGCAATGTAGAATTGAAGAAGTTTTTGATTATTTAAAATCTGAATGAAATTCTCGCCAACATTTTTTGATTTTGTAAGACATGTTATTCACAAAAGTGCACAAAGAAAAAAATAATAATATAAATAAATTCATAATTAAATATAAATGAATTCATTTGGCCTGTGTAAAATTGGCTAATACGAAATTATTTCAACGAATAAAACTAATTTATATCCAATAAAGAAGATTACTCAAACACACACAATTAACTGGCTCACTAACTCTTGATTTGATATCCATCAAACACTAAACAATTATATTGCAAAGCTTAAAATAACGGCGCTTTTCCGTTTCGAGGGCACAAATCTCGCCAAGTTGGCGTTATTGGTGACAAAATAGAATATCCACATAAAATATACAAATAAAATTAGTTCTAATTGGTTTTTGATCCATTTTGTTGTATAATGAAAAGACCACGACTTGCTTTGAAATATGGTGGGAAAGGTTACCAGCAGAATATTCCGTTCCACTTTGGTTGTATCCCTTTTGGCGACTTTATCGTTTTCGCCGGCGAAACGGAAAAGTACCAAAATAGTCTAATCCAGCGATACTAAACCTGCGGCCCACGGAGCCTTTATAAGTAGCCCAGTCATAGCCCATTGCTCTGAGAAATTTACTTATTTAAGAACATTATATTAAAAATTTGGTGGGAATATCTTTGTCAAGAAATTAAATATATCAATTTTGCTTTTTGCTGTCGTTGCCATACGGGTACAAATTGATATTTTTTTTCTGTTAGGAACGGTTACGGTTAGTGATAACAGACAACAGTGGGGTAGCAACCATTTTATGGGTGGGACTAAATTTTAACAGTATCACATATCTCCCAAGAGAAAAATATTCGAAAAATATATCATTTCAAAACGATTGGGAGGTTAATTACTTTGCAGTGAAAAACAAACACGGATCGGTAATTGTTTGATTTATCACGAAAGTGCCGTATTTAAAAAAATATCAATAACAGGAATCATTCAATGACACTTTTCCTCGAAGATCTCTTTCAAGAGGTGGTAAATGGGCTGTCTCTTGAATAATCTTTGCAACAGCAACAAAGTGTTTATCACAGCGGTTAACAAAGACATCCTATGAAGTTTGTTATATTATTGGTAATCATATGAAACTTTTTACTGATGCAGAAATTGTGTGGAGAAGTGTTTCTTGAATGATTTTAATTTAGCATTAGTAACAAAAATAAATAAATATAAAATAATAATTAAAAAGAGCTGAACCGGAGTTATATAATTTGGTCAATTTTCACATTTTAAATTTCCAATGTTATCATGGTCTTAAAACGTTTCTTTTCTCTCCTCCCCCATTTAACCGCATATTGCGGTCCGCGTGAAATAACTAACATATGTATTCGGCCCGTCTGAACTAACTGACATATGTATGCGGCGCAGCATTTAAAAAGTTTGAGTACCCCTATTTAAATCTAAGAAAACTTTTTTTTACATATCATTAAACAGTCTCTAATACATCGATTCAAATTCTTCGTTAAAGTTATTATAAATCAAATATGTAAAACATGCTTTTAATTTGATGGTTAAATGCTACATAAAAGTACATGGTAGTTTTAAATCACTATCACATATGATGATGACATAACAAGAGCTGCTGATTTATTCTCTAAATTGCAATGTATTGCTACTAGACGGGATAAGATTTTTAAGATTTAAATTAATGTGTCATGACAAAATCGAAATTCCTTTTTTTCAATATTCGACAGAATTGAATAATAAACACACTTATTTCGTTGCAAAATTCTGACGGAGCCATAGTTATCTGTGTCCACAAACTACATGCATCTGTTTTAATCTAGCATACATTTGTCAAATATTCATACATGCGTAAATAGAAATTTCTTATGCTACTATCAACTAATTTAAATCATTACCATGAGTCTTCTATAATTATGATTTTTTTTCAATAAAAAAAGCTTGAATTGATATTTTTAAAAATATTTTTTCACATAACTCTGCACTAAAAACTTTTCAATTTTTTTACTAAACTGAATTTTGAGATTCCCTTACGTAAGAAATAAATAATTATTCATACACACTTTCTGAAATATGTTAATTTCCTTCAGATTATAATTAATCCATTTCCTTTTTAATTACGAAACTACGAAAGTCTTTCTAAAACACAGTTTTGGAGACCCAAAAATGTCTTTAAAAAACTAATTAAAATGAGTAGAATTTTAATTAAAATGTTTGAATTGCCCAAAGAAGAAAAAGAGCGTTGAATAAATACATGCTACTTCATAATAGAAAACGTTAGATTTAAACTTTACAAAAGTTTGATCTTTGTTATAAATACAGGAAATAACATTTTTATAGTAAGATTGTGACCTAAAATTTATACCACTGATAAAGGAGCTTTTTCACCCAGGCACGCACAAAAACTTTTACAAAACAAAGCATTCAAGAGATACTTCAATCATCAAAAATTTCCTTTTAACTATGATTTTTTTTAAATTCATATTAGTTTAATGCATTATAAAATGCAAAAGAGGCCCAGTGACTCAGTGACAGCGTACCGCACTTTCATACCACAGTTCCAGGGTTCAAATCCCGGGCTGGTTAAGGTCGACTCAGCCTTTCATCCCTGAACCGGGTCTATAAATGAGTATCAAGCTTGTTTGGGAACCAAACACTGGGTGTTTTGCGTCAGGCTGACCGAGAGATTTGCTCATGTACATCAGCACCCAAGGTCACGAAAACTGAGTTGGTCACAGGACGCCTTGGCCCTCATTGGCTGTTCCACTACTGAGTTTAGTTTAATTTAAAACACAAAAGTATTGTTCGGTCAATTAGTAAATATTTCTGTTTTAAAAATTTTCAGATTTTCATGCCAATTTCTCTTACGTTTGCATAAAGCTCTTGATTACCCCTTATTGCAAACAAATTCAGAATCAAAATAATTTCAATTGCAAATTCAACATTGCACCGCTAAAAGTACGTAATAAAACTGCATGCAAACATTCTTCAGATTGCTGACATGATTACCAAATGAATACACTCATAAATTCAAATTTCATTATGCATATCAATTTATAAAAATAATCTTTCAACATTTTTATAAAAAAAGTTATAGCTTATAAAGTATTTTTTCTCCAAACATAAAAAAATGCGTGATGCTGTAATAAATGTATTACGTACTATTACAATAATGCCAGCGTTCAGGATAACTCGCCAAATTAGCTATCCTGATTTCGCATGTGTCATACGCGCTGAATTGGCAACCATGTGCTTCGTTTCATATAATGTCGCCAATACAGTTGCTCTCGTAGAAAAATCCCGCAACGATTGTCTGGACTAGTACCGCTGCGTGGGAAGAAAAGCGTTGTCTCATACGAAGACTTATTAACAATCAACAGACTAAATACTCAACTTTCCGGGAAGCTGCAGGTTTATCAAAATCTGAGGACTTTATCCATGAAGTGTTAGACATTGCAGCTTCAGTGATGAATTTATCTGAAAAGAAAAGCCAAGAAAGAATTTTGCGAAAAAAAGAACATATAAATATAACTACATAATACATGTAAATAACAGTTTTACAATTGGAGCAACAAGTTGTATAATTTGTACAATAAGGGTTTGTCCGTCGTTAGGAAGGCTGGGGTACTCCCGAATAATTATAAAAATTAGTTTGTATTTATAAACGTTCTTTATTTTTGTCCGTTTGTAAACATTTACATAATATGAGATTTACATAATATGTCCGTTTGTAAACATTTACAAATTACGAGAAGTGTGCGCAAAATAGAAATTCACTTTAAATATATCATTGTAAATTAAATATAAATATTAATTCTAATCTCTTAATATTCATTAATGATGCTCTCCATTCTGTGTATTTGTATTAATTCATCACTTTCGCAATTGACAAGCAAAATTACTTTAAACTATGCAGAATTCCAACTTAATTGAAATTCTGTTCTTTTGAGAAAAATATCATCAAAATTGAACGCTATAATATGCTATCTTTGTTGTATAAAATCAGTGTAAGAATATGAATAAATAAAACTTTACATTTGATGTATCGGATTTTTCCTATTTTCATCTCAGGATTTTCAATAGATTGATAAGATTTCAGACAATCCTGCAAACGCAATTTCTCTCAATGAATACTTTTTCATGAATTTTCATAAAGTGTTCTAATTTCATCATTCCAGTTTCTTTAATTTATAATTAATTATAAGGTTAACATTTTTTTATAATGAAAAGAAGGTTGACAAATTTTAAAGAAAATTACAACTTAAACATATGAAACGTTTTATAAATTCAAACAAAAATACGCTCTAATCATGCTTACATTTTTTTAATTATTATCTTAAAAGAGTATTTTTCCATTGAATGAATTTTTTTGTCAGCATATCATTTTCTAATATATCGGAAAGTTCGAGCAAAAAATATCCTTCATATTCAATTTTACGGTAAGCACTGTAGCTAAAATATTAACATTCAATTTTTATTTCTTACAAGTCGCTTCACAAAAATCATTACCGACTGAAAAAAACTATTTCAGCAGCTGCATTAGTTCCAGGGCAGCACAACATAAATTCAACAAGAATAATTACATTTTCATATGGAATGTGTCCATTTTTGAAATGGTTTAAGTAATTTCACCCATATTTTAACAATTTTTCAGCATGTTGATTTTCCAATTGTTCTAATTTAATAGAATTTAAATATACATTCAAGTCTTCTTTCTACTTCAAACATACCATTGCCATCGATTTTAATATCAAGCATTTTTTTCGACAAAAACTCAACGTAATTTTCTATATCTGCCCACTTTACTTGAGACTAAGTCAAAAAATACCATTGAAAACTGTTATTTCCTGTGATATTTGTTTCAGACCATTCTTCGACACTTTGGAAACGTGTTTGGTTCATCTCTGAATATAGAGATTAACAGATAAGTTTTAAAATATTAAAAGGGAGTACAAAAAGGAGGGCAATTTTCGAGGAAGGACTGAATCTATAAAAGGAGGGAAAAAATTATTTAAATACAATATTTCGGCGAGAAATTAACTTAGAATAACCTTTTTTCAAAATGTTCTCCTCTTGTCAAAAATGCTTCTAAATAATAATATTTATTAAAATAATATTTTGCCTGTATCTATCTCAGACCTCTGTACAGAGGCTCAACTATGATTTTTGAAAATTTAATATTATTTTCAGAGTTACAACCCATTGAAATAATTATCGGCGTTTTTTTGTTAAAATTTCTCCCCTCTGTTGTCGTAAAACATGGATAAACCCACTTCTGAATGATATATTGCAGAATTTCTAGTTGAGCCCCTATACAGAGGTCTGAGCTATATACAAGCAAAATATTATTATAATAGAAGCACTTTTCACAAAAGGAGAATATTTTGAAAATTAGTCATTCTATGTTCATTTTTTGCCAAAATATAGTACTTAAATAATTTTTTATTGTAATACTATTCTTAAAACAATTTTATATACATTTTCTAATCTAAGTAACACCAAATATCATAAATATTATCTATTTATACGCTTTTGCAAAATCACGGTTCCGAACGTAGTCGGATACCATAAGGATACTTGCCAGTTTGATATACCAAAGTTCCTGTCTCCTTTATAGTTCTGTCTCATTGGTGGATAGATTTTGAGGTCGAAGGTCAACATTAATGCACTTCGAATACGTCTCTGAACACGCGTGACGGATTTAAATTCCATTAACCAAAGTATGCACTGCACCTTTTGCTGTGGCATCCACAACTTTACTAATGAAGTCAGTGTAACACGTTTATCGTCTGAGATTGCCGAATAATGCACTTACGTGCAGCAGATCAAACTAGATTCAAAAATTCTCGCAGGGGTTTCCAATCCACGCATAAACAATTTATTATATTCTGATGGATAGTTCCGTAGTAATAAACCATAGCTTTTGGATATTTTAAGCTGGGACATCATGTATTTTATCAATAAAGAAGGAAGTAAATTAGTGTGTGCGTAGGTCTCTTAGTCCTGGAATTTCAACAATCCCTAAAATTCATAGATAACCATAAACACTTACGGTCGGAAGGACCGTCGGCCTCTTGAACCCGTGACCAAGTTAGCCCCGTATAATATTTACCCCCTCTCCAATACGATAAATATTAGTAACAAAATTGGCAATTTTCTAAACTCATCTTTTTGATCTAATATTTTAACAGCGACACTTACTCTGCGATTGAAGAGTGTACTCGTCATCAGTAGCGCACACAGGAATTTTTCAATCGAATCACGAACGAATCACGTAACTTTTACTCGGCCCTTAAGGGATTAACTATAAACCGTACAAATTAAGAAAAGTTTGAACACATCCCCATAAGATCGCTGGTAATTATCAAACTTGTTCTTAACTTAGTATTGTTAAATTAATTATATAAAATGCATCGCATAGATTGACACATTCATAAGTGTATTGTATCAGTGCAGTAGCTCACACAGGAATTTTTCAAGGGGGGGAATCCAGGGTCGAAAGTTCACCATTCTTGTATCATGCTCCTTTTGATTTTGTCAATTTTCGGGAACAAAATACAGTAAAAAACTAATTATTGAATAAATAATTAGCATTAATTGATAAAATTAATCTCTAATAACAAATAATTCATTAAATTTTTCGTACTATATACTTAGAATTATAATCAGTCAGGGAAAAAATCAAGGGCTTTGGTTGGGTCCGGACCCCAGGACCCCCCTGTGTGCGCCACTGCCCGTCATCATTCAATTTCTGTCGCGATCTCAAATGAAGCGCTACAGTTAACTGGTTAATAATTTCCCCTAGGTTCGGACGAACTCAAGAACATTTTTAAGGTTTTGAAATATATATATTTCCCCTTTAGCTAAAAATTGATAGTTGCAATGAAGGAAAACTAATGTAAATCAACACCTCTTTACCTTGCATTAAAAAATTAAGCTAAATTTTTTTTAAAAAAGAAAATCCCAAAACTTGAAAAGAATTTATAATCAATAGCTGATAACACTAGGCAACCAAAAGATAGTTTCCTAGTTTTAAATAGCCTATTCATACTAATTTTTGATTGAATAAAAAACGAATATGTAAATGAAATTTATTTATTAGCTCTTGTTTTTAAGATCTACAGCAACCCATCCATCAATTTATGAGAAAATTTGAAGAACAAAACATTACTAGCTGATTAATATAATACAATAAGTCCTGCTTCAAGAAACAGCGTTCATATCAGAAATCAGCAGAGCATTTTTTAGTTTATTTCCTGTGAACATTTCCTTTTGGATTGCCTCTTGTATGTCGAAGCCCGAGTATCCTTTATAAATTCCAGCAGTAGTCTGCGAGCATTGACTCATCCCAACAACTTTGATATGTACGTTCCATCGCTGCGATATCTTGAAGAAACCTTTCACCGTGTTTCTCCCTTACAGTTCTACAGTTCTTAGGGGGGAAATCAAAATGGGAATGTAAAAAATGGATCTTTAGAAGCATATTCCATCCTAGGTCATGGAACTTTTATTGCAGTTCTCTTTCATTAACTGTCCATAGCTCTCATCTTTTTTTGCTGCCTAGGAAAATCCTCTTACCACACTTTTAAAGGCTTCCCAGGCTGCTTTCTCTTTCCTTGCCGTATTTTGATCAAAATCCAGAACCTTCATGAATTTGTGTATTTTTGGGTTCCCTGCATATAATCTTTGCATCACTCAATCTTGGAATTTAGATCTAAGCTATTAACCCTTTCACAGGAAAAAAGCTAAAATACACTTTTCTGTGATAAAGTACTTGATAAATGTAATGTTCTCATCCTCTATAAACATTATTTAGTCACAAAAAATATCAGATCATGGGTTTTATTCCTGGGTGGTGGCTAGACGTTATAGCCACTGCGCATTTACGACATTTAACTTACTTTTCAGGACAGAAAAAAATGAATCATTTTACAATAAACTTTTTTTATGAAGAATTAACATTTATGCTAATAACTATTTCAATAACAATTAAATACAAAATAGAAGTGCGAAAAAAATAATAAAATAATTTTACAACATAGAATACTTACTTAGAATATACATAGAATGCATAGAAGATAATTTGTAATTGGTATATATCCACAGTTTAAATTTTGTTTAATTTTAGTATAAAAAATAGAAATAGAGTAATATTTTTGAGGATTTAAAGTAGTTATTTCATAAATTTGATGAGGTATTTGCTCTGGAACTTTATAATTCGCAAACGTTTTCTCCTAGCAGAAAAGTTATAATGAAAGATTTTCGAACCCGAGAATCTGTTGTTGTGACTAATGCCACCTGATGGGCAAAGGCCAGATCAAGGCCCACGAATTTCATCATGGCAAAGGGCTAAGTGATGCCTGTCGTTAGCCGTACTTTGAGCACCATGCAGGTGAAAGAACAATTTAGCTCAGTTTCACCCCAATTTTGTGGGAGAACACCCTAGGGGTGATCAGGGGCCTCCCACCTCGCTTCCTCTTCCACCAACCTCACGAGAGGACTCACGGCTCGACGGATATTTGAAGTACCCCCAATGCCGCAAAGGCACTACACATTTAAAGGGTGTTTTTTTAGAGGTATAAAACTTTAAATTGCAATAAAACAACGATGTGTTATTCCATTGACATGAGTTTTTTTTTATTCGAAAGATAATCTTGTGGCATTACATTTTAAATATGATTTCTGGCATAGGACTGCTACGGCTGTCTCGGATGTAGTCCAATCTGTACGTCCAATTTTCGATGACTTTTTCCAACATTTGTGGCCGTATATCGGCAATAACACGGCGAATGTTGTCTTCCAAATGGTCAAGCGTTTGTGGCTTATCCGCATAGACCAATGACTTTACATAGCCCCACAGAAATATGTGGCTAGACCTATTAGCTACTGCCCACTAAAGGGTTAAAAGCCTCATAGATATCACAAAGTTCTTCACTAATTTCTGCTTAATGTGCAGGGGGGGGGAGAAGAATGTCATTTGGGTTTGCAAGAAAATAATTTGGAACATTTCACTCATCGGATGTCATATTTCTAGACGGTGTGATTTTTAAATTCTACTGTCCCACAAACACAGAAAACAGCAGTACTGGGTATAAATTAACTTTGCATTCCCTTAAGTACAGCAATGACTTTCAAGTCACTTCAAATCTGCCATTTAAGATCCTAGTATTTTATTAACTGTTGAGGTAATTTCACATTTGCATTTCCTTCATATGAACGGAATGTCCGATGGGAATAGAAGGAAGAAGGTTGCCGTTGTGTAGTAATACTGCTTTCAAACTAAGCTTGGAAGAGTCTATAAACAACCACCAGTTATTTGGATCATAACTGATGTTCTTGAAATTCATCAAGCCATTGATAACAATTGAGGCAACCACGTGTTCTTTCTTCTCAAATCAATAAAAATTCTTTTCACGAGTCCTGTATTCTGTAACCTTGACACATAGTAGGAATAGATTCCATTGTTGTAGTCTAGATGCCAGAAGCTCTCGCCTTCTGCTTTGACAAATCAAGATCTCTCATGAGGTCACTCGATTCTACTTGAGTTAATCTGTGGGGAATCGTAACTTGAATCGTGCACTATTGTCTGTTCTTTGTTCTACTGGCGCTCTAGGTTACATCCAAAACACATCAGTAGAGGTGAGGCCTTTCAAAAAAGTTAAAAATCGATCCTGAGTCAAGTGCTTCCATCTACCCGCTTAAATGAACATCGCAAACATTATACACACAAAGTAAAGATGAGTGAAAATACAGTTATCTATGAGTAAGAAAGAGTTCTGATTCTTGAAAACAAGAGCTAATCAGAAGTTTTTATGTTGATTTTCTTTTTTAGCTGGCCAAAATACTTCATAACAAACAATTTTTGAGCCCGTTTAATTTATAACTGTTCCATTTTTCAAACAAATATTTAGATCCGGATAAAATCTTTAACTTAAATTCACATTTGGTTTCTGATATAATCAATAGCAATACATGTCAAAATCATTTTTAAATAATCAAAGAAGAATTAAAAAGATAATTTCATTTAATAATGAGAAAAAAAGGGGAAAAACATCTTGAATAAATTGAGAAGCTTCGATGATATCAGTAAACTCGAGCTGTTTTTAGGCGATTGAATAATTTATTTATAAAAATTCAGTCAAGTGTTAACTCTTTTGACAGACATTATCTCAATTTGTTGTGCTTTTAAGAACTTGTTTTATTTTAAGTAAGGTTAGATAAAATAAGCAAGAAATAAATGAAGTGAAAAAAAACTAGAAATTTCCTTTGCAAAAGCTTTTTTGAAAAATTCTTTCTAAGTAAAGAAGGTAATCTAGACTTTACAAAATAAACTTTTGATTGACTTCCCACTTGACTAAAATATTCTTTGTAAATTATTGAACATTCGGAATCTTGGAATGTATATGCATTTTCGAGCTTAATTTGGCTCGGAATTTATAGAAAATATATCATTAAATCCTATAAGACTGATCATTATATTATTATCATTATCTGTATAAAAAAGGATGCTTGTATGTGTGAAATCGCATCATTGCAACACCGTTCAACCGATCACTTTGTAAATTAGCATGTGTGTGTATTTTTTTGTGTAGCAGGTTTTTGTGCTATCCACTTTGTTGCAGCTCCCCAGTAGGTGGTGCTACAGCATATCAACTTTTGCATTGTTCAATCAATCGCCAAGTTGCCAACAGGGTCGCCAGTAAGGATGCCCACTTGGCACTATCGCCACCAGTTCGCTTTGTTTCCATTGAATCGCGATTATAACGAAAGGAACGGCGTTGCTTGCAAATTTTAAAATTTTAACATAAAATAAATACAACAGCAAGTAATATTAACGTATTACATATCCAGATTTTAATTATTTACTCTATCTTAAGCGTTCATTACACAAAATTTGTAACAACGTGTTACTTTTGCTGAGTAGAGATCAACTTAAAAAAGTGTTTTCAAAAATTGAGCCTCAAAAGAGTTAGTTATGTGGCGTTATAAATTAAAAAAATCCTTTTTATCAACTACTGGATCCACAGACTTAAAATTTAACAAATATGGTTATTTTATTCAGCTGAGATATGGAAGTAATTTTTTTTAATTAGCAATTCACGTAAAATTAACATTAAAACTTCTTTATCCTTCAATAAGTATTGTTTAATTTTTCAATTCCCCCGTGTGAAGAACGGGTGTACCAGCTAGTTATATGTATCTGAATGAAAAATACAAAATACATCTAAAAACATGAAAGAATAGATAATATATATATATATATATATATATATATATATATATATATATATAAACACAAAATACAAAAGCAACAAAAACAGTGTAATAAATATTTAAAAGGAAGGAAATAATACAATTGAAAAAGTTTGAACAATTGAAAGCAATTCCAGATATATATATATAAAAGGATTGATGGATATAAATTAAATATACTACAAATCAGAGGAAGCTTAAATTCTGAAAACTAAGACATCCATAGAGATACAAAAATTCGAAATACATATATTGATAGATAGGTAAAAAATATATATAAATAATAAATAAATATATATCATTTTTACATTACCAAAATCATTACACAATTATATTCGATATATTATATTATTATTTATATTCCATTACCTTTACCAGTAAATAGTTATTGCTTAAACAAAGAGATTCTGTTCATTCGAAATATTTATAGTTTTACTAGCTAGTATACCCGTTCTTCGCACGGGTGAACTGAAAAATTAAACAACACAGATTGAAGGATAAAGAAGTTTTTAATGTGTTAATTTTACGTGAATTGTAAATTAAGCAAAAAAAAGCTTTTTGCGTAGCTGAGCTAAGCCAAAAAAAGAGAGAAATAAAACACCTTTGTTAAATTTTAAGTATGTACATCTAATAGCTGGTAAAAAGGATTTTTTTTTTATTTATAACTCCCCGTAACACTCTTGAAGGTCGATTTTTGAAAATACCTTCCTAAGCTGATCTCTGCTCAGCAAAATTAACACATTGTTAAAAGTTTTGTGTAATGAACGCTTAAAAAAATGTAAATAATTTTTATCTAAAAGTATAATACATTAATATTACTTTCTGTAGTATTTATTTTATGTTAAAATTGTGTAATATTCGCAAGCAACGACGTTTCTTAAATTATAAGGACGATTCAATGAAACACATAGCGAAATGTTAACGATAGAGTCAAGTTGGGAAATGCCTAGCTACTTTCATAACTCGAGCTTTCTTAGAGCTTTGTAATGCTCGCCGTGTAGGGGTGCGATGCACGTTAATACTTTATCCAACCGCATTATGATTTACTGCAGTTTTTTTAATACAATATTTTTTTTTGGATCACTACATTTAAAATTAAAGGATATACATAAACAAAATACTCCACTTTGGAAAATTTAATCCGTTAGAGATAATAAATTAATTAAAGATATTCCACTGTAAAATTAATTATATATACCGTTCACTTAAAATAAGTAGTCAAATCATTTTCTAAGGTCTTCATTAACATACAAAAACATAAGACACTTAAATTTTGACATAAACTATTTTTTCTTGACAAAAATAATAATGTTTGCAATCCGCTGAAAACGCAATATCTGCTACAAAACTGTTCGCCTTCCCCGCTAAAATACTCATCATAGAACCCGTGCTGCCATATATCTTGGAAGAGTGGATTTCAATGAATATTCCTGCTAAGTATTGGTAGAATATTCCTTCTAAGTTGGTGTGGTGTGGTAGTTAGGAGAAGGGGCTGCCAGCTCGGGTGTCGTCCACGTCACTTGACCATGGTTCAAAATTACGTGATCCGTTGCCAAAAGCCCTCGTGTAGCTGAACAGTGCGACATTAATATTCACTCACTCTCACACTCCAAAAAATACAGTGCAGTAGTTATTGCGTTTTTAAGTGTAAAAATAATTATATCGGCCTATTCAATTAAAATTATAACGTTATAATTAACTACTAACCACAAACAAATTTTGAAAATTTGTCCAAATGATGCAGTGTGAAAGAGAAAGTTTATTTACTTTAAGTATCAGAACTGATAAAAGCATTTATTTGGAAAAAGATCAATTTCTTACTACCAAATGTTCATAATAAAATCATAAAATAAAGAGAGATTTATAACAACCTCTCCCTTCAAAACTTCGTTTTATTTTGAAAAAAAATAGGCATCATGCTGATCAGAGGAATTAATTAGAAGCGAGCACCTTGCGTAGCCAAAACAAAAATGGATTTTAACAAACAAAAGATAGATATATGCTGACGTGGGCTTTTTTGCAGCGCACGCCAGAATTTCTAGCAGATGACAGAAATTTTCTTACTTACTTGACAAATATCGTTATATTTTGGACACTTCATACAATATCTTTATGAATTATAGTCTATGCTATAAATTATAGCCTGTGTGCTATTCTGATGTATAAGCTCTATTACTGTAAAGTTTCATTAAAATCCATTCAGTTGTTTTTGCGTGAAAGACCCACAAACATCCTCACAAACTTTCGCATTTATAATATATATTAGATTAAATTTATTGATATGAATGGTTTGATCAACATTATTGTCTAGATTTCTTTCAATTATTGATTTAATTGTAATATATTTAATGCATTTATTTTATTGAAATTATATTATTTTAAATGATTGAAATTTTTCAAATAATTTTGCAGCATTACAGGAGTTAATATTTATGGAACATGTCAAAGAATATGAGCACTTCAAAAAGAATCAGTAATATTTCAATACATGTAAATATTTTAAACCAGCGATTCTTAAACTTCCGATCGCCACGATCTCTCTTATGTATTAGCCTGACATCTCAGACCCCCAAGGTTTTGAATACGACACCAAATATATGGAGGAATGTTTTAAGAGTTCTCCTCATTAACCCTAAAATTTATACAGATTTACTTAACAGTTATTTTTTTCCTTTAAGAAAACAATGAACATCTAATTAAAATTATTACAGAATACTAATTTCAAATAAATAAATAATGTACTTAACTGTATTAATTAAAATTTGATTAATACAGGTAAAAATAATTAAAAGTGTATTATTTCAATTTTTTCACGAGGCCTTTCCGAGTCTGTAAGAGTTCAATCAGAAAATTAAATGAGTGACCTTCACTGACCCCTAGAAAGGCGCTTGGAAGCCACAGAAGTCCGCGAATCACAGTTTAAGAACCGCTGTTTTACACCATTATAGAAGTCACAATTAAATGTTTTTATAAATGTTGTCTTGAGTATATTTGCGGTTCAAACTTTGAAGATTCTGTCAGATATTATATTTAAAATCTTCGAACGTGTAGAATTGAGTAATAGGAACGTGAGAGTTTTAAAAATTGCTGACAAGTACAAAAATATCATTTGATACACAATCAATCCTTTTGATGTAACAGAAATGTTCAAAATATTATAAAATAAATATTGTATATTAGATCGGGGTTCGAGGATTTTATACTATCAGTCTTAAAAATCAAAACAGTTCCTTAAGAGCTATGGAATTTACTGTAGATAAACAGTCTGTAAATACAGGATATAACAGCAAAATTCTCAAAATAAATCCCAGAATGTATTCACACCTTCTACAGCTCTTAGACACAACTACCAATGTCTGAAAATACAAGATCGTCAAGTTTATTTGCAAGCAACTAATCACTAGAAGACTCATCAACAGTCAAACAATACTGACTCAGTTTTGGCGAGGTAATCCTATTTATAGTTTGCACCCCTGCCTTCTAGCTCTTTCCCGAAAGATCCGCTTGCGTCATTGTTCGTGATGTTAATATATTTTTCAAGTAATTTCCAGAAGCCTCCATATGAAAGCCAAGTAGTCAAAAAAAATCGCCAACCCGCCAAGTCTGTCACCAAAAATGATGCCAACGTCACCGTATCTCCAATATTTCGCCATTTTTCGATTGAAACGCCGTCATAATGTAAGGAGCAGCGTTGCTTACAAATATTACAATGTTTTCTTTAAATAAATGCAACATGATATTAATGTATTAAACATCTAGATTATTTACAATATTTTCGGCATTATCTACACAAAAGTTCGATACAATAAAAAATTATCATAACTGGTTTAATGTAATATTTGAATATTCTCTTTCCGTCTCTTTTCTTCTTTTTTTATTTCTCATTAAATACTAGGAATCTAAAAATACAGTGCGTAGACAATAAGCATTAATCATATAATGAACATTATACTACTATAAGAATTATAGTAATAGTAGTTTTGATACGGGTTTAGATGATTAGGGAAACTAAGCATATTTTATGAAGTTAATGACACTAGTACAATTTTCTAAAAATAAATCCCAAAAATCAATAAGTTTGCCTGTCTAAATCTTCTTTATATGAATAAATTATTTAATTCTAGTTACACGAAAAATTCATAATGAAAATATCTGATAGTAATTTGCTTAATTGATGCCTGAGGCATACAAATTTCAAGAATCTTATCCCTTCCATTTCGTATTTTATTGCGTTTTGCCTAATCATGCCTTTGAATAAAATGAATATTTTGCCTAGACTTTTATCTAACTCTAATGAAAACAATCAAAGTAAATATTTAAATAAAAATCTTTTTCAAAAATAAATTTCTTAAAACTCCGGATATTTTCTGTACAACCTGGACATTTTTCAACCTTTCTTGATGTTAAAATAAATAACCTCTGAAGCATTTTTAAACTCTCCAATTTTCAAGCCATATTTGATTTAGTAAAATTGACTTAAGTGTAATCGATTGCAAAATTTTTGTATTCAATTAATTTTTCTTATACTTGGATTTATTTATTTATTTATGCTCACGTTTTTTTTTTTAATTTTAGTTTTAATTACTGATGTTAATTGTAGAAAAAATTAAATTGAAATCTATGCTCTTTATTAAATATCTTTTTTTTTATTTAAGGCATCCGACTACGTTTGGAACCTCGATTTTGAAAAAGCTACAAGCAAATTATTTTTTTATATATTTAGTATCACTTAGATTAGAATACACGAATATAATTGTTTTAAAACTATTATTATAATTAAAAATTATTTAAACGCAATTATATGGCAAAAAAATTAACATGAAATTTTGTCATTCTCCTTTTATGAAAAAACAATATTTTGCCTGAACAGTTGAACCTGTTTTTGTGCCGTAGATAGGGACCGCATTAGAAAAAAACGCACAAAAAAATATTCAAAAATTTCATAAATTTTTACATATAACAAACTAATTCGTGGAAATACTACAAAAAACTTTTTTATGCGATGGATAGGGACCGCATAAAAAAGTCGCATTTACAAAATATGCCAATTATTTACGAAATTTATGTAAGAATACTTCCATAACAAAATAAATAATTAAATATTACACATAGAAACTTTTTAAAAACATATAGTTTCTCATTGCATACACGGATAAGTTTTCAGAATGCACATACACAATTCATTGCTACTCATCGTAATCCAAAGCCCTGAAATGAATAAGTTCAAAATCGCTTTCGTCACTTGAAAGTACAATTTCCATTTATTTATTATTTTTTTGGCAATATAAAGTAAGAGATAAGTTTTTGGTCGAAGGTCGAGTGGTTAGCAGCTTGTAAATGTCACGATAACTAGATTTACATGATTGGAGCCCTTTTTGGAATTTTATACTCCTTTCTTAATTGGTATCTATTTTAAGAAAATGCTTTTCCAATTTGTTGGAAAGCTGGATCCCTACATATTTTTATTTGCTCTCAAAGAATCCGGTTCTTCTCTTGTCCGTCTTCATAATCCATCAAATTATTGATAATGTCACTGTCATTGAAAGTTTCGTCTTCAATCAAGCGCGGGCTGAGGGAGCGTTAAGAGAAAGCAACTGAATGCGCATTGTCGGGAGACTATTTATAACAAATGAACAGAGCGTCTTAAAGCGTCAACATTTCTGTGGCGTAGCGTACACCCCTGCATCACGGAGGGGAGGGGACAGAACTCTAGTGGCCCAAGGCCTGACTAACGCTAAATACGTATTTACCCAATTTTTAAAATATTAAAGACAAAACCTGACTTTCAGGGGCAAGAGAGGGTCATAATATTCTCCGTTACGTCACTGGTAAATAGATAAAAAACATTACAGTTGCACCAAAGCCATTAAAATTTATACACCGCATAAAAAAAAGATCGCTCATAAGAAATCAGACAAAAATAAAATCACACAAAAAAATCGCACAAAAATAGACCACACAAAAACAGGTTCTACTGTATATAGCTCAGACCACTATACAGGAACTGAGCTAGGGTTTTTGAAATATATAACTTAGAAATTGATTTATCCATATTTCTTTACATCAGCGAATAAAGAGTTTAACAAAAGAGCACCGATTATTATTTCAATTGTTAGTAACTCTGAATATAATGTGAATTTTTCGTAACTCCTAGTTCAGGCTCTTTGGAGAAGTATTAGCTGTATATAAGCAAAGTATTATTATTATAGAAGCATTTTTCAGAAAAGGAAAATGCTTTGGAAATAAATAATTCTATGTTCATTTTTTACCAACATATTCCACATAAACAATTTTTACTTGTAATAATATTCATAAAAGAATTTTTATGCTTGTATTCTAATCTATAAGTGACACTAAACATTACAAAAAATATTCGTTTTTGCTCCCTTGCAAAATCAGGGTTCCGAATGTAGTCAAATACCTTAAAGACGGGTGGGCATTACGTCGATCTCGATCGACCGGTAGGCCGCTAAGACATTTTGGAGTGACTTCCTGAAGATTTTAGCAGTTAGTAATTATATACGGAAAATTCAAGATTGGCTGACAGTACGCAGACTAAGTCTTCTACTGACTATAACAATGAAAATAAACTTTAGATAAAAATGTTTTATTTTTTAATATATTTTGAATTATTTCTTAATAAATGAATCATTTGATATTATATTTGTGATTATTATTATTGTTATTTTGTGTATCTTGCGTTTTGGTTTAAACGCAATTTTAAAGGAGTTGTTATAAAAGATAAGTACATATTCCGTATTTATTATTAAGTTATAATAACAACATTTGCCTACCTCCCCACACCTCCGAAATTGGGCAGTGGTGCACACAAGGATTATTCTTCAACCATTATCTCATGGAAAAGGGAAAGAGCAGCTTCTAAAAGTACTAAGTACCCGGAGCACCCATGGGCAGAAGACTGACTTAGCTCCTTTGCCTACAGACTTTAGCTGAGCACAGTGGAACGGCCTTCACACCTAGGGTGACCCTACCAGGAGAATACTCTCCCTACGTACTTCACCCGTTCCGCCCAGAAACACCCCCTCTCCACGATGAGGCAGCCTGCAGAACTGGAGGGGGGCTAAAGTTCCTGGAAATGAAGTCACGGATTTCTTCGCCAAAAGAGGCTACTCTGAGATTGTCACCAATGATTATGCACTCACATATCGAGAGATTTACTTTTTAATGAAAATGAAGGACACGCAAGTCTGGATAGCCCCTCCCGACCATCCTGGGGGATTAGTAGAAAAAGCCCTGGGGTGCCACTCAAGGGCTATATCAATAAACCCACAATGATCCACGGGTCACATCTGTGAATTTATAATGATCCTCGAGACACACGACTGTCAAAAAAATAATGTAGTCAGGAAATTTAAATAAAACAGGGAGGTTTGTTTTACAAGATTACATCTGATTCTAAGGTAAGAGATTGTGTTACAGATTTGTGTGTGTGTATACATATTTCGGTTTCAAAAACGTTAAATGAAAGTCGAATTAATATACTTTATGTGTTAAAGATAAAAATCCTTTCTTCGACACGCAAACTTCTGCAACTTCTTTCTTTTGAGAACTTCTGAGGTTTTCTGCATAGTCAGATTTTTTATAGTTAAAATTATTTGATACAATGAAATTTTTGAAAAATTCGTCATTTTAATCAATTATATCAATAAAATGTTCTAAATATCAAGAATTACAGAAACAAGTAATATTAAAAAAAAATTTAAGTCAGTTCCTACATTGGTCAGCAAAAAAGAATTTTATTTTAGTTAATTAAATTTAATTAGTGAATATTTGAAAAAAACTGTTTTTATATCAAGTGCCATCCACAACAAGTTTAAGAAATGTGTTTAAACTTTGGACGAAAAAATAAATGAATAAGCATTTGTGAAACCAAGAAAAATATATCGTTGGATAAACTCACTGGCGCCATCTTCTGGTACTAGTTAGAACTTCGTCAGAAATAAGGAGGAATAAATTTAAAATTAAAAAATAAAAATTAATGAATTAATATTTGCAAAAACCGCATTAACATCAAGTTTCATCCACCACAAATTTAAAAAAGATGTATTTGAACTTGAATGGATGAATAAAAAGTATTTTAACGATTGGAAATTTGAACAAGTTATGTATATAAATAAATATATATATATATAGGAGAGAGAGAACTAATAGTATAGGAATTAAAAAAAATTGCCTTATTTATGATAAAAAGCGGACAAGACATTTTTACCTAAAATGCCTTAGATTCAACTGAAGGGCCACTAAAATGACTTCAGCGGATTATTCGTAGACAGTGTGTCAGGGGTTGAACCCAAACTTAAAGCTGTCTTCGGCTAATGTTAAAGAATAAAACCCAAATTCGGAATATTTTTTCATATATAAAAGTACTCAAACGCTAATATTATATTCTGGCTTCACTATCCTGTTGAAAATCACTTATTTTATCATACTACTCATTTTTGTCCGAGTTGACATATTTTTTCTTTTATAAAATGTGTTTAGCAATTTTTTTCCTACGCCGTAATGCTAAATGAGCTCTCCCTTTTCATGTTAGAAGAAAAACTGATTATTTATGAAATATTTTGAAATTTTAAAATCACCATATTATACATAAATGCAGGGGTTACATGTCCCAATTTTTAAAAAGAATTGAGGTACATTTTCTGACCGAAAATGTGATCCACTTAAAGTCCACAATGCCGTAGATATGGCGAAAATAGCCTTAGAGAACGCAGTAAACCAGCGATTGAGATAGTGACCTTTATAACAAACGCTCCATAATTCGCGATGCTAATAGATCAGGTTTCGTGATTAATCAAACTGAGCCTCAAAGATCTCGCGTGCTGAGGCATGGATATAATGAGACTGGAAGGTCCGCCCCGGCTCATTATCACTTGATCGTAGTTCAAAATTATGCGATCCGTTTCTAGTAGCTCTAAAGCGATGTTCTAGAAACTAAAACAAACTTATTTTAAGGCTGTTTTCGCCAATGCACAAAAGCGTGAACTTACCGCGGAGCACATTTTGAGACAGAAAAAAATGTCTCAATTTTTATAAAATTTGTGACATTGTAACACATGCATTTGTTTACAATATAACGTTTTTAAATTTTCAAAATATTTCATAAATAATTAGTTTTTGCTTTTAACGTGTTAAGGTATAGCTCATTTAGCAATAAGGTATTGGAGAAAAAATGCGAAACACATTTTATAAAAGAAAAACTGTATAAACTCGAATAAAAAATGGGTGGTATGAAAAAATAAGTGATTATCCAGAGGATAGTGAAGCCAGAATATAAAATATTAATGTTTCAGTACTTTTATATCTTAAAAAATATTCCGAATTCGGGTCCTATTCTTTAACATTAGGCGAGAACAGCCATAAGTTATCCGACTACCTTCGAAACCATGATTTTGCAAAAGCGTATAAATGATTATTTCTTTTAATATTTAGTGTCACTTAGATTAGAATAAACTTATCAAATTGTTTTAAGAATATTATTGCAATAAAAAAATTATTGAAACACAATACTTTGGCAAAAAAAATTAACTTAGAATTACCTATTTTCAAAACATTTTCCTTTTTTTAAAAATGCTTCAATAACAATAATATTTTTCTTATATAAAGCAAAGATTTCTCCAGAAGCCCTGAACTAGGAGTTTTGAAAAATTCACAATATTTTGACAGTTATTGCTAATTAAAATAATTACCGGCATTTTGTTAAAATTTCTCCACTCTGATATACTAAAATATGCATGAATCCACTTCTAAGTTATATAATTCAAAAATCCTAGTTCAGCCTCTGTATAAGGGTCTGTGCTATATATAGGCGAAATATTATTATTATAGAAGCATTTTTCATAAAAGGAGAATATTTTGAAAATGGGTCATTCTATGTTCCCTTTTTGCCTTAATGTTTCATTTAAATAATTTTTTGTTGCAAAAATACAGTTTTAAAGCAATTTTTTACGAGTATTCTAATCTAACTGGCACTAAATATTAATAAAATATTCGTTTTGTACGCTCTTGCAAAATCGTGGTTCTGAAAGATACCTTAAGTGCAAAAATATATGTTTCTCTCTTGAAATTAAATGCCAAATATTTATATAACAGAATAGCCATAAAGTCGAATAAATTCTAGAGTACTGGAACTCATTTGAAAATGCAATTCAAATTTCTCTTAAAAATTTATGTCGCTTTTTATTACCGTATATTTCTGTGCTAAGTCGAGAATATTTGGAACTTTTTCAGATAAAAATAAAAAGTCAACTTGTTTACCGATCCGCTACTCTCAGAAAATAGGTAACTTAAGAGAAACGGTTTTTTTAACGTTTTCCTTTAGCCATGAGCAAGTGACTTTAGTGTTTTAACTTTTTTGATGTTTTAAATGGAAATAAGTAAGTTTAATACCCTGAAAAGTTCGTAAAATTTACATTTACTGATTGGATTGTCTAAATGCATATAATTGCATGCAGTGAGTTTTTCATCCAGAGCATGAAACATAGGACGACGATCCTGTACCGTATATGAATTTTTCTTTCCTCTCACTTTCCAAACAAAAGAAAAGATTTAGAAAAATCACTGGATTAGATATTGCTCAAGGTGATAAATGAATTTTCAAAAACTGCTTTTTATCTTTCTCTCGATAAGGTCTTAGACATATAAAAAACACCGCTGACGTTTTTACTTTATGTTTATTTTATTAGAAAATATTATCCTCATTTTATTTACATGGCAGCATTTTCGTTTCCATGGCGACATATATAAGAATTATAAGCCTTTTTTTTCAATTCGACTTATAAATGGTTTTCGAATTTGGGCCAGTTCTTTTAAGCTTTCACTTGGAATAATTGTATTTCAAATTTCATTTGACATTTAACCAATTAGTAGAATTCAATGTGTAACTGGTTTAATCGCAAACCTTCTATTAATACTCTTGGGTTAAAATGATTCTTTTTAACTGTGAGTTCTGCTGAAAACTTTGTTATGTACCTCCCCTTGGAAGTACATCCCTCGAAGTATCAGCGTGAGCTAGAGGTGCAGGGTTAGCGAAAGAACTCGGATCAAACATTATCTTAATATGACTTTATTAAGATATTCAACTTAAACCTTTAACAAATATAATTATAATAATTAATACGAGAGAATCTACAGTAACGCAATACGCAACACACAATATATATATTTATATTTATAATATGATCAATTCTAATTCTCTCTCAGACCAATCTCAATAATCGAACCACCTAATCCTCAATTCTAATAAAGTGTAATCAATCCTACCTTATATTATTCCGTAATGCTACTTGTCTTTATCTGCAATAGGATGCAGCTTGACGGTTAACTTCTAGTCCAACACCAATATGTTTATCCACGGCAAGTAGAACTTAATCAATCTTACACCACGAACTGCAATAATCATCAACTGCCACAACGCACATCAATTGTCTAACATTCCTTTACATTGCCATTCCGCTTACTCTAAGATCCTATATTTAAAGTCGGTTTATTTGCATTTCTTCTTCACATCTCGCTTCTTGGATTTGGTCGGAAAAGAGTTGCCATTAATTCTGGCCCAAAGAACCAAAGGACTTGTTAAAGAAAAGACGCGTAAGACGTCACAACTTTCTCCCGAAGTAGAAGCCGTTATTTATTCTAAAGAGTAGGTCTATTTACGGTATCCGACTACGTTTTGAACCGTGATTTAAAAAAGCGCATAAATGGATAATTTTCATGATATTTAGTGGCACTTAGATTAAAATACATGCATAAAATTGTTTTAAGAATAGTATTACAGTTAAAACTTATTTAAGTACAATATTTTGACAAAAAAATTAACATAGAATGACCTATTTTCAAAATGTTGTCCTTTTGTGAAAAATGCTTCTATTATAATAATATTTAGCCTGTATATAGCCCAAGCCTCTGAACAGAGGCTCAACTATGATTCTTGAAAAATTCACATTATTTTCAGAGTTACAACCAATGAAATAATTATCGGCGTTTTTTTCTTAAAATTATTTCTCCTCTGTTGTCGTAAAACATGGATAAACCCACTTCTAAGTTATATATTTCAAAAATTCTAGTTGAGCCTCTGTACAGAGATCTGAGCTATATACAGGCAAAATATTATTATAATAGAAGCATTTTTCGCAAAAGGAGAACATTTTGAAAATTGGTCATTCTATGTTCATTTTTTGTCAAAATATTGTACTTAAATAATTTTTTATTGTAATACTATTCTTAAAACAATTTTATATACATTTTCTAATCGAAGTGACACTAAATATCATAAATATTATCCATTTATACCAGTGTTTCTCAAACTGTGGGGCGCGCCCCCCTTGGGGGGCGTGATAGTTCTTAAAGGGGGGCGCAAGCATATTGAAAAGTCAAGAGCAAAAGATTATTTAAAAAAATTATTAATTTACTCAAGGTAAACAAACAAAATACATTCTGACATAAAAATAATAAAATACTCATTTACACTGATGTATTATACTTACAATTCAAAGTTAAAAACAAGTTTATTAATTACCTGTGACCCCATGGGCTTATCATATATATAATTTATAACAAAAATTAACACTTATCTTGATAATTTTTGTACGGTTTATAATTTATATCTTGATAATTTTTGTACTGCCGATCAAAAGTTTCGCGATTCGCTTCATATTTACAACCGTTTTCCGTGCAGGCACGCGTATGTGATGTAGTGGGGGAGGGGGAGGAATAAAGGAGCAAAAATAATCTAGAATAAGTAAATCCTTTTCTACCATTGCCATGGTCCTTTTATTGCATTCCTAGGTTTTAGGGATAGCAGTGCACAGAAAAGATCGTACTTCGGGAAGACGTATATATACGTCTGGAGAAATAAAGTCGTTGGCTAATGTTTATATACACGGCGGGTGCTTAAGAGGTTAAAGTCGTATCGTAGTTTTAGCATCAAAGTATAGTATTATTTAATTCAGTACATTATTATTGTATGGGGAGGGGCGCGATGAAAATTAAGATTGAAAATTGGGTCGCGAGTATTGCAACTTTGAGAAGCACTGATTTATACGCTTTTGCAAAATCATGGTTCCGAATGTAGTCGGATACCTTGTGACAGGCTCACGCGTCATTTCTTTAACATGTCCTTTGGGTTCTTTGAGGCCAGAATTAATGGCAACTCTTTTCCAACCAAATCCAAGAAGTGAAGAGTGAAAGAAAGATGCAAATTAAGAACCTTTTAAATACCAGAAGTTAGAGTAAGCGCGATGTCAATTTGTGGCAATTGATGGCAAGTAGAGGAATGTCAATATAGTTCGTGGTTCAAGTTTGGATAAGGTTACGTGACGGTGATTAAAAGTTATAAGTGATAAAGATATAGAGAACCAAGGTGCATACCAGTGCACGCAAGTAAATACAAGATTCCCTTTATGATATTAGTGATTGATTCATCAGACTGCAACAAGGTAGGATTGACTGTTTAATATTAGAATCAGTGATTGTATTAGAATTGAGTTTAGGTGGTTCAGTTATTGATAGTGGTCCGAGTTAGGTTTAGTCGTTATTATCTATATATATTGTGTTTTGCGTATTTTGCCATCATAGATTCTCTCGCATTAATTATTATAATTTAATTTGTTAGAAGTTTAAGTTGAAAATCTTAATAAAGATATATTAAGGTTATGTATGCCTCTAGTTCTTCCGTTAATCCTACACCTCTAGCTCACGCTGACACTCCGAGAGATATTCTCCCAAGAGGGGGAATATCGCAATCTTAAGGCTGATTTCACCTTCTGTGCTAGAGCAGGAATTTAACGCGGAGCACATTTTCGGATAGAAAAATACCTCAATTTTTATAAAAATTGTTGACATTGTAACTCATGCATTATTTATGATATAGTGTTTTTAAAATATTTCAAAATATTTCATAAATAATAAGTTTTCCTTTTAACGTGTAAAGGGGTAGCTCATTTAGCGTTACGGTACAGAAGAAAAAATGCGAAACACATTTTATAAAATGAAAAAAAAATGTGTCAACTTGGGTAAAAATAAGTAGTGTGATAAGTGATTCTTTATAGGATAGTGTGAAGCCAGAATATAATATTAATATTGAAGTATTTTTATATCTGAAAAAATATTCCAAATTTGGGTCCTATTCTTTAACATTTGCCTACGACAGTCTTCAGCGTTGACATTTAGGTACGCGATGTTAGTCGACGGATAGTCACTGGATTGTCGATATTGATAATTGGAGAATAAAAGTGATGAAATTGTGCTTAAGACTTTCTACAGAGATCGTACAATTAAGTAAGCTATTCACGGTGAATTCTAGTGTAGATGTCCAGAGTAAGTCCAAGTAGTAGTTCAGAGTCCAAGAGTAAGTGTAAGAGAGACCAAGAGTAGATTATACTTACATGTTAATAGCCTTTTAAAGAGCGATTACTTTTCTAATTAGTTACTAAGTGCATTTCCTACCTTTAGTTGTGTGAATTAAGTCAAAGGGATAATAAAGTTGAGTTTAAAACTTCTTATGTGGCTGATCTTTACTCAAACCCCCAAACACCAACAACCGCTAATCACTTGTCACAAATGTAACTCTGTTATTAAAATTTATTCATTTTTACTGAATTTACTGCTAAACTATTTTCAATTCTAATATTTTATTTACATTTTATAAAAATTGGGCATTTTTACCATAAAAAAATGATTGTATTGTATATGCATTTTAATATTATGATTACAATTTTCTACGTTTTTATAAAATTCCAAAGATACATTTATTTATCTTTTTCAGTTCTGTCAATCTTTCCGAGGCTTGAAAAAGGCCATGTGCCGGCAGGACAGTCGCAGTGATGAAGATGTTGACTGGAATCCCGAAATACCCTTCGAAAATGTAAGATATCTGTTATGTTTGATGTACAATTTATTGACTTGTATGATCTTTAAAGTCTTATTTTAAAATTTTGATTTTCATTGCATAATTTCTCTGTTAGCACTACCTTTGTAATTTTAGTTTATAATATTGTGAATTTATTGCGTAATTTACTTTTTATTGAAAATGTATTGATTTATTTTAAGTTTTGTAGTTTTATTTTAGTCAGTTGTTTTGTAAGATTTTTGGGGTTTCACCGTACAATTTTACATTATTATTATACAGTCAGCTTGTTTTTTAAAATACTTATTGTTTATATATAATTTTCTCTAGATTTGTTTTATAATATATTTATTCTTTTATAGAACATCTATAAAATTGGTTTAACAAATTTATTGCTTAGTTTCTTTGCGTAAGACTTCAATAGCTTCACTGTAGTTTTCTGTACGATTTTTGTTCTTTCAATATATTGTTTTAAAACACATTTATTCTCGAATAACTGCCTTTGAAAGGACGAGTCTTAAATCGTGTACTAATTAGATAATAAATATTTCTAATACAAAAATTAAAAATTTTTAATTAAATAATGTTATTACTTAATTTGCATTATAAACATTTATCTTTGTTTTAATAATTTTCAGTTTTGAATTGCAGAAATTTAACTGAATTTTGAAATTTATCATTTAAATTTCGTAAAATTTCAAGTTAAAATAAATTTTAATATAATTATTCAAAGAATTTATATTGTAGCATTGGACATATTGAAAAGGTAAAAAAAATCAATTAACTAACAGACAAATAAAAGTTTTAAAAAAATATTAAGGATATACGAACTATTTTTTCACTAAAATTAAGCATTCTATAACAACCTTTGGAACGAGCGAAATTATATAATCATTTATATAATCATAATATAACTTTGTAAACTATAAAATATATTCATTTGTTTTAAATATTTTTTTAATTTTTAACATTGTTTTATATAAATGCTTTGTTTAAACAAATGTACTAAAATATAGGGTAG
This sequence comes from Trichonephila clavipes, assembly GCA_019973935.1. Lineage (NCBI taxonomy): Eukaryota > Metazoa > Arthropoda > Arachnida > Araneae > Nephilidae > Trichonephila > Trichonephila clavipes. The sequence goes on along the minus strand of BMAU01002616.1, from coordinate 239,197 downwards.
GATGTTTGAACTTCCTGTTTTGAAAACGCAATAAAACACATTATATGTTTTTTTCAACCTTATTGTTGTTTTCCGCCTACCACACAACATTGGAACATTAAATTTACACAGTTTTAAACACAATTAAATGTCACCCTCCATTATCAATATATTAATGCGGTCGATTTCGAAAACTTAGAGTTATACCTTCTCAAGCATATTGACCGGAGATATTATCCATTTCGGCTCGGATGTGGTTCCTTAAGTCTTCCAGGGTCTTGGAGTGATCTTTGTAAATCAGGGACTTCAGATAAGCCCACTGGAAGTAATCAGGAAGGGATAAATCAGATGAGCACGCAGGCCAATTTACGTCCCTCCTCGTATGAAGATCAGTCATTCGGGGAAGGCTGCTCTTAAATACCCATGGAAACTCTAGAGGAGTGGGCTGTGGCCCCATCTTTTTGTAACCACACGTTGTCAATGTCGTTTTTTTGGAGAGCGGGTAAGAAGAATAGCTATATCATTGTCACATACCAGTCTGAATTGACACACGAACTCGTTCCACTTTTTCAGGTGTTCTAACGGTCTTCGGAGGTCTTTTCCTTTCTTTGAAGACATTCCCCGTTGCTCAGATGGCATCCATCCACATTGAAACACATTTCCGATCACGAAAGCTACCTCGTGGAGGAATATCGATGTGACGACGAAAGGCATATTGCACAGCAATTGCCGAACGACCGTGAGAGAAATACGTCTCCACGGCAAAAGCGCGCTGCTGCCTCGACCACAGCATGTTTCAGATTAAGATTGGCAGGAACACAAACATCCCACTCCACCACTTCCATTGAACCCCTTTCCATGCACCTCTCCTCCCTACGAAAATCATCGCAAAACGTTCAAAACAGGAAGTTCCCACACCCCACCCTGTATAATTTCATTCATTTAATCCAGGCTTAAATAAATTTATTCGTGTAACTTTTTAAAAACTAAATAAATATATTTATACCCAAATTAAGTGTTAGTTGTTTTAAGTTATATTCAGAAAATGAACTGGCCTTTTCCCTTTAAGTGATATTTTTTGTTTCTGGAGCGAGATACACAGGTTTTCCATATCGATATTTTTTATACACTCAGGAATATTGAAAATAGAGACCCAAGAAGAAAGCATCGGATTGAAATGAAATTTAATACACATAATGACACACGTGAGAGATTTACTTGATCTCAAAAACAAGGCAATTAAACGAATACAGGGTGTGTAACGACACAAATACTGGGCAACTTAAATAGCGCTTTGGACCACCTCCAGCTGCAATACATGCCGCCACACGGTCCGGCATTGAATTGATTAGACACCTTATGTTGTCCTGAGGCAGAATCTTGAACAGCCAAATCAAAATCATGTACAGAGTGACACGATGGCATCTGCCGTTTTAGCTGATCTCATACGTGCTCTACAGGAGACAAATCGTGGGAGCGGGCCGGCCATGGAAGAATCTGAAAATGACGTAGGAAGCCTTGAGCAACTCTTGCTGTATGCGGAGGAGTATTATCTTGCTGAAAAATTGCCCCTGGGAGACCATTTAGGAAAGGTCCTACATGGGGTCGAAGAATATCATCAACGTAAGGTTGGCCCGTTAAGGTTCCACGCATCACAATTAAAGTGGACCGGCTATCATAGGCTATGCCCCCCAGACTATTACACCAGCTATGCGGGCAATGTGGCGTAAAACGGTGTGGGGGGGATTACCGCTAACCAGGGTACCTCCACACCCGTACACGGTTATCATCTGTCCCCAAAACAAACCGGGATTCATCACTAAACACAACCTTTTGCCAATCTGTGATATCCCACATTGATCTGGCTTTGCACCACCGTAGACGCAGTTGCCGATGTTCCGGTGTTAAAGTGAGTGCATGGAAAGGGCGCTTGGATTTAAGATTTGCTTCTGCAAGGTGTCTGGAAATTGTTTGTGGAACAATTGCTACGCGTACGTCTGCTCGTATCGTTGAACGAGTCACTGTGGGGTCCACAAGTGCTTGTCGCACGATCCTTCGATCTGTCCTCGTGGTCTTCCTGGTCTCTCCAGACCCGGTTTTCCGCGCGTGGGTACCTTCTCGTGTCGACTGCTCTTAACAATTTCTAACGGCCCACTCGAACGATCCACCTGGTCAGCAACACGGCGCGTCGACCAGCCTGCAGTTTTCATCCCGATTATCAGGCCTCTCTCAAACTCGCTTAACTGTGAGAAATGTCTTCTAGCACGTTTACCTGGCATGTTTCGCTTACCAAAGTTCTCCTACAATCGGCGGGTAATCGTCACGTTTATGAATCTTCGAATTTGCGCTGGCTTATATAGCACCCTCTTCCTGATTGTAGCGCCACCTCGGCATGTATGAGCATGCGTATTGGCATAAAACTTGGATCATTTGCATATCACATTACGCTGTACTTATTTGCAAAGTTTCGCGATTGTACTTTGCTTCCTTCTTGGGTCGCTATTTTCAATGTTCCTGAGTGTACTTCAACAAAATTACCGTTTACTTCATTTATTTTTGATTACTACGCCTCATTACTTAAAATTCAATCCTACCTTCTCACATATTTACGAGAACGGCGTAAGCATATATCATGCAATAACAATTTTTTTTAATTTCCATTTTGTTTTATTACTTTATATCAAAACAATATTTTCAGATTATAGATTTCAGCATTAGCTTATTTTTATTCTATATTTAACTTAATATTAGCAATTTATAAATATTCATTTTCAGTTTAAATGTATATGCATCAAATTTGTTCATCTTTTTCTTAACATCCATGAAAGCTATATACTTTTAATAAATTCTTATTTCATTAGATAATACTAAATTATAATTCCTTAAATTATAATATGTTCCATAATATTAACATATTCCATAGTATTAACATATTCCTACATTTTAATATGATATATTTTATATAAACTAGCTTTCTAAAATCATTACGTGTTTCTTGAAAATATTTAATCGAGTAAGTATGCCGTTGCTAGGTGATATCTACTCTCATTGTCCCTTATGGTATAATCCATCCCTTAAAGAACTCCACATTTAAGATTCCCAAATCACAATCACTCGAGGAATTTAAGCATTAAAGGATGGAAATCTTTATTGGATCACGTTTTCCATCTCGATAAAAAAAAAGAATAAATTTGAACGTTATCTGTGTGATAGAAAAGTATAAATAAAGTATTCATCAAAAAAATGTACAGTTTGTTAACGGTTATTATGAAAGAAAATATTCTAAATAAAAGTAGAGTAGAGACCTATTTTAAAAATTTAAGAGATTTAGCCATAATGTGATGCAAATATAGCTACGAAGAAGTAACATTTTTATCCGATCAAAAATGTATTTTTCCTGCATTTTAAGAAGAATCTTGTATGCAGGTCAAGTACGATGCGATGACTTTTTTCAGACAGCCACTATTGTTTTTTCCCTGATCTCTCATATATCATTTTCTGCAATCTCTTAAGAGTTTTAAAAGCACTTTGGACATTTTTCTTCTACTTATAATATTAACTCGACACTTATCGCGCTGGGTATATCATACCCTCCGACTAACTTTTCCCAACGCTCCTTCTAAACCTTTTTTTTAGGAAAGTGGATAGTTTCTCGTGTAGCTGAATTTGAGGACATATCCTTTGAGGGGCCTTAAATTGTGGGAGAATTCTAAATATATATTTTTGGATACCGTCTCTTCGGGTATGTCATACCCTGCGCATGAATCGCCGTTACAGTTCTGAAAGCATGAGAACGTTTTAAATCTTCCTTGTGCTATTCAAGGAAACACAAACTTTGTTAGATGAATAAAATTCATATTAAATTTTTACTACCACTCCTTAAATTATGGCAAATCATCTTCTAATGCTCAACATCAACCTTTCTGATAGGGGATTAAGACCTCATCTGAGATCATGTTCCCCGATGACCATTCTACCCATTCTACTTTTATGCTATAGCGTATTATTGTAGTTATGATGAAAAAATGAGATATTTAAGTAATTTAATAGATACACAGTACAACAGTATTTTCGGATGAAGAAATTCTCTTCGCGGTTATGATGAGGAAGAATCAAATGATGAAGGGTATAACAGCAAGTATGATTCATCCACTGAAATCTATCCAGATTTAGAAGAGGGAGACACTGTTGAAAATAAATTATTTATATGTAGAGACAAAAACATTTAGGAAGAACGTAATTTTAAAAGAGACAACTGGTACACATCCTATCCACTTTCAGATGAACTTTTGAAAAAACTATTGCTGAAACAATAAGAAAAAATAGAAAAGAAATTCCAAAACTTTTGAATTTAAAGAGTAGATAAGTTTAATCCTATATGTTGAGTTTTAAAAAGATACAGATTAAAAAAAATTAAGATCCAGTGAAAACATCGCATTCACTCACGGCAAATGAAAGGTGTGCATGAACAATGTACTGAATGCCTTTATAAAAAAATAATAATTTACATGTGAAAAATGTAATAAACATATTGTATATTTCCTACTTTACTTTCTTTATAACTTTTGTATACAAATTTTACGGTAAAAACAGAATGTAAGCACCCTTGGGTATGATATACCCTGCGCAACAACTTTCAATCGTTTTTGTCGTGTGAGTGACTTGGGTTAAAAGTGATTACACACACACACGCATATATATATATATATATATATATATATATATATATATATATATATATATATATATCTAGTTTAGTCCAAAGACTTTTTTGTATATATATCTGTTGTGTCTTGTTAACTCAAATTCTTCCTTCTTTAGCATTGTAGGTTCTAGAAGTTTTTCACGTTTATTTTATTATACTATATATATATATATATATATATATATATATATATATATATATATATATATGTGTGTATATGTATATATATCATGCTAAAATAAATATAAACATACTTAACGATCCTACAAAACAAAGAACGGAAAACTTATAGAATCGAAGCCAAAATATAATTAAATTTATAAAAAGTCAATTAACCAAAATGGGAAACTATTAGGTTTAATAAAACTGTTCACCACATAGGTGCGTGATGAAGTAGGGTTCAGCTTACTCTATGGGAATCCACCTTGCCCTTCAGCATAAAGTTTATGCATAATAGTGCAAGGGAAATTGTAGTGAAAAAAATCAAGTTTTAAAAAGGGCTTAAGCCTCACTATATCATAATCTACAAAGAATGACTATTGCAAAGTGGTTCAAAACAACAAAATGGTATACACAATAAGCAAACATAAATTCTAAAACGAGCAAAAAACTTGTTTCATTTATAAAACTGATATCCAAATAAGTATCTTATTTTAAATTTATGGTATATGTATAGAGAAAGAGAGAGAAAGAGATATAGAGACTTAAATGATCAAGGGAGTTCAATAATATGAATAAATTAAGAAATATTTCTTGCTTGAGTTAAAAGAACTACAGTTTTTAATTGAGAAGATGAAAGAAAAGCTTCTTTACGAAATTATATATTACCTTTTATGTTACTTGAGGGAGTGGAATGAAAAACTAGTAAACCATTATCACTCTCAAAAAAGTAAGTAGTAAAATAATAAATTAAAATAAAAAATAAAAGTAAAATAATTGTAAATAATATACATCAATGTTTTATTGTATGTTGCAAGACGTAAATTAAGCTCTCAAATAAATATTCCATAAGGCTCCGATGCAGTTTAAAAATAATTATACCCGAGATACTCGTTAAATCTTATGTTGAGGACTAGGAATTTATATATAAAGTTTGTTTCTTCATAATAAAACATATTCCTAAAAACATTAGATTCAAATATTAAACCTAGATATCTAGAGTGTAAGGGAAATGAACCGGCTTAATCATAAGAGTCCACGGATAAATTTTTATTATCTGAAATCCGTTCTATATGAACTCTTCAAAAATTCCTTATCGATTGCTAAATAATTTATGTACTACTTTATTTTATAAATGCATGTTAAATATTTATTTAATAACATTTTTCTTGTAGAAATAAGTTTTAAATTTCAAAGAAATGTGGAAGGCTTTCCGGCACATTTCAGAAGCTATCTGAATAATAAATGAAATATTTTGATTATTTCGATAAAATCTTAAAAAGCATAGTGTCGATTTTTTTTTTTTACTTTTAGAAAAGATTTCCTTTTTTCATATAAAATCCAGTGATATATGACTTTGTTTAAAAGAAATTCCAATCAAATTAAGAATGTATTATTAACGAACTAGAAACATTCCATTTCAGTAAAAAATATCTTTATCTCTCAATATCTTAAAAATACTAGACAAGATTACGCGAAGAAAATTGAAACTACAGAATAAAAATATTAATGTTTAATCATTAGAAGATTTTTATTTATCCTTGCATTTCGTTAGTAGAGAATCAGGAGTTTTTTTTTAGACTGCAAAGAACATTAGATATTTTTTTTAATTTTTTCTCCTAGTAAAAATAATCATATATAAATTCCCCTTTATTTAAAACTTATTTTAACTATAATTAGAATATTTAGATAATATAAAACTAATTTTGATAATTTGATACGATATTAGCTTAAAATATTTTGTTCTGTATATAAATTCCGATATTTTATGACTTTTTTAGTCATACACTAATTATATTATTGTAACAAAATTTAATACATAGATACATATGCTTTACACAGAGCGCAAATTATATAGACAGAAAAATATATATACCATAAAATCCGGCGTATAACGCGCACTTATACTTTCAAGCTGCATGATTTAGTTTTGAGGTATATTCTCCGTATAACGAGCACTCTTTTTTTTACGAAGAAACGTAAAATGTACTATGCAATGCTCTAATGTTTTGATATCATTTATTCTATGTATTATCCCATGCTTCATAATGTATGCCACTTCTTTTAAATAAACAGTATTTCGATATATGTAGAAGTTGAATTTGATTAATGCCCCTGTCATTTTTTTATATTTTTAAGGTATTATATTTTTATATCCAGCGTATAACAGACAGCTTTAAATTTTAGTCTTATTTTTTGAGTTAACAGTGCGAGTTTTCCGCTGGATTTTACGGTAATTATATAAAGGATGTCCGGGCTTAAAGTATCCAAAAGTTATGCCTTATTATTACGGAACTACCCATCAGAATGTAATAAACTGTTCATCCGTGGATTGGAATATTCTCCGAGATTTTTTGGGTGTAGTCCAATCGGCTGCACGTGCGCGTATTATTCGGCAATCCCAGACGATAAACTTTTTACACTGACTTCAATTGTAAAGATGTGGACGCCACAGCAAAAGGTTCAGTGCATACGTTGGTTAACGGAATTTAAATCAATCCCGTGTGTACAGCGACATGCTCGAACAAAATGGAATGTCGTTACTGGCTTGCTTGATAGATTTATCAGGACTCCTACAAAATGAATCACGCCAACGATCAACAGCGTCTTTTACCACGAAAACTTAAGGATGCTTGCCTGTTTAAAATACTAAAGTTCCTGTCTCCTTTAAAGTTCTTCCCCATTGGTGGACAGATTTTGATGTCGGAGGATTGACATTCCGTTCTGTTCGAATACATCGCAGAATACACGTGACTGATTTAATTTCCGTTAATCAAAGTACAAAATGCACATTTTAATATGGCGTCCCCATCTTTACCAATGAAAATAGTGTGAAAAGTTTATCGTCTGCGATTGCCGAATAATATGAGCACATGCAGCCGATCGGACTAGACCCAAAAAGTCTCGGAGAGTTTTCCAATCCATGGATGAACAGTTTATAACATTCTGATCGTTAGTTCCTTTATTATAAGCTGTTACTTTTGGATACTTTAAGCCCGGACACCCTGTATATTTAATTATAGAAATTCATAACCATCCTCTTCTATCTCCAGTTGAATTACATGAGAGATTCCTTAGATGAGGAAACAGCCTCTCTGCCACCCACGGACGAACAAAAGGTTCGTAAGCCTTCCACCCACAGACCGCTGACCCCCACAGTAAGTGAAGAAGTAGAGGAACTCATTGAGCAGTCCATAGAAATCGAGTCCAACAAAAAGATGCGCAAAGATCACTTGTCGTGGTTCAGTCTGACTTTCAGGTCACCCGATACAGAGACGAAGGTGAGTATTCAAATTCCAATGGAAGAATTTAAAAAGCTGGTTGTAATCGAGTCTCTCTTAGTGGATATTCCTGGAGTTATAGATTAATAAATATAGGGTGGTCCTGAATTCATAGCACAAACTTTAAAGGAAGATACAGAGCTCTATATCAATCAGTTATTATAGAAGAATGTATGGGCACAAGTGACGCAGTGAGGTGAAAACAGGGGAAATAAAAGGAAAAGAAATGGAGTTATCGGTTTATTGTGTTGTCAGTAGGGGACAGTAGATGTCTAGCCACCGTTCAACATGATGCATCTCAGCGCTACGAATGTACCATGCGCAGTTTCCTGATAGACGAATGCCAGATCATACAATTTTTCAGTCATGTGCGCACTTACGCGAATGCTACGTTGGTTTAAGGTGGACCTATCCCTTGGCCACCCCAATCTCCCGATTTATCGAGCCTCGATTACTTTTTATGGGGACATCTGAAGAATCTTGTTTATGCGAGTCCACCTAATTCAGATGAGAATCTTGTTGCTCGAATATCCGAAGCTGCTGTCCGTGTGCGTGAAATACCTTTCATTCTTGAACGTACGCGCCAATCACTCCACCTACGCAGTCAAGCATATATCGCTACTGGTGGACACAGTTTCGGACAGTTATTGTAAACATTACACTTGTCAACGACGCTTTCAATAAACATTTTGTCTTTCCTTTCGTCTTTTATTATGTGTGTTTATGCCTCACCGCGTCATTTGCACCCATGTATTCCCATACGTTGTTACAATGTCCTGTGCCTACCCTGTGTTTGTACCATAAACTCAGGACCGCCCTGTATAGTTACATCTGACTATTCAAAAAATTGAAAAAATCTTTTATTGTTTTCGAAATATTATTCAGTTCATAATACTCGAAATGAGAAACTAGTATGCGATTACTTAACTCTATTGCTTTATTGTTGCCAAATCACCGACGACTGACGAAATCAGATAAGATCAATAAGACCATTGACTCTTGAAAAGTCGAGCACAAAAAGAAGATCCGTGTAGATATATTTCTTAGAGATGTCTACACAGCTCAAGATATTTTCAGCAGAGCTCTGGTGCACTTGATACTTGGCACGCTTAGAAGATCTTCATGTCCTTTTAAAACTTTGATGACATGAGAGTGCAGCCTGGGAGCCTGTGTCACACTCAAGGGATACACAGCCAGAACAAATCTATTAACTCTATTGTCTCTATCAATTGCAGAAAAAAATGTACAAAGTGGAGAGTTACTTGAAATCTATTTTTAGAAATAAATACTTATCCTTCTGTGAAGATTTATATAGATTCATTAATAATATTCTGTTAATTGGGGCTGTACCTCAGGAGCAGAGCTGCCACCATATATTAGCCGTATCAATGATACGGGGGCCCCAAGCTTCAGGGGCTCCATAATATGTCAGCGAAAAATAGAAAACGTTAAGGGATTCCAAGAAAGAGCCTCCAGAGAATTTCGATACTGAGCCCACTCACGTTTAATTACGCCAGTGTTGTATCTATACAGGGTGATTCGCTAGCAGACCGACAAGCTTCCTGGGTGTATAGGGGGTGCAGAGACGACTTGAAATTACACAGGAATGTAGGTTCGCAAATGCTGCAGTAGTGAGCTATAGTGCAAAGAAGTAGAAGAAAAGAACAGAAACAGCAACCAATTAATGGGACAAAATCTTTTATTGAACGGTTGTACTACAAAAAGGGTTCGAAATTACAACCAGAAGTCGTCTGGCATGTCTCATAGTGGCGCTGCATAAAGTTCCTTACACTCTGCAAGATTCTTCCCGGCAGTCTTGTGGTGGTTTGTGGTAGAAGGCACTGAACGAAAGGTTTCTTGAACACCAATCCTGTTCAAAGTCGTCATTTGTGATCTGTTTCCCGAGGTAAAAGGATGAACTCGTACTCAAATGAGTAACTGGCTGACCTGCTGATAGTGTAAGGAAATGCGGGTTGTCCGCTTGTCGGTTGCACCAGGAACGTTACACGAACAGGCGTGTTCCATATCGCACGACATTCGCGTGAACAAAAGACTATGAGAAACTGGTTCTTTAAGAAGCCAATCGGTTCCTTTTGATGTACGAGACGTCCGTTCTTTCAGCCGAATATCGCATTGCTGCAGGGAGGATATGTGACATGCCAGGAATCTTGCAGAACGTAAGGAATTTCATGCAGCTCTATTGTCAGGCCCACCAGACGACTTCTAGGGATAATTTCGAACACCTGTTTTAATGCAACCTTTCAATAAAATGTTTTCTGTCCCATTAATGTGTTGTTGTTTATGTTCTTTTTCTCTACTTCTTGAACCATAGCTCGCACCTACGGCATTTGCCCCCTGCATTCCTATGGGATTTCAAGTCGTCTCTGTACCCCCTGTGCACCCTGCAAAATTGTCGGTCTGGTAACGAATCCCCTTGTAAATCTAACATTTTATATCAGTCATACTTATGAAGACTCGAGGAAGGTCTGAATCCAGCAAATAAACAGCTAACTTAGTTTTTAACTCTTATTTCTTACTCACTTAGAGAGGGTTGGCTATATTTACTCTAAATTTAATAAATTATAGTTTTAACAAATGGCTTGAACAACTAATTGAAAATTTTGTCATAAAATATAAGTTCATGTAACATAATCAAACATTTATTTCAGAGAGATACCTTTTTAAACGAGTAACATTGTAGTTATAGACCCCACCAAAGTTCTCTTTTAATGATGTCATTGCATTAGCGAAAATAAGTTTTGAGTTTTCATCCTGTAATATCTCTTGTTCTTAAATTATTCTTTAGGAATATTATGTTTCTATTCGAAAAATTATTTTACATTAATATATATATATATATATATATCTTCATAATAGAGTGATAATTTAAATTTTTCCCAGAAGTAAATATTTCATTTTCAATCCTTATATTGGCTTAAAGAATTCAACTGATCTTTATTTTAAAAAAAGGTACTATCTTAATCACATAAAGGCATTTGAAAAAATACCTTAGAATAATTAATATGTAAATCATTCGCTCAATAAAAGGTATTCTAATAAGTGTACTTTCTTCATAATGTAAACTAATCTTAGAAGCTAGATTATAAAGCAGCATTTTTATGATCGCACATTCACTCAAAAGCCAATTTATAAAATTAATTCATTAAAATTAATGGATGACAGAACATTCAATTTAAAATTTTCTTCAATTACACTCAACAAATCTGAAAGTATCCCTTTCGTTTATTGAATTTTCGATACCACATGTTCTGGAAAGTGACTTGAATGGGTCTTAGAATGTAATCCTCTCTCTGTCTCTCTCTGCATGCAATATATTAAAGAGTTTTCTCTTAGACTTCCTCGCCAGGGGTTTATGCTCTCACCAAGAGGTGACAAAAATTGTAGGGAATCTGTGTGCGGGGATGAGGAAAAAATAAACTCATTAATAATATTTAAACTTATTAAACCATCTATTTCCTTCTGTACTAAATTCAAGCTAAAAACTATTTGTTTGTATAAGCCATCAATGACATCGCATCAGCATTCAGACTTTTTAATCAACAACAATCGTTAAATCATGTGATAAAAACTCACTGAATATGTTTATATTAAATGTATTTATTACTATATTATTACAGATATTTGTTACTATTTAAGTGTAATTATTTAATATGCTGAAGGTATCTATATAGAATCTATCTATCGAATGGATATGCTTAATTTGCTTTATTAGAAGAGAAGGAACATGTATAGAGAGTGCTATTTAGAAATGTCTACCTTATTTTATTTATTTGTTTTTATTACTTATTCTTATTATTTTAATGTTTATTATTTATTCTTATTATTTTATTGTTTATTATTTATTCTTATTATTTTATTGTATATTATTTATGCTTATTATTTTATTGATTATTATTTATTCTTATTATTTTATTATGTGTTCTTATTATGTTCTTATCTATTCTTATTTATTCTTATTATTTTATTATTTATTCTTATTATTTTATTATTATTTATTCTTATTAATTTATTATTATTTATTCTTATTAATTTATTATTTATTCTTATTATTTATAATTAGCTGAAAAACTTTCCTTCTCATATCTTACAAAGATTAAGTATATTCAAATTTTGATATAAGATATTGGATGATAAATATTTAGAACGAAATATAAGTTTATTAATGATGCATTTATTTTTCATAGTAATTTCCTACTTCATCAAGCATGATGCGTTCATTATCTGAAGAGTAAAATGATTTTTTAAAAAAAAAAGAAAGTACACATACAGTGAAAATCGTTTAACTCGAAACTGAGGGGGGACCGAAGTATTTTTTCGAGTAAGAGAATTTCGTGTTAAACGATAGTACAAAAACAAATAAAAAAAATATTTATGCAACAAAATTAAGTTTATTGGAGTACATTTTATTTACATAGATATGTATATATGAATGTATTTAAGAAAAATCAATGAAACGAAAACATTCACAATGATATTTGACACAAAATTTAGCAATACCAAAATCTTCGCAGAGATTTCCGTTTTTGTCTTCTGTTTTTGATCAACAGCCTTAAGAATTTCCATCTCCATTTTAAGCGAAATAGCAGTTTGCTCTCCCCCGAGCTCTTTACCATTGTGCTCACAAAAAAATCTTCTAAAATAGAAAAAATAGTGCGAACCAAACTCACTTGTTTTTACTCGCACAGTGATGTACTCGTCACAGAATTTCAACCAAAGTTGAGAGATGAGATGTTTTTGTGTGGTGTTTTTAGGGATGAAGGGTAAAAGTAGCTTTTTTTTTTTTTAGATAAAGAAAATTGGTTTGTGTCACAGGCTCTTCCGGTACTTCTCCAGGAAACATCACTACTATAATATAGGATGGAGAGGCTGTTCCGAGGGTATTTCTAAGCCAAATTAGTCTCCTTTCTAAGAAGCATGTGAAACCGCTTCTCTTTTATTTCACGCATCCCTTAAATCTCGTCTGAGTGGTTGATGTTTTCCGTATTCTGTTCGTTTCCAGATGGGAAATCTTTTCGTACTAAGCGATTTTCATTTCTTATAAAGAGAAAAAAAATAGATGAAAATTCACTGTAGTTTGTCGGAACCGTTGTATATTATTTCGTGTTAACCGATATTTCGTCTTAAGCGTTTTGGCGTTAAACGTATTTCACATTATTTGACTGGTTTTCTTCTACATAGGATTTCGGTCAATTGTACACGGAACGCTAAAAATAGTATTTTATCTTGTAAGTTTTCGTCTGTTTTTAAGATTTAAAAGAACTCTTTGAAGATGCGAAAAATTACTTCAATTTTTTTATGTAATATATAATTTATAAATATGTATCATGAGTTTCCCAGTTTGTATTTTTCATTACTAAAAATCTATAATGAAATAAAAAAAATTTAGCTTTAAGATACAAATGGAATAGAAATTAAGTGTTTTTGTCTCTGTAATACTTTTTTTAACAGAAGTAAAGATAGATTTTTTCTTCTAATTTTTTTTATTTGATTATTGATTACCATTTGCCTTTGATGTTTTTAACAGCATTCAACTTTCAAACAATTTTAATGCATGCTTTGCAAAAAAAAAATGATATTTTACTTAAAAAATGGTATTCTCATTCGATTGGTTTTCTTTTATCAATTTCAAATAAACTTTTTGAACGGCAACTCTTTTTCTGCTTATTTATTCGATCAATAATTATTAAAAAGGAAAAAAGTATCTCATTATTTTGCGCTTGAAATGAGATATAATATGAAAGGCCTTTTTGAACAGTTTCTAACAGATACATTTTGAAAGTATAAAAAAAAATAACTTACTCATAAAAAGTTTTCAAGTAGTCAATTGCTGATTAATGTTTTTTTAAAGAAAAGAGTTCAGATTGAGTACTTTTTGCTCTTTTAAAAGAAGTTTTTAAAAAGTGCAATTTTTATCGGGAAAGAAATTTCGCGTTTTTTCTCCAACTTTCTATTTTCATTTATTTTATTTTTCAGTTCCATACATTGCTTTAGTTTAGTAAAAAAAATAATTAAAAATAGCATTTTTACATAGAGTTTAATTTTTGCTTTAACTATCGATAAATACAAATTCTGGGGTTTCTAAAATTGTTTTATTATTCAAAAAGATGCAAAATTTGAAAATTTATTATGATGAAATAGATTTTTTTTTAGTTATTGTAGAATGTACTTTTATAAAAAAATTATTAAAAATAATTTTATATATAAAAGCTTCTATTTCAAAAGGACGTTCCAATATTCTCTACTAAAAGCAGAAGTGTTATTCATAATTCATCAAGTTTAACTTCAAATTATCTTTTATTCATGCAAAAATATGCAAATTAATGTTCCTTTTGAAAGGAGAATTTGCTTTATATGGTCTTCTCTTTTATACTAATATACGCCTAATTGCTCTAAATTTTTAACTTCTATAACGTTATAAGAAAGTTATACTTTACATGATTTTTAAATACTTAAAATTATTGAATTATATTATTAATATATGTATCATATAATTTCATCTCAGATAAGAAATAATTACTCTAAGTGTGCAGCATGAACGCAATGTAAGAAGTAAAACGTATGTTGCTTAATATGGACTTAAAATTCTAGGAAATAGAATAAAATTAATTATATAATTTAGGTTTTTAACATTCTAATACTTGAGAATTCACGTTCAGATCTAATATAAAAAAGTCATTTTAATCATTTTGAAAGTTTAAACTAGAAGGAATTAATATAATTGAACATTGAAAAACCCTGCGTGTTTGAATATATTTTTAAAAAAAAGTCGTTCACATTACAAAGTTTAATTCTTTTTTTTTAAATTTAACAGTATAAACATTTTTAAATTAAACATATTTATCTTAGTCATGATACTATAAATAAATTACCATCCATATAGATATATTTTGGATATTAAGGTGACCAATCGTCCTCCTTTAGGTAGGACAGTCCTTCTTTTATAGAATCTGTCCTTCCTCGAAAAGTGTCCTCCTTTTCAATATTTTAAAACTAATTTGTTAATCTGTGTATTTATAAATGCCAGGTTGAACTGTTATGTGTCACGTGCCGGTACAATATGAATTATCGGAGATATTAATGCACCCTGTATAGTACATAATCGGGTAATTATTTTCCACAAAATGATTCAAAAGATTGTTAGTGAACATATTTCATCTACAGAAGTTAAACTTATTTTGAACGACTATAATATACTATATTTTTAATAATATAAAGAATGTTTAACTTAGAGGAATCAAATCCAGGCATAACGCAAAAGTTCACCAAAAAGTGCGGAATTTTCACCAAATATGTTTCCAATATGTCAAAACAAATATCACGGGAAATAACTGTTTTCAATGGTGTCTTTTGACTTCATCGAAAGTAAATTGGGCAGATATAAAAAAGTATGTTGAGTTTTTATCGAACTAAACGCTTGATATTAAAAATTGATGACAATTGTCTGTTTGAAGAAATTAGAATACTGAATGTGTATTTAAATTCTGATAAATTAGAGGAATGGGAAAGTTAACATGTTGAAATTGATAAAAGGTGGGTGGAAGTATTTAACCATTTTAAAACTGAGCGCCTTTTTCTCTCTCTCCATATGAAAATTTAGTTATTCTTGTTGAATTCACATCGTACTGTCCTGGAACAAATGCTGCAATTTTGAAAGAGTTTTTTTCAATAGGTAATGATTTTTGGACAAGTGAGAAGTCAAGAATGTGAATATTGATATATTAACTGTAGCTGAGTTGAGTTAATATTAACGTCGCACTGTTCAGCTACACGAGGGCTTTTGGCGACGGACCACGTAATTTTGAACCATGGTCAAGTGACGTGGACGACACCTGAGCTGGCACCCCCTCTCCTAACTTCCTCACCACACCAACGGGAGGACGTTTCAGCTCTCGACAGATTTAACGTGCATCGCTGCCCTTCACGGCGGGTCTTTAGTAGTACTGGGATCGAACTCATGACATGCCTGTCATGGTTGGATACCTTAACCACTGGGCTACCGCAGCCCTCAACTGTAGCTCTTACCGTAAAGTTTAGAATGTGTTGAATTCACATCGTACTGCCCTGGAACAAATGCTGCAGTTTTGAAAGAGTTTTTTCAATTGGTAATAATTTTTGGACAAGTGAGAAGTCAAGAAGGAATATTGATATATTAACTGTAGCTCTTACCGTAAAGTTTAGAATGAAGGATGTTTCTTGCTCCGAAATTTTCGATACATTAGAAAATGATATATTGATAAAAAAATCCAATGAATCGAAAAATACTTATTTAAGTAAATAATTAAAAGGGAGAAACACGTAATAGTGTATTTTTGTTTGAGTTAATAAAATCACCGTAATTTTTTCTTACATTTTTCGTCCTCCTTTTCATTCTAAAAAAATTAGTCAACTTATGAATGTAGAACATTTTGTTTCAATTTTTATTACATATTTCCTGGGTATAATTCTATATTTAAGTGAAAAAGTTATGTATTCTTAAAAAATTGATATTCATGTACTATGTGTGTGTTTTTATTTGAAAAATAAGTCCTTAAAGGAACAATTGAAATACTATTTCATTTATTCTCATTATCACCAAAGTCCTGTGTTTCTGTATCGGAATTAGATTGATTGATTATATACTCTTTTCTGCTTTCATTAATAAAAGTGCATTAAAGTTAGGCTATTATTAATCATCGTATAATACCTTTCATCGTCAATGTAGCAGCAGCATATAATCTCACTCCATTACTGTATGATATTTCGTTTTATCGCTCCTAAAACGGAGAATAAAAATTTTACACGGATTGATTTATATATCAAAATAGGGTGTTATTCATTTTGAGAGAAGCCAAAAAGGCGTCATGGCCAAAACTTTATGAAAGCCAAATTTTGTGCTTGAGTTATCCACTTATTATTGATATTTATTTGTTACTATTATAAACTTTTGCTGTAAAGTACTATCTGTTACTATTGCATTGTGTTCTATACCTTTTTCATTAATATTTCATAACTTTTCAATAATTTGGCATTTAAAATAAAATTATTACCTATTTGAAAGATGTTTTAAACACTTACAAGGTCTGTTTAAAAAGTATCCGACCTTGAATTTTCCCGCGCACAGTGGAGATTCTGAAACAGGGGGTATACTCGACCTTTTTTCTCGCCGAGCCACATGCATTTGACTGGTATTCCATGCAGGAGAATAATAGGGGGAAACCATTTAACAGGGATAACCAACCCAAATGACTTTGCAGATCACTTCGGAAAAACATTATAATCCCGAGGGCCGCATATAAATAGCTTTAGGTTAGACTTGGTCCCATTGCAAACATTCATTGGTTTAAAGCAGAGGCAACGTGATAAAATAGAAATATTTATGGGATTAATATGTTTCAAAACACTATACTAAGAACAAAAACATTACACAAAATATACGCATTTTGTTTTGTTGTATTGAATCTTGTGGGCCGCGGGTTGACGACCCCTGCCCTATAAGACCAAAGCAACATTGAAAAAAGCAAAATTAATATAAACATTAAAACTCTTTTTTACGGGGGGCTTTTACTTTGATACTGTATTATTCTTTCTGTCAAACACGCATGCATTTTCTATGCAGTTTTTCATGAGTTTTGGCGTAGTTTCAATTCCTTTCATCCAAGTCCAAGCCTCTTGTGTGGCCGCGGTAGCCGAGTGGTATAGGTATCAGACCGTGGCTTGCCTTGTCACGAGTTCGAGCCCAGTACCACTAAAGACCCGCCGTGTAGAGCAGCGATGCACGTTAAATCTGTCGAGAGCTTAAATGTCCTCCCGTTGGTGTGGTGTGGTAGTTAGGAGAGGGGGAGCCAGCTCAGGTGTCGTCCACGTCACTTGACCATGGTTCAAAATTACGTGGTCCGTCGCCAAAAGCTCTCGTGTAGCTGAACAGTGCGACGTTAATGTTCAATCAATCAACCAAGCCTCTTGTTTGATTCTACTATAAAGAAAAGAAAATTGATAGCAAATTGCTTGATGGACATAATTTTCCGCTATATTTTAGTACATTATTCTCAAATAATTGAATTTATAAGTGTAATGAGCCATGTCCGGGCCACTCAAGAAAGACCATCTAACCGCAGGTTGAATATTACTGTTCTAAAATGACGCCACTATACACAGTGGGAGGTAACAAATGAATGCACATGCTTGAATTTTTTTCATTTGGATCCATTGCAACAATGCTTTCCTGCAGGTAGTCTAGTGAAGTGCTGTAATACGTATTCGTTGGATTTTCATTTCTCTAAAGATGACTGAACGAACTGAACAGAGGAACTGCATCATTTTTTTTTGGCCAAAGCTTGATGATTTTCCAAGTGAAACAAGTCGTAAGATTCAGCAAGTGTTTGGAGACGATGAAATGGGGATCACATAAATTAAGGAGCAGTTGAACCGATTCAAAAGTGGCCGTACGTCGGTAGAGAGTGACCTCTCGAAAGGCCACAAGCCTCTCGAAAAAAAGGGGGATAATCGGACAATGTAAGATCGTCGTTTAACCGTACTACAGACTACTTAATAAGTTGAGATCAGTACAGGTTCCGTACTTGCAATTTTGTGTGATCATGCGCAAAAAGGCTGGAATATATCTTCCCAAGCTTCTGCCGATGGAACGGAAACACTCCATCGTGCAGTTTCAAAGGATCTGCTGGACACTATCTTGGCTTCTTATGACTTCTGGCCGTTCCTGAAAATGAAAATGCCATTGAAAGGATTCCGTTTTCAGAGTAGAGATGAGATAAGGCAGAATGCGACTGCGGAGTTGAACACCATTCCAAAAGAATACTGATGCGAAGCCATTAAATTATATTTTCAATATAAATAACCCAAGTTCAGATTTGCTTAATCGCGTCTGATTGATTGATTGAATATTAACGTCGCACTGTTCAGCTACACGAGGGCTTTTGGCGACGGACCACGTAATTTTGAACCATGGTCAAGTGACGTGGACGACACCTTGCTTAATCGCGTCATGGCCAATGTTAAATCAACGAAATTTAACTAGAATAGTTACTCAAAGATTAGACGAACATTAATTTAAGTTATAACTAAACTTATTATTACACATTTAAAATTTTACAACTACAAAAAAGAATACAATAAGAGAAAACTTAGCTTTAAGTGAGAAAGAGAGAGGAGAGCCTGGCTGACCTGTGTCCATGGGAGGTAGCAATTGACTCTCCTCTACATGGTGTTTTTGGGTGAAGTTGAATGGGAAATAGTCCGCCGAAATTGGCGCGCGTCTCATTAAATAGTGAACCGAATCACCTACAACTTCTTGGGTAGAACTCACTACTGTCTTCCAAGCTGAGTCTCTAATTGGATATTTCCAATCGCGCAAAGTTACATTCTATAAGATTTGTGAGATTTTAGACCTCAAAAAAAGGGACTCAAGATCTTGACAGACCCTTTTCGAAGGAATGTGACGACATCGGGTCAAGGGGGCTCATATAGAAATTACGAGAAAAAAGGGAACCATCCAGCCTCCCATCCATACTTCTAAAAGTGTTTTCAGCAGTCAAAGGAATACTGGGCTAAGTGTGTAAGTGCGCAATGGGCCTACTTTGAATTAAATTAAAATCCTAATGCCACAAAGTAACTAAGACTTTTATGGCGAAAGGTCAGATACTTTTTAAACAGATCTTGTATGTACTAATGGTAAACAGATTTCTTTAAAAAAGGAAACCCCTTTTTCACTATGAAATAATACAGTTTTAAAAACAAAATTCTTTTTTTTGTTCATTAAATTAATCTGTGTGTTTCATTTATTCAAACTGATGATAAATTTTGAATAATAAATGAAATAAATTACATTTTCTGTAAGAAAAGTCTAATTATACCATTATTATTTCTAAAAGAAGATCTTTTTATTCATCGCAATTTTATTTAAATGTTTAAAACATATTTAAACATTTTCTAAAGAGGGTTCTTTGAAAGAATTTTTCAAACGAAACGAACAAAAGAGTTTGTTCCAAATTTTCAAAAGTATCTTGATAAAGAAAAACACAGCTCCGATACCAAAAAAATATTTTCTAACCAGCAAGGACACTTTTCCTCTCTTTCGATAAAACTTACTTCCAAATCTCCATAGAGGATTAAGTCTTTTATGTGTCCCCAGACAAGACCTTCATCAAACAAGCTTAGTGGATTTTAAGCTAGAAAGATATTTCTCCTCTGTATAGATACTCAATTTGCTTGGCAATTTCTTTGTTCCTTTTTAAGCATATTTTGTTTCTTCCTTCTTTTTATTTCCTAATTGTATAAGTATTCATGTATCTTAGCTAAATCAATCAAGAGAATCCTTTATTGGAGGTTTAATTAACACAATTAATGTATTCCTGTAAATTACATGCTTAAAATATCTATTGATTTTCCTTAGCAGTTTGATGAGACTTTCTTTTTCTTAATGAGAATACCTACCCGGCCAGTTTGTGATATAAATCTAAAAATACTTGTCATGGAATGGGATTTTATGGACTAATTGATGATAGTATTAACAGATAATAACAAAAAAAATTAAGTTAATTCCTACTTAGGTCAACAAAGAAAAATTTTATTTTAGTTACTTTTTATTAAAGAATTACAATTAATATAAATATGTAAAAACGTATGATAGAATCACAATATTAAATGACAAGATAGAAAGCGATTTTCCTTTTTCATTTCTATATACGGTGTTGGACTATTATTTTTGTTTGTTACTATTTATTTATCAATTAAATTTAATTATTCCAATAAAATAGTATAGTAAAAAGAAAACACATTCGCAGAAATTAGGCTGTCTCAGGTGGGATTCGAACCCACGACCTTTGGATTAGAAGTCCAACCCACTATCCATTGCGCAACAGGGTCACAATTCAAAATTTTCCTTTTTATATATTTTCTTGAACTATTATTTTTGTTTGTTACTATTTATTCATTAATTAGTGAATTAATACATAAGTTTATTAACATCAAGTGTCATCCACTACAAGTTTAAGCAAAATGTATTTGAACTTGAATGGATGAATATAAAGTATTTTATTAACGATTGAAAATTTGAACAAGATATATATATAAATAAATATATATAGGGAGAGAGTGAACTATAATAGTAGGAATTGAAAAACTTATTCTCTTATCAGGGAGTGGGATTTTGTGGACTAATTGATGATAGCATTAAAAATGTATCTCCTGATATGAGTTCGAAAATGTTCCCCGAGTTTATTATTTGTATTTTTAAATTCTGAAGTCGGAATTGAATGAACGTAGAAAGGATTTTGAAAATAAAGTTTCTGTAATGAATAGCTAAAATAATAATTTGGGAGGGGGGCTCTTAACTGACTGGCATTCTACGAACTGTTCAAGTTGCTGGAAGCAGCATTGGACCTAGGAACATGCCATACAAAACAAAAAAGTATGCGATTAGCTACCAATTAAAGTATCTTTTTCAATTTTGGTTATAATTTTAACTAACATTCCTTATTAAAATGTAATCTATGAATGCCCTGATTAGAATAAAAAAATTCATACTAAATATTTCTAAAAACATATTTATAGAGAAGTAAAAAGATAATATAATTTTATTTTGCATTTGTATAATAATTGAGCAGTTTATTCTAATATAATTAAAAGTTATTTTTGTAAGCCTGTGACGCGGGGCTTTATCGACCCTTCTAACAAATCCTCTTGGGGAATCTTTGGGGCCAAAATGGCATTTTAATCCAACCTTCTCGAGAAGAAAACGAGATATGCAGATTACTGAATAGATATATAAGGGAGCTTTAGCGTTCACGAAGTAGTCATATAGAAATCGCCTAGAAGCCGGAAAGTTGAACAGAAGCTGGATAAAGTCGGTTAATAATATATATAGAAGATTAATAATAAAAGGATAGAATACAAGAGGAATACCTAAGGCGTGGGTGCTGATCGCCATGTGAATTGGTAAGAGATTGATTATTTAAGTGTAATGATAGAACGGACTTGAGCTTGTTAAGGGATCTACTATAGATATTTGGAGGCTAATTTCTCAGAAAGATTGTGAGTAGGATTTCAGGCGCTATTTTAACTTAGAATTGATAATTATGTAGTATCACTCCTGATCTGATTCCTCTAATAAGACTTGTGTTGCATTGATTAATATATACTGAGAAATAATAAATTAGATTTGTTATGGAGAGTTCGAGTGGTCAATCATTTGTTCCTACAAATCTAGGTCGCGTGGATGAAAAGATGATACCCCAGGGCAAGGGGGGTATCACAAACCCTTAAAGATATTTGAGACACAAATTTTTGTGATTATTGTCACACACACGCACTCTATTTAATAATAGCTACTTCATTTAAAACTTCCATAAGTTACACGTTTATTATCCTTCCAAAAAATAATAACGAGCGCATTCTGTGTGCAGATTTTTTTTAAATCTTAAAACGTGTAATTATTTTTCTACACAGATATTCATAATAATAAACAAGCGCTGTAACTAAAATATCATATAATTCAGATTTTTCTCTTTTCTGCTAACAAAATATAATTACCTCATTTTAGTCCGACTTTTAATGAAAATAACTTATCCATTAGATTAAATTCCATAAAAACAATGTCGTAATTTGAAACCCCACTTAAGGAAGATAAATAAATTCAAAACTTCAATAAAAAAGTTATTTGATGTAAGTTTCACTTTAATTAGCTCGCATATAATTGTTAATGAGTACTGTAAATATAAATAACTCTTAACTGAAGGACTATTTAAGTTCATTAAAAAAATTGCTTCATTCAAAATTAATTTGAGCTTAATTATGCCTCTTTCGTTAAACAATAGTTTTCGTTTGAATTAAGTTGTTGTGATATAAGCTTCCTTTTGAAAAGGAAAATAATTATTCTTAGACTTCATCAATCCCTCTTTAGTTGTTTTGATTTAAATTTTTTTACTTCGCAATCAAAATGAAATCAAGTAATATAAAAAAAGCTAAGCCAATTCCTATACACTTAGGTCAACAAAGAAACATTTTATTTTAGTTAATTTTTATTAAATAGTTACAATTAATATAAATATGCATATACATATGACATAATCACAATATTAAGTGACAAAATAGAAAGCGATTTTCCTTGCAATTTTCCATTTTTCTTTCAAAAAGGTTTTGGACTATTTTTTTGTTACTATTACTATATAAATTTAATTATTCTAATAAAATAGTATAGTAAAATATAAATCACACTTTCAGAAATTAGGTCATTTCAGGTGGGATTCGAACCCACGACCTTTGGATTAGAAGTCGAACGCGCGCGCGCTATTCATTGTTCTACAGGGTCACAACGAAAAATTTTCCTTTCTATGTATGCTGTTGGACTGTTATTTTTGTTTGTTACTATTTATTCCTTTTTTAATTTAATTAATGAATAAATATTTGAAAAACTATATTAGCATCAAGTGTCATCCACTGTAAGTTTAAAACACACACAAGTAATTTAAAAAAAAATTTATGTCAATTCCTACGTAGATCAACAACGCAAAATTTTAGGTTTAAGTGTAGTATAGGTGGCTTAGCGCAGTTCTTTTTTAATGGCGTCTAAAAGCGGTCGCCAAGATACTTTTTTCGGAATTGTTTATTATTTATTTTAGAATGAATTCAATATCTCACCATGGCATTTAGATAAAAATCGCCTAATCCAAAGAAAAATCGCTAAATCCCACTTGAGCCAAAATTTTATTTTAGCTACTTTTTATTAAAAAGTTACAATTAATATAAATATGTTTTGCGGAGGCGGTTCAGAGAGCTCACGACATTATCTGATTGTCCATGGACACGACAAATATATATATATATATATGACTGAATCACAACATTAAGTGGTAATTAATTTTTATTAATTATCATTAAAATATCGTATTGTCATCAAAAACAATCGTGTATATGAAATTTCAGTACAATTGAATGCTTTAAAACGTAAGAAAAGAATCATTTCATTTTTAGACACAAATCGCTAAAAATGATGCCAACGTGGCTGTATTTGTAATTCTTTAAATAATTAGTTTGAATCAATTAATTTTTATTAATTATAATTAAAATATTGTACTGCCATACAAAATAATCATGTATATAAGATTTCAGTTCAATCAAGCGCTTTAAAATGTATTTTTATTGACGATTGAAATTTCCACCAAGATAAATAAATAAATAAACAAACAAATAAACAAATAAATATATAGAGAGTGTGAGTTAATAGGAGGAATTGAAAAATGTATATGAACTTGAATATATGAATAGAAAGTATTTTATTAACGATTTAAAATTTTAACAAGATATATATATATATATATATATATATGTTAAAATTTAAAATTTTAACAAGAGAGTTTGAACTAATAGTAGGAATTGAAAAATGAAGAAACAACAGGAACAAATTCCAACAAGTGCTACTTCAGAAAGAAATTCAAAATAAAACAATTCCACCAGGATGTTATTTCACTGCAACTGTTCCTCAATTACAAAAGTTCCTAGACCCACTTAACACCGAAATTCATTTAAGAGGTTGACAAACACTCTCCTTTTCTCAACAACGTCTTGAGAGAATTAGAGAATAACAAAGGAACCGTCTTAAGAGAATCAAGAGATAGCACTATCTCTAATTAAAAGCAAATCTAACATTTCCACTCGAGTGAGCCCTGCTGATGACCCCAGAAGACCAAAGGTGTTATACAGAACATATTTCCCACTTCACAATGGGATCCAATTTCCTTCTGGTTTTGAACGGAAAATTGGTCGCGCCAGGAAGCAGGTCAGATATTACATAATGCCCCGGACGAATGAGTTGATTTAATTATCGTCCTGTTCCGCCTAGTCTGGCTGGAGACGGTTTTCGGACATTAGTACGAAACGAGCACCTGTTTAATCGATAGGATTCTTACGCGCGCCTGTAATTAAAGGAAGATCTGGCAATAATGGGAATTAATCTTCTTTTCCGTTGGAGTAATTGAGATTCGTTGCTGGGTGAAAAATCTTTTAAGGAAATTAAGGAAATCTTAACTTTTTTTTGTTACATTTTCTTTTTTATGCGTTAATCAACTTGAGAATTTCATTTAGAGAGAGAAAACGAAGACATCTTTTACTTGACTTGACTTTTCTTTAGATCACGATCGGTAATGAAGGAAAATCCTTTTTGAGAGACCTTTAGCAGCATTTTTAAAAGGTTTTGTCTAATTTTCTCTTCTTTTTTTTTCGGATGCCTCTTTTGAGCTTTATCTTTTACAGTTTATTTTTCTCCTACTTTGTATGATTGCAAATATCTTTTTCATTCATTATTTCGGGTACATTATTTTCATCAATTGATTGATGAATCGAACTGTGTTTTTTAAATTATTCTTATTTATTGGTAAACGTTTTTTAAAAAAATTACAAAAGGCTTCGAAAATTTTCAGTTTTTCATTTTAAGTAAATGACAATTCGAAAATTAAATTCAAAAAGTAATTTACTTTTAAAAATATATATTAACCCTTTGACCGGAACATCCGTCTCTCAGACGGGGATGATTTGCTGTGGTGTGATTTTTAAGGTGGGTTGCCTTGACAGCTTCAGTTGGACTCTACCCAGTGAGAGGATCACGTGGTGGTACCTGGCGAATTTTTTCAACTCACGATATGCGTGATTTTTCTTATCTATCACTGTCTATCGAATGGATATTCCTATAGTTTTTTTGTGTTTAGTATTATTATTTCTAATTACTTTTACGTGAATACAAATAATTTTTAATCGGTTTTTATAAAAATACTAGTCACAATTCTAGTGATGAAAAATGCATTGTTGGGCTTAATTTAACTTCGCACATCTTATTTGAGCCATACTCAATTTCATGAGCTATAAGGACATTTAAAATAGTCCTTAAAGTAATAAAATTCAAAAAAAAATTCTCGTACCTGTCTGTGAGACAGATGTTGCTCAGTGCGGCAAAAAAAATTAAAGTTCCGTCCAGAGGGTTAATGTTATAAATTTTTATATTTTTTTAACTATATCTTTTTTATATAACATTCCAATGCTAATATATTTTTTATTCGTCACAACCAAGGGGCTGTATCTCTTTCAGATAAGCAATAAAATATATCCATACCCTGTAGCTTGTCTGAAATGAATATCACGTGGTCGTATCTTTTGCTTGGTTTATAAATGTAGATTATTATCCTTACTTGCTTGTAATTAAGGTGACCAGTCCTTTTACATTAAAATGGAGGACGAAAAATTTACAAAAACATTACGACTACATATATAAAACATTTTATTAGTTCAATAAAAAATACACTAATTGCGCTTACATCTCTTTTAATTATTTGCTTAAATGAGTATTTTTCCATTAAATGAATTGTTTCTCAGTGTATCATTTTCTAATAGACCGGAAATATCGGATCAAGAAAAATCCTTCATACTGAAGTGCTGCAGCTAAAATATTAAAATTCAGTTTTGATTTGTCACATGTCTAATAATCATTGCCAATTGGAAAAAAAACTCTTTCAACTGCTGCATTAGTTCCAGGGCAGTACAATGTAAATTCAACCAGAATAACTAAATTTTCACATGGAATGAGTTCATTTTTGAAATGGTTAAATATTTCCACCCATCTTTTATCAATTGTAACATATTGATTTACCCACTGTTCTAATTTACCAAAATTTAAATAACTTCTTTAAACACACAATTCTCATTAATTTTAACATCCGGGATTTCTTTCAATAACAACTTATTGAAACTTAACAAAATTTCCTATATCTGCCCAATTTACTTTCAATGAAGTAAAGCGTAACAGTTCTCCGCCTGGCATCTAATAATACAGAGATTAAAACATAAGTTTTGTTGTTGTGGCTAATGCCATTTGTCTGACGTAGTCAGAACGAGGCCCACAAAATTCATCGTGGCAAGGGGCTAGAAGTACGCCTGTCGTTGGCCTTGAGT
The DNA here is from genome assembly GCA_019973935.1 of Trichonephila clavipes. Lineage (NCBI taxonomy): Eukaryota > Metazoa > Arthropoda > Arachnida > Araneae > Nephilidae > Trichonephila > Trichonephila clavipes. The sequence goes on along the minus strand of BMAU01002616.1, from coordinate 212,119 downwards.
ACCATACAGGTGACAGTACGAATTAACTCGGTGAAATTCCCCAAAGGGCCGATAGATGGCGACACCACCTATCTCCCCCTTCACAATTTAGACATGTTGCTGAAGGGGAGAGAAATATTCTCCAGTTCCCTGCACTCATGATTCAACCCACAAGAATTTCGGACCCACTTATTTAACGAGCACGTACTTCGTGTGTACTCGGAGGGTATTTAGTGGCATCGAGCATCGAACCCAGGTCTCCCGGTCTAAAGTCCGATGCTCTAAGCACTAGGCTACCCACGGCCATTCACATAAGTTTTAGTACTTTGAAAAGGAGGACACTTTTCGAGGAAGGACAGAACCTATAAAAGTAGGACGATTGGTCACCTTATTATAATCATTTCGAGTTTGATTCAATGACTTGTTTACCCATGCTGCGTTGTCCTCCCCCTGGTAATTCAAACGGCGAGAGTGATCTTCACCTCGAACAATATGAGAAGAGGGTACCACGATGTGTGTGAATCTATCGATTTTTTATTGAAGAAACGCTTTTGTAAATTTCTTGAGCACTGATTTAAATATTAAATGCTAAATAAAATATTTTTCAAAGACAAAATTAGAAAATATTTTTTAAACTCTTTTTCTCTTAATTTTTGGAATTGAGCTTAAGCTGATTTTTAATTTCGCTTAATTTCTTTTTTAACGTACTCTTTCTTCTCTGTTTTCGGAAGGCTTGCTGTTTGTAAAGAAAAAAAGCATGACTTATGTATACATGTAACCACTCTTGTCATAACTGTTACTGATAGAAACGCCCTCTAGTGGTCACACATCTAGTGCATGCTAAATGAGGGAAGAATGTGATAGCCATGAAAAACCAGTCATGGGTTTTTTTCTCCTTAATTTTTGTTAATGATATTTCTGTTGTCTTTGTTTTTTCCAACCTATATTAATAAACTATTGTTACACCAGTGCTCTCAAAGTTTCAATATTTGCGACCCAATATTCAATCATAATTTTCATCGCGCCCCCTCCATACGATAACAATGTATTGAATTCAATAATACTATAGTTAGACACTAAAGCTGCAATATATATATATACGACTTTAACCTATTAAGTGCTACCGTCGTATATAAACGTCTCGCTCAGCCAAAGCGTTAATTGCACTGGACGTATATGTACGTCTGTCCGAAGTTACGATCTTTTCTGTGCACTGCTATGCATAAAATTCTTCCGAAGACTTTGGAATGCAATAAAGGGACTTTGACAGTGTTTGCGAAGGATTTACTTATTTCACAGGATTTGCTTATTTACTCCTTTTCCCCACTCCCCGCAATACATCACATACACTTGTCCACGTGGAAAATGGTGACATTAGGGAGCGAATCGCGTAACTTTTAACCGGCAGTTAAGGGATTAATTATAAACCGTATAAATTATCAAGATAAGTGTTAATTTTTGTATATAATTGTATGCATGACAAACCCATGGGGTTATTGGTAATAATTAATGTTGTCCTTAACTTAGTATTGTTAAATTAAATACAGTCCTGATACATCTAAAAATTTATTTTACCATGGTAAATAAGTATTTTATTTTTTATTATGACAGAATGCATTTTGCTTGCTTACTTTCAGCAAATTAATTATTTTGGGGGGCACGCCCCATGGTTTGAGAAACGCTGAGTTACACTGAAAAGAAGACTTCATTGATTCCAGCTCTTAATCTATCATATTTAGTTTAATCCTTAACATCCAACGATTTATTACATATTTGCTGAAATTTAATTTAAATTTTAAAAATATTCTGAATGATAAGAATTAAATGTTATAACAATCTAATAAAATATCTTTTGTTTTAGTTCCACCAGATTCGAGACAGAGTATTTCGGTCTAACACTTCGTGTGCTTTTGCTGTCTGGATATTTGTCGCTCTTACTCAAATCATAATGACGCCGAAGTAAGTATACATAACAGATTGTTATTAAAGATGTATATATCTCTATCCTGTGTTATTTTTAAAATGTAGATAGTGGCTCTAAAAATTTTTAAAGTAAGTTATACATTTTGGATATAAATCCCTATTATCTCTCATAAGCATGGGTTTCATTCCTAAACGTGTTTCCTAAAATTATAAAACTGACTACAGCTTGATTCTTTTATTTACGTTATTATTTATTCAAATGAGAGAACTAGCATTTATTATCTATCCTGATAATAGTATATGAATTTAATATACACTGGTGTGCAAAAATTAAGGACGAGACGGGTTTTTCAATATAACTTTGTACAAAAGCTTTCCAAATCAACACATTTAATACCGTAAGATCCCCAATACGTAAGGACATGTGTAATATGTAAGCAACACTTACTAAAAGAGAAATCAGAGGGATAAAAAGAAGCTTGATTGAAAAAGTAGCATGGAGCGCAATACGACTGAAGGCCGAATCATCCCTGTGATGGGTGTCCAGCAAGAAACATCCGGTCTTTAGTAAAGGATATGATCTCCCCTGACTGCTAGGCAGGTTTCACAGCGTCTGCCCATGCTGAGAATGAGGGTGTCAATGTGTTGTTGAGGCATTGCTGCCCATTCGTCTTGCAGCGCCAATCGTAGCTCCCGAATGGTTACTGGTTGTAAGATACGAGCTGCCAAGCGTCTGCCTAGAAAATCCCATACATGCTCGATGGGATTGAGATCCGGAGATCGTGCCGGCCAATCCATACGTTCAATATCCTCACTCTCTAAGAGCTGTTCGGCAGCTACTGTGCGATGACATGGTGCATTTTCGTCCATGAAAAGGAACTGCAAACCCATAGAGCCTCTAAAAAGACGCACATATAGAAGAAGAATCTCGTTACAATAACGGGTCCCGTTGACTGAACCTGCGTCGAAGATGTGAAGGTCTGTACGACTACCAAGCATGATGCCTCCCCAAACGAGAACACCGCGACCTCCATACCTGTCCCTTTCAATGATGTGCGAGGGATGATTGCGGCTTCCCCGCTCTCTCCAGATGAGTATGCGATGAGAATCGCTACTCAAACTGAATCTGCTCTCATCTGTAAAGAGTACTCGTCCCCATTCATTGTCTCTCCAATTCCGGTGTTTCCGGCACCACAGAGAACGCCTTCTCCGATGGGCAGGCGTTAAAGGTACACACCGTTCAGGGCGTCGTGCAAACAGACCACCACCGTGCAGTCTTCTGGCCACGGTAAAATGCGATATCGGTCGTCCAGTCGCCTGTGTCGTGTGTCTAGCGATTTCTCCCGCTGTCTGCCGCCTGTTTCTTCTGGCTTGTAAGACAATGTACCGGTCATCTGCGGGTGTGGTTCCTCGTGGACGACCACTACTGAACCCCCGGATAGCTGTTCCTGTAGTTTGAAATTGTCTCCAAAGTCGTGAAACGATACTGTGAGCAATTCCGAACTCTGCAGCCACACTTGTGACACTGCGGCCTTCCTCAAACTTCCCAATGATTCGATCTCGGGTAAAAGCAACCAGATGTCGTCTAACAGATTGATTATTCGCCATTTCTCGCTGAGGCAGCAACTCGGTGTGATTTTACGGCGTGACTATACGGCGTGCAATCTCTTTGCCAGAAATACTGATCTTACACCGACAACATGCTTTATACTACTCAGACACTCCCCCATTACGTCTACCTGCATATCTGCGCATGTGCTACCGTACATCACCTTACTTAATCTCCTGATTGGTCTTTCTGTCCGCTCTGCCTCTTCGTTCAGCTGATATGCTAATTTTTCGACTTCGTCCTTAATTTTTGCACACCAGTGTAGTTATAATTATGTTACTACTTAATAATAGTTATATAAATTTAGGCATATTGCGGTATCTTTTCTTTATTTTCGAAGTTTGTAATCACTTTACGGTAGTTTCATTTCAGAAGTCAGTAATACATTAAAAAATGTATTATGGTTCTCCACGTTTGCTATTTCTTTTCGATAAAATAATAAAGACCGTGATATATACAGAAACAAACAATATTTAGTAACCTTTAAGTTCCACAACACAACAGAGGACACAAAACAAACAGCTGCGAATTTTGTATAAAATAGCGTAAATAATTTGTATTTCGATGTGTAATGCATTTATATTACACTGTTATATTTATTTTATGTTAAAATTGTATATGTTATATTTATTTTATGTTAAAATTGTAATGTTCGCAAGCAATGCCATCCCTTGTGTTGTAATGGCTATTCGGCGGTAACTTGGCTAGATTTGGGTGATAGAGCTAAGTTGGCATCAATTTTGGTGACCAATTCGGCGACTTTAGTGACCATTTTTGGAGAGTATGGGACCATCTGGTTTCTTCCGGAATTTTGTGGAGAAATAAACTGGTTTCAAGATCTAAGACGCAAGAAGATCTTTCTCGAATGATCCGCGAGGCCTGTAAATAGAGAAATGCTCACCGAAAATGAGTTAGTATTGTTTTGGCTAGCGATTAGTAGTCTTACCTTGACCGTGAAGAGTTGAAAAGCGATAGCTCGGCTATTGAGTAGAACGAGCGGCACTTGTGAATAACCTAGCCTACTTGTATTTTAGACACTGATATTATGTCTGAGCACTGTAGAAAGTATGAAGTCTTACCGATATTTATTTTGTGAATATTGCTGCTGCATCCTGTATTTCAAGGATTGATTTTTGACAATAAATTCTCATTGCTCTTAAAGATCTGTCTTGTTCTTTGCGACAGATTTGCATAAAATCCTCGAGCCCCGATCAACGTAACAATACAAAAAACGCCCAATTTAGAACACATCACAGCCTCTTACAAAGGAAAAAGGCATTTCCTTCCAAGAACGCGCAATCTTGGTAGGAAATATCAGCTTGGTTACTCAAATTACTACTTTGGAAAAAAAGGAATTACTTTCCAAAATAACAGTAAGTGGCATCTGACTGTAATTTAATAGTAAAGGGAAGGTAGCTGTAAATATTCTGCGTTATATCTTTCCCTTGCATCTCCAAAGACAGTCTCAGCGTGATAATAAACAATTTAGCATTCTCTACGGTAGTTCAGTTAAGAGTCGGTGGCTGTTTGCGATGTCTTCTCTTGAGAGGTTCTACAAGAAATTGTGTCTGTGTGTTGTTTGGGAAAGATTAAAGCCAATGCATGATAGCCACCTAAAAGCTCTTTCTTTCCCTAAAAGTGTATTCCTTTTGGGAGAGAGTCTTCAAGGTGAAATTGAAACTCGTGGGTGGTCCCCTGCTTTGATAAAGTGTTTTATGAATAGAGTTGAATCTCTCCAAGTATGAAAACATCTTTATTTTCATTAAGCAGGGTGGTTAAGTTATTTGTTTGTATCAAGAGCCTGTGCTTCTTCTTCATGAAAATAGAGATCTTTGCTTCCAGTTTCATCAACAGGGCTGCTTTATAATGGAACATCATTGGATATTGAATTTGTGAGAGAGACTAGAGCTGCTATTCATTCCGTCAGGACTGTTATTTATGCCTGTCCATAACGATATCTGTGATGTCCTTAAAAAGCCAATACCTAGAAAAGTACGCTTACCCTTTGCATGTGGCAGAAAAATTAAACCAGTGTGGAAGGTTTCTCCACATATGGTGATCGGCATCGTATTTTTTCAACAAGTGATGTGGATTGTTGACCACATCAGCCGAATACTTAGGAAGACAAAATAGTTTGAATTTTTGTCCATGATTATTTAAAAAGTTTAGCATTAATCCTCCTCCAATTGACTGGCTGGCTCCTGTGTCAGCATAAATTATGCATCTAGCTTCATAAACTTTAATGTCAAGTAGAGCTACTGGAAAGGTAAAACAAGTAAACATCTGTATCAAAAGAAATTAAGAAATTAAAGCAATAAAATTTTATTAAAAATAGCTTTCATAACTTCGAGTAATTAGGAGTTTTTACAATAAAACTGTAGTAAAAGATATATCTGAATAAAATGTGTGTGTGTGGAATTAGACAGGAAAACAAACATTGCCATATAGATAAAGGTACATAAGACAAATGAGGATTATTGTAGGTTATCTACTTCTATTGATTTGATGTACTGATTAAAACCATGTATTTATGGGTGAAGAATTTTCAGATTTTTGGGAAGTTCTAAAAATTAAACAGTACAAAGAAAAGGACTATTCTTGAAAAACCGAGAAGCAAGGAGAGAAAAAACTATTTTAAAACAAACTACCTGTTCACTCACATTTGACTTGTAGACCCCTTGCCATATTTTTCTATTTGGGGTAGACCCCTACTTACCTAATATTGAATTTTTGCAAATTTATCAACTCAGATGTCTTTTTGACAGCTAGTATAGAGCTACCTACTTCAAAAGATTTAAATTTCTAATGGGGTGAAGTATAGTATTTAAAACTTAAGGCACGCATGTTAATTAATGAAATTAAAATTTAATTAATGCTTAAAATAACTGTTACATAAAGTAAATGAGAAACAAATAAAGGCTTTTAATCGGATGTATAAATATGATGCCTTATCCATTCTGGTGCTTCCAAAATTGCTGATATACGTTTCTAAACTTTATTTTAAGATCTTCGTTAGTGCCTGTTCCGATCAATTCCTCTTGTAATCTAACATCAGTTTTTTTTTCAATGTGACCCTATTAATTCATTGCCTACTTTAGTTTTACTATACTCAAAGCATTCTCAAACCTAGTTTCTAAGTCTACATAAAGGGCATTTAAATGTTGAACGTTGGTTAAAACGCCATTTTCCCAGCAGATTGTTCCTGGCAAATTGATAAACTGGGAAAATTTGGAACGTTTCTAAAATATTATACTCCTTACCTTAATTCTGGCAAGATTCACTGAAGTAATGGTCTTATGGCTTGCAAATTAACCTCATTAAATTTAGTAAATAAACCTGTTAAATAAGTAAAACCGGTTTCCACTTGATTAAATTTGCTTTTAAAATTAAAGACACAATCTGGTTTAATGAGAGTCACCATCGCGTAGAGCTCTATTTACACCTCATAGACCGCCAAATTATTTTTTCTTTGACGTGGACCCCTTGCAGGTTGTCACAGATCCCTGGGGGTCGATATATACCGCTTTAGGAATCATTGATATATTACATTTTATTTTATGTATACCAAAACTGAAGTCTTAAGAATCTGATGGCAATCTTTAGAAAACTTAACATTAAACCGTCAGACAGATATCAGATTTTCATCAAACCCCCCAAACAGGCTATTCAGAATATTGTTGCTAACTCAAATTTAATATGCTTTAATAGATCAATTAGTTAGTTGCTTGGGTGTTAGAAAAATCATGTTCACAAATGATGCTGATGATGAAAAGTCATTATCGTTTAGAACGATACAAAAACTGAGGCATCCTAAATTCGTTTAACCTCTTTAAGTCCAACGCAATATAAAAATACTGTCTTGCCACTGTTGTCGGTTGGCATATAGCTCATAATTATCCAGATCCAGTGTTTCGGAGAATATGTCCAAGAATAACATTTCACGATTAAATTTATTCAAACTATGTTTTTAGTGATGCTGAATCAAGAATTAAATCAAGCATCCCAAGGCTTCAGAGCCGGGTCCAGATGGCTCATGCTTTAAAACATCCATGAAAACCAAATAACCAGAAAAATAAAACCTAAGATCATTATTGATTATGTAGGGGGAGAGGAACTTATACATGTTAAATTATATATTAGCCTTACGGGACTTACGATAATGTAGAGACGGATAAATTAATACAGTAGAGCCTGTTTTTGTGCGGTCTTTATTATGCGATTTTATTTTTATGCGATTTTATTTTTGTGCGATTTTTTATGTACGATATTCTTTTTCATACGGTGTAGGAATTTCAATGGGTTTGGTGTCACTGTAACGTTTTCTATCAATTTACTAGTGACGTATCGGAGAATGTTAGAGCCCCCCCACTTCCCCTGAAAGTCAGGTTTCGCCTTTAATATTTTGTAAATTGTGTAAATACATATTTAGCGTTAGTCAAGCCTTGGGCTTCTAGAGTCCCGCCCCCCATCCCGCAACAGGACTCAATGGCTTTGGCTCCACTATAATGTTTTTTATTTATTTACCAGTGGTGTAACGGAGAATGCTAGGAACCCCATGAAAGTCAGGTTCTGCCTTTAATATTTTATAAATTAGGTAAATACGTATTTAGTGTAAGTCAGACCTTGAGCCCCTAGAGTCCTGTCCCTCCCCCCTCCGTGATGTGGGGGTGTACGTTACGCCATTGAAATGTAGGCACTTCAAGACGCTATGTTCATTTGTAAAACAAAGTCTCCCAACAATGCGCATTCAATTGTTTGCTCTCAACGCTCCAGCAGCCCGCGCTTAATAGAAGACGAAACTTTCAATGACAGTGACATTTTTTTATCAATAATTTGATAAATTATGAAGACCGACAAGAAGAACCGGATTTTTGAGAGCGGATAAAAATATGCAAGGATCCAGCTTTCTAACAAACTGGAAAAGCCTTTTCTTAAAATAGATACCAATTAAGAAAGGAGTATAAAATTCCAAAAAGGGTTTCAATCATGTATAGCTGGTTATCGTGACATTTATAAGCAACTGACCATCCGACCTTCGTCACAAAAACTTATCTCTTACTTTATGTTGCCAAAAAAAAACAAATTGAAATTGCACCTTCAAATGACGAAAGCGCGATTTTGAACTTATTCATTACAGGGTTTTGGATTACGATGAGTAGCAATGAATTATGTGTGTGCATTTTTAAAACGTATCCGTATAAACAATGAGAAACTATATGTTTTTAAAATGTTCCATGTGTAATATTTATTTATTTATTTTTTATGGAAGTAGTATAACATAAATTTCGTAAGTAATTGGCATATTTTATAAATGCGACTTTTTTATGCGGTCACTATCCACCGCATAAAAAAGTTTTTTGTAATATTTCCACGAATTAGTTTGTGTTATGCAAGAATTTATGCAATTTTTGAATATTTTTTGTGCATTTATTTTTATGCGGTCCCTATGTACCGCACAAAAACAGGTTCAACCGTCTACGGTTTGACTTCGTAATTTAAGTCATCGTGTTAAGTCAGTTAACGATTCCTACTGACAAGGCTTTTCCATTTCATAATGAATATGACAAAGAAAAAAAGGAAAAGAAAATCATTAAAATTTCGCTATATGCACAACAGAGTACACTGGTCTTGTAATACCACTGAAACATAAATAGTCACCGTTTTTAAACAAAAATTGTTTGTTATTCTTGTTTGGAGACGTCTTTCAGTAATATTTGATGAAAAAAAATTTACTTGCTAGTGGTGTTCTACGCAATAATAGATGAAACATTCAAATTTATTTAAGTATTTCTGTACCTCTATTTGAAATAATTGCCTTTAACCTTAATGGATTCGATTAACCATCATGTGACAGTTAGGTAAACCAAAGAAAGCATGTTCTAGTCCTGCATGCATGCGGCTTGATGAAATACAGTGAATATCGATTAACACAAAACTGAATTGACTGAAGTATTTTTCGTGGTAAAGGATACTGCAAAAAAACATATATCAACAAAATTAAGTTTATTAGAGTTATTTTATTTACATAAATATGCATATATTTAATAAAAATCAATGAAGCAAAACATTCATAAGAACTTAATGAAATTTAATACAAAATTTCAAAACCTTTCGAAAAACAAGCACATTTATTTAGGTTTCGGAAAATAATCTAATATATTCTTTGCGTTGTTTTTTTACCTTCAAATCGTCAACAAATTGTTCGATATTGCGCATTTTTTAAATTCATATCACCATTGGAATGTGCGTGTAAATAACTGTTCATGACGTTTCTTATATCGGATGATGTGGGAACAGGAGCTCCATTATTCATTTTATTTTTATCGTTGGAACCTGCATCAATGATATGTTTTGAGCTTTGAACAAACTCCGAAATTTTTTGACTGCCATAATCGGGACTGTATACACACTATTATCATCTACTAAATGAATTCTTCTGATAATACAATAGAACTGTCCAATCTAGCTGGTGTTTTCTGTATTTTGTTCATTCCCAGATGGGAAATCTTTTCGTGTTAAGCGATTTTCGTTTCGTGTAAAGAGAAAAAAGGTGCATGGAAAATACATAGTAGTTGATGGGGACCGTTGTATTATTGTGTGTTATCCGATATTTCGTCTTAAGCGTTTTCGCGTTGAACGTATTTCACTGTAAATAAATCCTTTATTTTTATAACAGCCTCGATTTAGAATAAAGTGACAGCAATAATTACGAAAAACACTTTCTTGCCTTGCAAACTTAAATAATCCTTCAGATGCTCTCTCGTGTACTTCAGAAACTTTTTTCGCGTGCTTGTTATTTTTATTACTATTTACTGTGGTTAAACTTGCTTTGGTATAAATTAAACTTTTAGAGAAAAAGAAAGTTTTTAATGTCTTCCTTGATTTTGTAAAATTTGATCTTTAACAGCGTCAAAATATAACAAACTGTTAATAATTACTCACTTTCTTTTAATCCTGTATTCGTTTTTCTTTTTCTAGTATAATTATTTCGATTTATTTTATTTTTGTGCATAATCCTGTCTTTCATATAATTACATCTACAATATTGTGTGATCCATCTTTTGCTATTTTCACCTCTAGCAGCACTATTTTTAATTTTTTTTCAAAGATAACCCCCAATTATTTGAAATTTTACTTTAAAAAATTTATTTCAGTACGTTTAATTATCTGAGTTATAATTTTTTTTTCATTTTACAATTCAGTGTGCGGCACAATGAGTGGTAACTGATGTAATAAATGTTTTATAAATGTATTATACTAATGAACGTTTAAACGTTATCTGATCTAATTCATAAAAAAAACTGTTGGTTACCATTGGTCAAGGGCACAAACTCGTGGCTGACGTTGTTGAGTCTCAGGTTCGAAACCTGAAGACCCGCCAGGTAGAGGGGCTGATGCACGCTCAATTTGTCGAAGCTCAAAGTTCTTCCGTTGGTGTGATGTAAAAGTTTTGAGAATAAGATGCCAGTTTTAATGTCCTCCTGTCACTTGACTGTGGCTCAGAATTGAAAGGTCCGTTGTCATAGCCTAATACTTTTGTGCAAAATGTAAATTAAGATTTTGTTCAATAATAACTGAGTGAGTGAATATTTACGTTGCACACTGTTCCGCTTCACGAGGGCTTTTGGCGTCGGACCTCGTAATTTTGATCATGGTCAAGTGACGAGGACGACACCTGAGCTAGCATCCCCCTCTTCTAACTACCACACCAATGGAAGGACGTTTGTGCTTTCGACAGAATTAACATGCATCGCTCCCCCACACGGCGGGTCTTTAGTGGTACTGAGCTCGAACTCGTGACAAGCCAGCCATGATCCGATACCTTGACCACTAGGCTATCGCGGCCACTCAATAATAACTGGTTTCGGGGGGTAGTTGTTTCCCGAGGGAACGGTTTGCAGCTCTAATCCCCTTCGGGTATACTGCCCCCTTGGGTATACTTCCAATAGCTCTCGAGTTGCTTCAGCCATTAAAAAATTAAAATTACTTAAACTTAAATCATTTATAAAAAGCAAAACAAAAATTATTTTGTGTTTAATTAACTTGGACATATATTTTACATTTAATTAATAAAGAAAGTACACCTAACTCTTTTATTTACACGGTAGATACGTTCCACAGAAAACCGTGCAAAAAGAATCGTGTAAAAAAATACATGCGACCTATATTAAATTTAGGGATATGTTCCACAATTTTAAAAAATCGTGTTAGATGAAAAAGCTCTAAATATTTTCCCAAGAAACCGTGCAAGTAATAATAAAATCCGTGTTACTTATTTATAGAACAAAAACTATTTCATTTTTGTCACAAAAAAATTAAAATTAGTACATAGTGAAAATTTAATCTATAAGTAGATACAACATATAAAACTCAAACTGAAATTTGAAATAAAACTACTAACTATAACAACTATTCATCGCTACTTGATAACAAACGTGCACGTTTACTACGAACTGAATCAAAAGGGCTCACTAATAAATGTGTCAGATACGTCTTACACAACTGTCGGTTTCGATTCAAATGAATTTCGTTCGTTATTAACGAGCTTCTTTAGTTTGTTGTTGTTACAAAGTCTTATTAGCGGCCATCTTTTTGGTTTTTCAAGTTCATTACGTAATTCTTGATATCTTGCTACTCAAGATTACGAGGGAACTTCAATGCACGCTCTATGTCAAGATCATGAGTAATAAAATATTGTCCCATACTTGTAGCAAACTCCAAGCCCTCTCGAATTAATTTAGCTGTTAATAGCAGAATTTCACCCTCTACTTCGCCAATATAGACTTCTTTATTATCAAAACCTGTCATAAACTCGTTCAAATCGTCTTCATCCAAAAGGCTCGAGTCCTAATTTTTTTAAAAAATTTCATGCTAGAACAAAAAATTCGTGCAAAAAAAAATTCGTTCAATTCATGAATATTGTTATTTCAAAATCCTGTAAAAGAAGTATTATAAAAAACAAAAATTTTTAAGTCAATTCCTACTTTGAAGGGATGAATAGAAAGTATTTTATTAGTGACTGAAAATTGGAATTGGATATATATATATATATATATATATATATATATATATATACATAGGAGAGAGTGATCTCTAAAAGTGGGAATTGAAAAAAAAGCATGATTTGTCTGCAGTGTTGTAACAATGCACACACTATTTGGCTGAAAAACAGGTTTTCGACGCCAACTTTTGTCTTTGTTTTAACAGTTACATTGTTACAACACTAGAGACGACTCTAAGTTGGCGTCAAAAACCGGTAATTAATTAAATTAAATTAAATTAATTTTTGAAAAAACTGTATTAAGTGTCCTCCTCTACAAGTTTAAAAAAAATTATTTGAACTTGATTGGATGAATAGAAAGTATTTCATTAACGATTGACAATTTGAGCAAGATAAATATATAAAATAAATATATAAACAGAGTGAGCTAATATATAGTAGGAATTGAAAAAGAGTAGGAAGTATTTAAAATAAATATACATATTTTATTCTATAGAATTATTAAAATTAGTTTTGCTGAGGCACCTCTTATTTATAGAATGGCCTTTACGTCTAACGATCTGTATCTTTTTTTCCAGATCGCTCGTCACGGTGTCGGTGTTTCCAGCGGTCACCTTAATTTTAGGAGCCACGTTCGCCGCTGTGTGTGCTTCTACTGCTCTGGCGCCTTCGGCTGGCTGGGCTCGTGTTTTGGGATCCGCTCTGGACAATCGGAGACCTTTACGAAATGCTATCTTTTGTGCTACCGTGGCAGCTATTGTTCTAGGAGCAACCGCTAATATGGTATCCTTGAAAACAATAATGCTTCCAGTATATTATAATTTTGACAGCAATTTTTAAAATTACATATACGGTTCCTAAAACTCGCATTATTATTTTAAAATTAGTCCTAATTACTGAGTGTTATTAAATAAAAGATGTCTCTCTCTCTCTCTCGAAAGTGTCAAGGCGTTAAAAGGGTAAAAGCAAATGCTAAGTAAATGCTAAAAAGATGCTTTTTTTTGTCTGTTAGTATTTTATGAACTACAAAATCCTCTAAATAATATTTGTCTTATTCCTCGCTGGTCTAGGAAAGGTAATTACTACAAAAAAGGATGCGAAATGTTTGATTTGACTTTCATAAGACGCTAGCTGGTATACCCGTTTTTCGCACAGGTGCATTGAAAAATTAAACAATACAGATTGAAGGATAAAGAAGATTTTAATGAGTTAATCTTACGTGAATTGCAAATCAAGCAAACAATATAAAGCTTTTTGCATATCTCAGCTGAACAAAAAAAAAAAAACCATATTAGTTAAATTCTAAGTCTGGAGATCTATAGTTAATAAAAAAGAATTTTTTTTCAAATTTATAACGCCCCGTAACTCTCTTGTGGGTCGATTTTCGAAAGCGCCTTCGAAGGCTGATCTCTGCTCCGCCAAAGTAACACATTGTTACAAATTTTGTGTAATGAACGCTTAAAAAAGTATAAATAATTTACGCGTATATCTTGATGTATAATATGTTAATATTACTTTCTGTTGTGTTTATTTTATGTTAAAATTGTAATATTCGCAAGCAACGCTGTTTCTTTCATTATAATGACGATTCAATGAAAACTTGACGAAATGTTGGCGATAGAGCCAAGTTGGCATCATTTTAGGTGACCATGGTGGCAACTTGGAGATTAATTGAACGGTGCAGAAGTTTATATGCTATATCGTTACTTGGTGGGGGGATGCAACAAAGAGGAAGCACAAAAACCTTCTCGACAAAAAAATACATATACATGCCAATTTTCATAGTGATCTATTGAACGGTGTTAGAGTGAAGTGAGGTCATATATACAAACATCCATTTATATATATATAGATATTAGGAGTTTCAAATTTATGAAATATTATGTGTGGGTCAAAATAAAGTCTTAAAAAATTAAAGCAGAAAAGAATTGGTAAAAATATAAGAAGAAATCAAAGCAAAAAGCTCTTAAAGCTTCGATCCAAAATATCGTATCGTGATGAAAGGATGTATAAGATTGACATAAATAAAACCGCATTAAATTATTTACTATTCATTGCTTTTTATGCAATATTTTATTCAAAAAACAGAAAACAAACTTCTAAAATGTCATGCTTTTAAAGGGCGAGGCAAGAAAAAATAATATGTATTGAGAAGGACCCTATTTTATGTTTATTCAAGTAATTGCTTTTATTTCAACCAGAAATATTAAAAAGAATAAAAATACTATCAGAACAAACAAAATTTAATATACAGGAAGTTTAAAGTTCACTTAAAATAAAATTTTGTTTCAAAATGTCATTTATTTGTTAATAATGAAAATTATTTTTCTTATTGTCACCATATATAAATACTTACTAAGAAAATCTTCAGATAACAATAAACTTAGCTAGCAGTATATATATATATATATATATATATATATATATATATATATATATATATATAAATCACATATTCTCAAAATATGGGCCGATCCGTATACAAGAGAATTTTAAATTGTTTTTACAAATTAAGAAGAGGGGTAATAGTGCCCATCCAGACGACCAATAATTACATAGGAACATAGGGTCGCATTCCACTCTGAGAGGTAGAAAAGAGGAATATTAGAATTCCAACTTGAACTCACAACAATGTTTGGAAAGCGAATGAACGATACCAAAAGTTTCGCAGTCAGATTTAATGTTTAGTGAAAACCTCACAGCAAATACACTAAATACCGATCACGCCTATCGATGCACGGGTGACACCGGGATAAGAGCGACTGGTGCACCCTCTCGAAGATTCCTGGTGTTGTGTTAATTTTGTCCGCGGCAACAATTCTCGACGCGAGATCTTTAGCTGAGTCCACAAGCGTCTCGTACACTAAAGATTTCATGTGCCTCTAGAAGAAAAAGTCCAGAGTGTTGAGGTTCGAGGGGCTAGCAGATGAAGACATAGGTTCGTCACGTCCAATCCATCGTGCGGGATATGTGCCATTCAAGAAGTTACGGATCTTAGTGGGAAAATGTGCTGGGGGGCTCCATTGTGTATGAACCTCATGTCTTTTTGTATGGGGAGAAGAACAGCCTACAATTAACTGAAAAGCACTTGTACCAAGAAGATACGGTATGTTGCAACAGTCAAACGGTCTGGCAAGAGGGCCTAACAGGTAATCAAATCACAAAAGATACCTGCCCAGACATTCATAGAAAATTTCTGTTGGTGATTACTAGGGGTTGGACAGTAGGAATTGCTGTCAGACCAAACGTCTTGACTGCGCGTATTGAAAATATCTTCTGTGCTGAATTTTGCCTCATCACTATATAAAACTAATGCAAGAAATCGTGGATCGTTATTCTTCATCCCCAGCATCCACTGTGCAAAGTTTTCCTTGCGGGGATAATCATCTGTGTGCAAAAATTGCACTCTTTGCACGTGGTAGGGGTGCATACGTTCCTCGTGTACAAAACACTACACCACTGGCTGAGAAATACCCATTTCTTATGCCACCGCGAGTGTGCTTGTGGAAGGAAGGAGCAGCTTCAAATTTAGTCAAAACTCATTCTTCTATTTCTGGCACTCGTGCATTTCGCAAACGTCCTGAGCATTGGAGTTTGAGGTGGCTAACAAACCGGTTTCTCGCAATTGTCAATCAACACTGGTAAAGGTAGGATGACTTGGAATGTTACGAGTTGGAAACCACTGTTCGTACAATCTTTATGCTTCGCGTCCATTCACTTAAACTTCACCGTATGCGAGGTGCATATCCACCAATTCCTCGGACGTGTTCTCCACCATAGCATCCACGAAAAGTTTCAGATGATGTTATCAAGATAATACTTGAAGCGATGAAGTTGTGCCGTTTTTAAAGGACAATGTTTGGTCTGATTGCCTTTCTCTGGTACCAAACGAAGAGCAAAATGCTACTTCTTCTCAGTGGAAATTTTGCATGCCGTAAATTCTTGATAGTCTTGGGAGATATGATACGTAGGCAGGTACAAAATGACGTCATAGGCGATGACTTGAATTGCTTCACCTTGCAGAATCCGTTTCTATACTTCCCTGTTTTCTGCCTCTCAGAATGGAAGGCGACTCTTTGTTCCTGTGTAACTATTGGCCGTCTGGATGGGTACTATCGCCTCTCTTAATTTGTAAAAAAATTTATTATCACCCTGTATAAACCAAGGGTGCGCTTTTTCTTCAAAAATGTTCCAAAATGCGAAACCTATAGGTAAGTCAAACTTTAAAAAATCCTGTAATTTTAAAATATGAGCAATAAGAGCGCAAAAATATACCATAATATTGACAAGCGGGTAACCTCTTGTGGAATATTTTCAAACCGAGTTACAGCAAAGTTAGATGCCAACGACTATAGTTTTACTTCTGGTAATCTTATCTGAAAAGGAAACATATTATTATATAATTCCATTCATTTGTTATCTTATACACTATCTGCGTTAGTCATATTTTCTAAACTATTTTTTTTTTGGAAAATAAGCGAAAAGAGAAATTTGAATACAGCAAATGATTTTCAATCTAAGTTTCCTGCTGGGGGAAGGGAACGCCACATCATTAACGTAGACATTCAGACATGCCTATGAGTGAATGGAAATTCGGAAACTGGGATCATGGCTATAATGTTTAAAGATTTAAATGCCTTTTTTTTTCAGAATAAAAGTTCCCAAAAATTTTCAAAGGTTTAAATTGCTTGCACATGACTAACGAAAAATGTTTTTTTTTATTTAATTTTAAAAAACACGTTTTTTTTTTAAAAAAATTACGTTTACTTTTAAAGTAGAGACCCTCTGATTTAATAAAAGTTCCAAAAATTATCAGCTTATACACGGAAATATACAGTCTTAAACATTTTTTGTTAAGTCATGCATTTCCTGGAGATTGAAATGAAACAAATATCACATCCTGTTAATTTCACTCAACGCTATTATACATTATAAACAGGCAGCGCACACAACAAGTATTAGGAGAAGATTGATATTCCATTTTCAACATTATGAACTGGAATAATAAAAGATCACAATTCGAATCTATGACTTGACAGGAGCTATCATCTCACCTAAGCCCTTTTCCATTTTAACCGGATTCGTAAGCATTATTAATTCATATCATCCGAATGGGGAATCAATTAATGCATTATTCATCAGTTTCCCTAAATTCATACTTGACATTCAGAATTAATTGCTGGCAAGCAAAAGCAGTTGTGAAATGTGCCAACGGTTGGCTGAAGTCTGGAATTTTCTCATATCCTCGCTGCATTGTTTTAACCCTTTCGTGGATCATTTATTTCACTTCTGGATTTCTCGCAGTTTCTTATGTTTTAGGAACAATTAAACAATAGCATTTATAGAAATATATTTTATTTTGCCGAATTTTATGTTTACTTTTAAATTTTAGGGGTAGGAAGAATACTTTCTTATAAGAGCCAATTCACCATCGTAAAGAAAATTTAATTTAATGGTGATTATTTGCCATGAAAAGATAAGAAGCGAGTTGCAATACACAAGGGGACATCACATTCTGCACACATGTTAGCGGGTCCTTTTTTCTTGTCCCTGTCTGCTACATTCCTTACATCGTCTATTGTTGGAAAACCATCTTTGGCATGATTTCCCACACTGGCTAAGCGCACATCATCCGGAACTACACAATTCTTTGCTTGGAAACTAGCAGGATGTCCTTTCTTTTTTCTTGAAGAATATCCGTCTATTAGCTGACGAGCTAATGCTATAGGAAATGTTAGCAGGTCTAAATTTCTGTTTATTTTATTCACTTGCCACAATATGAAATTATTTATGATGGTAAGGTCAATAAGAAAATAAAAGGTACGATTTCACGGATTTTCTTCCTATTTGGTATCTTTCTTTTCTTTTGTCAAAGCGACCAACCCTTCCAATGACATCGTTACATACAGCGACAGGTTTTCGATAAGGTACTTCTTCTTTAGTACCATCTTTTTTGTCCGATTTACAGTTGTCATAATCGCTGGGTTATGTGCAATAGGTGACAGCACAAAACTGAAGCGGGAGTTAGTCTTCCCATCGTTATAATAGCAAGACCAATATATTATAATGGGTTTTGAGCCTCTCACAGGTATATTTTGTAAGATCATATAGATGGGAAGTAATCTTTCCTAGATCCACGAAAGGGTTAAAAGGGAAAATTTGATTTCACTCTTGGAAAAATTGGTAACATTTCTTTTTCAAAACTCAGTGAGATTTCAGGTATTATTTTTTAGTCAAATTCATTTAATTTGAATACTTTTTTATTGTTAAGTTTTATAGTTTAGATTTATACCACAAGAATATAGAATATCTTTTATAGTTAAATATTACACTAAATTATTTGTAAACGAATAAGATTGAGTAATCTATAAAATTAAATAAGGTGCACGTTTTACCTCATTATACATTATTTTTAAAAAATCTTCCAAGTGTATTTATTAATTTTAAAATTTCTTCATTTTTTACCAGCCTTAGATACAGTAGTAGTAAAGAAAGAAAAGCTTGAAATAAATCTATAAAACACAATGTAAATCTATAATTATCGATGTAGCTTTGTTGAACTTGTATTGAAGCCGTATTAAAACAAAAAACGGATTTTTAACTAAAAACAATATAGGTTCAAACTGGGAAAGTAGCTATGATACGGGCAAGAACCCCTGTTTGTTAAGAACCCCTATAAACGACTCCCAAGGAACTTTGATACAGGGAGCACTCAGGACTAGTTACTCCAGTGGTTCAAACTAAGAACCAATAGAGAAATGGTGGCGTGGATGAAATCAAACTTTATAAAGTCGATTTTTTTCGAGAATTTTCTATATTATTCTAATTTTTAAATGTTTAAGGTATCCGACTATATTCGGAACCATGATTTTACAAAAGCTTATAAAAGATTACTTTTTTTTTAATATTTAGTGTCATTTAGATTAGAATACACATTAAAAATGGTTTTAACAATATTATTACAATAAAAAGTTATTTTATTGCAATATTTTGGCAAAAAAATGAACATAGAATTAACTATTTCCAAAACATTCTCCTTTTATCACAATACAGTCTTAAAAATTATTTCATTAATTATATCAATAAATTCCAGTTATATTATTGACAAATGCTTCTATAAGTAGTTCCTAAATGTAAATGATCACAAAAACAATACTTGTTCATTGTAACGGTTAGTCAGATAATATTTTGTTGATAAAAAGATCAAATACGCGAATTAAAATTTATCAGTGGAAACGAAAAGTTTGAAGCAAATTTTAATTCATTTAGCAGCTCACACACACAATATTAGTATTGATTGCTTGTTTGTTGAATACCACACATAAATCGATATGAAGGCTACTGGCGACGAAACTCGTAATTTTGAAGGACGGACTAATGATGAAGACGACATTTGAGCGTCAAAACTTAAAATATAGATTTTTTGAAGTACTAAGTTCAATAAACTCAGTGTCATATAAATGACAAATATTTAACATATTACCTCCTTTTATTTTTAATACCTTGAATTTAGAAAATAGACTTCATCTATTATAAGATATATATTTCAAACGTATATATTCCTTCGCTTACCATTCTATTATTTTTTTCTTTTTAGTTTTCTTGTGATAGATCATTTGTACGTGAAGGTTTGAACCAAACATCCATAGAGCTGAGTACATCACAATGCACAGATCCTCAGGTATGCGGATTATTAAAAAGTTTAATGCTTAAGTTTAATATACCAAATCTGTATGCAATGTGTTAGAGTCGCTTCTGAATAATTATTTTTAATTTATCTATAATTATTTACGTATACCGCTTCAGAACTTAATTATCATCTTGAGCTTTTGTCCTATATTTAATTATAATGTATATGATTTTCAAATTAAATTTTCATGTCTTGTAATTGGAATGCAGTCATCCGTAATTTAGCAATTTGGAAAACTAAATATTTTTTCACGAGGAAACTGCGTCAATGCTTTCAATTTTTATGTAGGCCTTAAAAAGGGCGATTCTTTAAATACAATGCCCTCCGAAAGTTCAGGTACAACTTTTCTTTTTCAATTCTCACCATTATTTTCATTCGTCGCCAATCCGGTACAGTGGTGAGAGACGCTGACTGCTATGACGTAGGGACTGGGATCAAATCCCGGAAAAGGATGTATGTTTGTAAATATATAGTGCCTTTGCAGCATGAAGGTACTCTAAATAGCCGTCCAGCCGCAAGTCCTCTCGTGAGGCTGGTGGAAGGAGAAGAGAGGTGGGAAGCCCCTGACCACTCCAAGGGTATTCTCCCTCAAAATTAAGATGGGACCGAGTGAAAACGTACCGTCACCTGTAGGGTGCTCAAAGCTATGACTAACGACAGATGTACATCTAGCCCTTTGTGCCACGATGAATTTCGTGGGCCTCGATCTGACATCGTCGGACGGATGACATTAGTAAAAACAACAACTATCAGTAACAATAAAATACATAGTTTATATGAATGAAAAAGAAAACAAGAGAGCGTTAAGAAAATTATACAAAAAGATGGTAGCCACCAGTTTTATTTTAAAAGAATTAACATTTTTTAGGATTGGAAGAAAAAAATATGTAAAAATCAAACTTGTACAATGTACTTTGGTGTACTTTTAATATACTTTTCGCATATGTCTCTTGACCTTTAATAGTTGTTGTTAATTTCATTTTTTGCAATATACAGAAGATTATGGCATATCTAAGAGAACTCACTTACCCAGTTCATTTAAGTGGAGAGTGGCTGGATGGATTGAAATATGTTACAAGATGATGATGCTGGGCATCTCAATGTGGATTGCAGTGTGGTCCAACGACTGTATGTCCAAAAGACATTGTAACAACCTACTAGAGGTTGTTGGTGTTTGGGGGTTCGAGCAAAGATGAGCCGTAACAAGTTTTAAACTCAAATTTTTGTATCCCTCTTTCTTAATCAACACAACTAAAGGTTGAAAAAGCTATCACACGGCTTGTCTACTAAGGCTCTTGGAGCACTCTTGACTTCTACGTAGTGGCGTAACGGAGAATATCAGGAGCCCCCTGCAAAGCCAGGTTTTGGATCCCAAGCCCAAATAAGTACTTGGCGTCAATCAGGGTTTGGACCCCCTAGAATCCCTCCCCCCCACACACACAATGCGGGGGTGTACATTACGCCACTGCTTCAACTCTAGAATTCACTATAAATATATTTCTTAATTACGCGAGTTTTCTTCTATGAGAGAAAGTTTTCAACAGAACCTACAGTTAAAAAGAATAATTTTATCCCAAGAGGATTAATAGAAGGTTCCTTTTTAAAACATGTTCTAGGCTGACCACGAGCTCTAACACTTAGAGCGCTTTTTCTTGCTCTTTTTTGCTTGTTGAAGGAAACGCTCTACTGTACCTCAGCTCGTTGCAGATCATTTTGCCGCATCATGCACAAGGATCTTCACTGCTACAATGTGACGCAGTCTGCACAATGCAGATCTCTGTGCAAGAGGAGCAACTGTATGTGTGTTTCCCACTGAACCGAATACAGAGGTGTTTCCATTTATGACGGGTAAAAAAACAGGTATTCCGGAGCTAAGGGTTTCTGTTCTCCTTATGGAAGAGTCTAGTTTCACATTCTAGAGAGGTTCAGGGCGTCTGCTGATCTGGAAGGATCAAAGCACCAGGTACAAACAATTTAACTATGTTGAAAGACTCAGTAATAGAGGTAGTGGAATCAGAGTTTGGGCAGGGATCTCTGATCTACAGGTTGATTCAAAATTAGTGCGTGGGCAATTTTAAAAATATATAACTATTTATGGTAAATTTTAATCGCTTTACAACCAGTCTTATTTTAAAAATGAAATGTTTAAATTACCAATCTAAGTATTTTTTTATTAGGGAGATTAAATTACGGCACCAAATTAGATCCTCAAGCCCAAAAAGAAATTTTACAGCTTTTGAAGGATGGTTGCTCAAATTCTGTAATAAATAAATCATTTAAAAATTAGAATAGATAGTTTTCTAATAGATCATTATATAAACTTAGATAAGAAATAAAATTTGGCTGCCAATCAAAAGTTCTAGGGAAAAAATAAGGATTAAAGGAAGTATTTGGTGAATAAAGAAGCTGAAAATCCTCTGCCTCAAAGAACTTCAGCAAAGAAGCTACTGATATCGCAATCGACAATTTGACTTTAAGCAAAGAAAATTGGTTATTAAAAAGTCAATCAACCAGTCTGTCATCAAATGTAGGCAAAGACCGTAGAAAAACGAAGAAAACTTTCTTGACTTCTGCATTTACTGTGACGCAAAGGTAAGGTGCTAAACTCTGTTTTAAGCACTGTTTCATCTGTCATTTACAATTGAAAAACGAAGATACAATATATTTCACGCTAAAAGCGTCGCAAAAACGCAGTTATTTTGCAAAAGACAAGTTGACCGTCAAGTGTTATGGGAATGTCCTCTCGAGGCTTAACAAAACCTTTTTGTTGTTGTTGTTGTTGTTGAATCAAAGGTCAAATGCCAAATACTATATCAAAATAAAGTTTTGAAGCACATGGCCGAAGAAAGTAAGCATCTTTACCCTCATGGAAACTTTGTCTCTCACCAAGATTTTGCATCAAGTCATACAGTAAAATCAACTATAAAACAGCAAAAAGATTTTTAAAAATAAATTTTCGTCCTCTTGAGCTTTGACTACCATCATCCTCTGTTACTTTTGATCATTTTTTGTGGGGATACTTAAAAAAACAATTAAATAGACGTGAAGTAAAAACACTTCTAGGGCTTCTAAAAGTAGTCAAAGGGAAAGTTGGAAAAATACCCCAGAAAATGTTCAAAAAAGCTCTTTTGGCTTAGTCAAAATGTCTTTGTAAAGTGCGAAAGGAAACCGCATTGTGAAAATTTCATGTAGAAAACTGATTCAAAAAATTTATCACGCTCTGAAAATGGTCACATTATTTTTGAATCAACTAGTACATGTGTTCCATGGAGAATTTGCCTTTTTTTTCTTTTTGAAATATATCACGTTTGTTTTAAACAAAAGCAAAATTTTATGTAGCATTCAATAAAAAATAAATTTAAGAGCTTACTTCCTTCGAATTTCTTATTTCTATGCCCATTCATTTTTAAATAAGACATTCAAAAAGTTGTACCTTAAACTTTGGAGGCTAGTGAATATTCGATCATTTTCAATATTAGAATTCATTCTTTTGTATTAGTTGCATTGCTATAAATCTTAAATAATGAATCCTTTACCTAAAATATTTGTTAGTTTTTATCAAACTCGGAAATTAAAACGACTACATTAAATTTCCATTTATGAGCTTTTTAAATTTTGATTCATATTAAGCATAAGCTTTTCTTAAATTGGAGCTCATTTGCTATTTAACTTTCCGTTATTTATACCAGATGCTAAAACACGATTTTAATGACATTTAAATAAAGTTAATAATTACTATGTCTTGGCTGGTCGCGTGGAGGGGAATGTTACAGATTAAGTGCAATTACGTATAACCGTTGTTTAATAACATGATAGTCAATGGCGAGGCATTTGATAAATAAAATAAAATAACAAATATAAATGTAGATATTACTGAAAATAGTTACATGCGTTCTATTTTACGTTTTGTACATTGATCAAATGAAAAAAATGTATTTCTTTACAGTATTTCGTGCTTAGTTGGATCCTGACCATGGTGGCCTGCGTCTCATTTTTAAAGGTGCACTATTTATTGAAGCTTGGTCTGTTAGTCTTCATGCTCTCAACCTATATTCTGCTCATGATCGTTGTGTTTTCCGATGTATTTGAAGGAACTTGTCACAGGTATTAACTATCAGTAATTCAGATCTATATACCGTATTTATTCGAATCTAAGCTGTCATTGATTCTAAGTCCCACCCCAAATTCTCCACATGTTTTTGTAAAAAATTGTTTTCAGAGGTTCTAAGCTACATCCCAAATTCTCCACAAATTTTGAGAATAAATAAAAAATTGTGTAAAAGGTTCATCAATATCCGATACTTTTTTAAAAAATTAATGAGAAATAATAAGCTAATAATTAAATTATTTGTCCAGTACTGAAAACTTTCAAATACATACATGAACCTATAATTACTCTAACCGTCAGTACCATACTTCGAAAATCATTCGTTATTCCCATTGACACAGTTAACTTCAGAATTAATTCCGGCATCGCCATTTTTTCACACGATGTTATCTTCCAAGCAACATTTTTTTCAAAAGAAAATATTATAGTAGAATGTAAGGGAATTATATATTAATTATTTCTGAACATTTACAAAGAAAAATTGTATAATTTTATTTGCACCATCGAGGTATGTTTGTTTCATCCGTGTCAAATTTTCAGAGGCCATTGTTCTGTTTCCGTTTTTTTCTGCATTTGAAATTGCCTCCCTTTTCATACTTGCGTCATAGGGAACTCGTCTTGATGCTATTACTGATATCTTTGATTAAAAGAAAACGTATAGAAAAAAATTTCATAAATACGAGCAGATAAGAGAATGTTCAGGATAGACTGAATACTCTAGAAATAAACTGCGGAATGGGATAAGTCACCGATGCAAGTGGCAAGAATGGACGGTTACATTTTTGCTTTTAAAAAGGGTTGTAACTGAATTTCCCTCATCCAACAAAGGTTTTGCCTTCGATTCTAAACCGCACTCAATTTTCAGCAGCATTAAGGTATCCGACTACGTTCGGAACCGTAATTTTAAAAAAGGGCTTAAATGGATAATTTTCATGATATTTAATGTCACTCAGATTAGAATGCATGCATAAAATTGTTTTAAGAACATTTTGACAAAAAAAATTTATTTAAATACAATATTTTGGCAAAAAATTAACTTAGAATAATCTTTTTTCAAAATGTTCTCCTTTTGTGAAAAATGGTACTATTATAATAATATTTTGCCTGTATGTAGCTCAGACCTCTCTACAAAGGCTCAGCTAGAATTTTTGAAAAATTCGCGTTATTTTCAGAGTTACCACCAATTAAAATAATTACCGGCGTTTTTTTCTTAAAATTTCTCCCCTCTGTTGTCGTAAAATATGAATAAACCTACTTCTAAGTTATATATTTCAAAAATTCTAGTTGATTCTCTGAAAAGAGGCCTGAGCTATATACAGGCAAAATATTATTCTAATAGAAGCATTTTTCAGAAAAGGAGAACATTTGGAAAAAGATTATTCTAAGGTAATTTTTTGCCAAAATATTGTATTTAAATAAAAAAAATTTGTCAAAATGTCCTTAAAACAATTTTATACACGTATTATAATCTAAGTGACGCTAAATATTATGAAAATTATACATTCATGCGCTTTTGAAAATCACGGTTCTGAACGTAGTCGGATACCCCTTAACACTGGAAAAATAGTGCGGCTTAGATTCGAGTAAATACGGTAGATAGATAGATTAGAAAAAAAACTAATTTGGAAACTATACCAAAACTTTAAAATGACTCATCTGATTTCAAAATTCAAACAAGGAACAAGCAACGTAATTAGTCACATTCAACTTATAGTTGCAGTCTCGTTACATATGTATAAATAAAAAACTTTTTCATTTTTAATTCTTAAAAATCTACCCACTAGTGACTAATGTGTAACGAAATTGCTTTTCTGTATTTTAAAAATATGAATGGGATCTGAAAATGGGAAATTGTTAATCCTGATGATCTTGATCAGGACAATGGATCAAAATTATTAAATTATTGTATTGTTATTAGTCCTGGACAAGTGAGCAAAATTTCAAATTAATCTGACATTTTAAGGTATCCGACTACGTTCGGAACCGTGATTTAAAAAAGAGCATAAATGGATAATTTTCATGATATTTAGTGTCACTTAGATTAGAATACATGCATAAAATTATTTTAAGGACATTTTGACAAAAAAGAATTATTTAAATACAATATTTCGGCAAAAAATTAACTTAGAATAACTTTTTTTCGAAATGTTCTCCTTTTGTGAAAAATGCTTCTATTATAATAATATTTTGCCTGCATATAGCTCAGACCTCTGTACAAAGGCTTAACTACGATTGTTTTAAAAATTCACATTATTTTCAGAGTTACCACGAATTGGAATAATTACCGGCGTTTTTTTCTTAAAATGTTTCTCCCCTCTGTTGTCGTAAAACATGGATAAACTTACTTCTAAACTATATATTTCAAAAATTTTAGTTGGGCCTCTGTACAGAGGTCTGAGCTATATATACGGGCAAAATTTTATTTAATTTTATTTTATTATAATAGAAGCATTTTTCACAAAAGGAGAATATTTTGAAAAGTGGTCATTCTATGTTCATTTTTCGTCAAAATATTGTACTTAAATAATTTTTTATTGTAATACTATTCTTAAAAGAATTTTGTATACATTTTCTAATCTAAGTGACACTAAATATCATAAATATTATCCGATTATACGCTTTTGCAAAATCACGGTTCCGAACGTTGTCGGATTCCTTAAAGTGGGTAAAAATGGAGTTCAAGATCCCGTTACGTACAAGTGAAGCTTATAAAAGGGTGTTAATATGTATGTGTAACCTAAGGAATAAGTAAAATATTTATATTTTTTAATTCACTGTTTGAATCTTTTGATGTGTTAAGCTACTGAATTATTAGATTTTCTTCCTAAATAAAAAGAAAATAATGGTTAATATTTTTTTAATCATTTATTGCAGGAAAATCTGTGTATCGTTGAAAATTCGTGCTTTGGTTCTACTTACTATATTTTTCTACATGGTCAGTTATCACTGCAGATTGGTAAGTTTAATTCTTTATTAATTTAAATATTATTTATCTGGTAAGGAATGTCTCTTAAAAACACGTATAGAATTTGAATTTTTTTAAGCATAAATATTTGTATATTTTTCTTTCTCTTTAATTCACAGAGATATTTAATTCTAATAAAAAAGTTTCAAAGAAAAATATTAATTACCTAAACTAATAATATGGCTATTTGAAATTAATTATTAAATTTTACGCAAAATTATATAATTATAAACTTTTTTCGCTTTTTTTTTTCAGTAGACCCCAATTTTTAATTATATATGGGAAAAACAAACTTATCTTTGTAAAAAACACTTTTATAGCAAAATTCTTAATATCTAATGCAAAAAATAATAATTCAATTTGCTTACAGATATATATTAAAGGATTATATGGTATTTTAATGTAAGCTCAAGATTTCGAAAAATTAGACAATCAATTTACTTTTTAACACCCTTTTTATTTTACATATCATTTTTCTCTTATCTACCATTTAATTTATTCTAAAAAATATAATTTATAAATTATTTTCTACTGCAATTTCAGGTGTTAATAAAAGTCAGGGGAACTAACTTGAGATTTACTTCTGATAAGAAATTTAACTAACAGATTAAAAATTATTTCTCATTCTATTCCAGTTGCATAACTACAAACATTACTCCACGTTAAATGAAAAATACTGGAGTTTCTTAACCTAATCCATTTTTAGAACCAAAATCCCAAAACAGCTTATTTATTTCGAAAACCTTACTACTCTTTCATCAAAAGAATTAGTGTCACCATTTCACCCAAAAAATTGCAACTTCAAATCTCTTGGAGTTTTCTAAGTTCAGAAAAGGCCTACTTTGGTACTCTTTTGGAACTTAAGTTTTTCTGTTGTGGTAGTGACGCTTGGGGGCGAAATGGATTTAGAATCTCGGGTTCCAGTTGGAGTAAAAAATACGTCAAATGTTTTATTGCTTTTCGTCTTTTTGGATTTTGGTATCAGCAAAGGTTCTTCAGCTGTCCAAATCCTCTTCTATCGATTACTGACTTGATGTTCACTTGAGTCAAGTCCTCGACGATAAAAGCTTGTTTTTCTTTTAGGCTTAAGCCTTTGATATGCAGCAGAGTTTACACTTCATTTCTTGAGAATAAAAATAATGGTAAGGTTACTTTTAGACGACTTCTACTACTTAACGTAATGAAGAAAAGAGTGTTACATTAAATCGCCTAAATGAAAACATATCAGAATCTCCCTTGGTATTTTGCAACCTCTTTATTTGGTTAAATGATTATTTTTATTAGAAACTGCATTCTATTCACTGCAATTTAAAAATGAGACTTTTTACTAGCTATAAATCTAATTGAATACTATCTTGTTTCAATCCTGAATTTTAGTGCTCACATTTTTTCTCTAAATGCGTTTAAGACATCTGACAACGTTCTGTAACGGATCTATTCGCAAACTTGTAACTAATCCCCTCTTGGTATAAATTTATTTCTTTTTAACTGTATTTCTATTGAAAACTTTCTCCCGAAGAAGAAGACTTGATTAATTTAAATGAATGATTTAAATTAATTCTATTTAAGCATTAACTTTTAGGTTCGCGAAGTCAGTTGAAAATAGTCGAGATTTAGTCGACGAGTAGTTTCTGGATAATCAATTATTGCTAATTGATGATTAAGTCATAAGATATAAGATAGAGTTTAATAACAATGACCGGACAACTAATAACCGAATTGCAGGGAATTAGACCAGGGGTACTCAACCTTTTCTTCCCGCCGGATCACAACGTGAGGGTAATGAGGAAAACCCTCCAAGACCAAAACAACAATGAACAAAACAGAATTGATCAAAATATTAAGACTCTTATTTTCGGGTTTTATTTTAATACTATATTAACATCAAACATATAAACAATATATATATATATATATATATATATATATATATATATATATATATATATATTTATATATATATTTTACTTCAATGTATTTTTTATTGAGTTGTGGGGAAGTTTCAATTTTTTCTTTCTTCCATGACCAAGCCTCTTGTTTACATTCTACTATCAAAACATATTGACAGCAAAATTGATGGATTTGATTGCTTCATTGAAAGAATTTCTCGCTAGTATTTTTAGTACATTGTTCTTAAATAATTGAATTTCCTAGTGCAATGGGCCATGCCCGGGCCACTCAGAAAGGGCCACATGTGGCCCGCGGGCCGCAGGTTGAGTATTAGACCGTAGATGCCCAAAGTGTTCTAAGAGTTAGTGAATTCGATTATACTCAAATATTAAGTATCCTTTTTGACGTGTGATTGCTCTTATACTTAGTAGTGTTGTGCATTTCCTACCCTGAGCTGTTCGAGTTAGGTTAGAGAAATAATGAATTGGAATTTGAACTGATTTTACATGGCGGCTGATCTTTACTCGAACCCCCAAACACCAATAACCTCAACGAGGTCATTACAGTTCGGAACCGTGATTTCGTAAAAGCGTACCATCGAATATTTCTTTAATATTTAGTGTCACTTAGATTAGAATACCCATATAAAATTCTTTTAAGAATATTATTACAATAAAAAATTACTTAAATGCAATATTTTTGGTAAAGAATTAACATAGAATTAGCTGTTTTCAAAACATTCTCTTTTAATGAAAAGTGTTACTATAATAATAATATTTTGCTTATATATAGCTAAGACATCTCTAAAGAGCCTGAACTAGGATTTTTGAACACAATTCACATTATTTTCAGAGTTACTACTAATTGAAATAACTATTGGTAGCTTTTTTGGTAAATATTTCTCCACTCTGATGTATTAAAATGTGGATAAATCCACTTCTAAGACAGAAATTTCAAAAATCCCAGTTCAGACTCTGAATAGAGGTCTGAGCTATATGTAGGCAAAATATTATTATTATTATTATTGAAGCATTTTCCAAAAAAGGAGAATGTTTTGAAAACAGCTGTGCTAATTTTTTACCAAAATATTGCATTTAAATAAGTTTTTACTGTAATAGTATTCTTAAAACAATTTTACATACGTATATTTTTAATCTAAGTGACACTAAATATTAAAAAATATTCGTTTGCACTCTTTTGCAAAATCACGGTTTCTAACGTTGTCGGATACCTTAAGGTGACTGAATGCTTTCGAAATAATGATTTTCAAAAAGCGTATAAATAATTTTATTGTTGTTGTTATTTAGGTCAGCTGAATTATCTTGTATATTTAAAATTGTTTTAAAAATATCACTACAATAAAAAATTATTTAAAAGCAATTTCCTGCAAAAAAAAATTAAGGAAGAAAAATTTTCAAAACATTCTCCTTTTATAAAAAATGCTTTTATAATACTATTTTGTCAATACATAGATTAAACTTCCATACCAGATGGAACAAAAACTTTTGAAGTATACAATTTAGAAGTGAATTTATTTTTTCATATTTTATTACGTCAAAGTAGAGAAATTTTTACAAAAAACACCCATAATGTTACAATAAACACCCATAACTCTGAAAAAAACGAGAATTTTTCAAAAGTTTTAATTCAACCTCGGTACAGGAGTTCTATTTATATGTAAGCAAAATATTATTCTCATGGAAGTATTTTATATAAAATTAGAATGTTAAAATCTGCCATATTTTCTACATTTTTCGCCAAAAAATTGCATTTAAATAATTTACTTGTTATAATATTCTTAAAACAGTTTTATATGTATATTCTAATTCAACTGACACTAAATATGAAAAAAAATATATACATTTATTCGCTTTTTCAAAATCAAAGTTCCGAACATAGTGAGTCACCTTAATAATAATAAAATTAATTTTTTTTAAAAAAAAATTCGTTCTTGAAAGATAATATTGTCATAAAAATAGCAAATAAGGCTTTTTATTATTTTAAAATAGTTTTAAAAGTAAAAAAAATTAAAGTCATTTCTAATTGTGTTTTATTAAAAGGAATCAGAAAATTATTTTATTTAGTGCAGAGAAAAGCGAAACAGTTTTAAGGTATACGACTACGTTCGGAACCATGATTTTAAAAAGCCGTATAAATGGATAATTTTCGTGATATTTAGTGTCCCTTAGATTAGAATACATGTATAAAATTATTTTCAGGACATTTTGACAAAAAACATTTATTTAAATACAATATGTTGGCAAAAACTTAACTTAGAACAACCTTTTTTCAAAATGTTCTTCTTTTGCGAAAAATGCTTCTATTATAATAATATTTTGCCTGTATATAGCTCAGACTTCTGTACAGAGGCTCAACGATGAGTTTTGAAAAATTCACTTTATTTTCAGAGTTACAACCAATTGAAATAATTATCGGCGTTTTTTTCTTAAAATTTCTCCCGTTTATTGTTATAAAACATGGATAAACCCACTTCTAAGTTATATATTTCAAAAATTCTAGTTGAGCCTCTGTACAGAGATCTGAGCTATATACAGACAAAATATTATTATAATAGAAGCATTTTTCACAAAAGGAGAATATTTTGAAAATGGGTCATTCTATACTCATTTTTTGTCAAAATATTGTGCTTAAATAGTTTTTTATCGTAGTAATATTCTTAAAACAATTTTACATACATTTTCTAATCTAAGTGACACTAAATATTATAAATATTATCCATTTATACGCTTTTGCAATATCCCAGTTACGAACGTAGTCGAATACCTTAAATGAGTTGTATGTTTACTGTTTTATATTTGTAAAAAAAAAATCATAGGATGAACACTTTCGATTTCTAGAATTCAGTTACTTTGGTTGTATTAAATGCACTTATAAGCTTAGAAAACTTTTAATTTGAAATTCATTAATTTTTTATTATTCTAAAAATACATAATAGCCTTTGAGAAAAAATTATACAAAGAATGGATATTCAGTATTTAGGAAAAAACTATGAAAAATAAATAAATATCTTGTTATATCCTACGCAGAAAAATTTTATTAGAATATATACAGTGAAATACTTTTAACGCGAGAACGATTAAGACGAAATATCGGTTAACATGAAATAATGCAACGGTTCCGGCAAATTACTATGTATTTTCATACATTTTTCCTCTTAACACGAAACAAAAATCGCTTAACACGAAAATAATTACCTTCTGGGAATGAACAAAATACAGAAAACACCAGTTGGATTGAACTGTCCTATCGTATCATCGAAAGAATTCATTGCAATTGATGATAATGTGTGCACAGCCCCAATTATGTCACACAAAGACATTTTGAAGTTAGATCAAAGCTAAAATATATCATTGATGCAAATTCCGACGATAAAAATGAAATGTGAATATTAAACTCACATAATCCGAAATGAGGAACATCATTAAAGTATGTTCAGTTATTTAAAAGCGCACATACTCGAATGGTGAAATGAATAACAAAATGGACGATGCCTAACAACTTGTTGACAGTTTAATGCTAAAATAGTCAATGCAAAGAAAAAAATATCAGATTATTTTCCAAAAATTCAAATGTTTTTTTTTTCAAAAAACTTGAAAATTTTACATCAAATTTCATTAATCTTGTGAATGTTTTGGTTTCATTGATCTTTATTAAGGTGCCCGACTACGTTCGGAACCGTGATTTTGCAAAAACTTATAAATAGATAGTATTTATATTATTAAGTGTTACTTATATATTAGAAACCGTATATAAAATTGTTTTAAGAATATTATTACATCAAAAAATTATTTCAAGTACAATATTTTGACAAAAAATGAACATAGAGAGGCCATTTTTCAAAACATTCTCCTTTTATGAATAAGGCTTCCATTATAATAATATTTTGCCTGTGTATAAGCGCAGACCTCTGTACAGAGGCTCAACTAGAATTTTTGAAATACGTAACTTAGAAGTGGATTTATCCTTATTTTACTACAACAGAGTGGAGAAGTTATAAGAAAAGAACGCCGATAATTATTTCAATTGGTGGTAACTCTGAAAATAATGTGAAGTTTTCAAAATTCCTAGGTCAGACTCTCTGGAGAAGTATTTACTTTATATAAACAAAATATTATTAATATAGGAGCACTTTTCATAAAAGGAGAACATTTTGAAGAAAGATTATTCTAAGTTAATTTTTTGTTAAAACATTATATTTAAATATTTTTTGTCATAGTGTCCTTAAAACAATTTTATACATGTATTCTAATCTAAGTGACACTAAATATCATGAAATACATCCATTTATGTGCTTTTTTAAAATCATGGTTCCGAACGTAGTGGGATACCTTAAATACATGCATATATATAATATACTCTAATATACTTAGGTTAGTAGATATTTTTTTCGCAAAATATTCTAACACGAAAAATATTTCAGTACCCCTCAGTTTCACGTTGAACGATTTTTACTCCATTTTAATTTCCTGAAATATATCAGAGGAAAATAGAAATTCATCTTTTTAATGATGTCACATCTTGAATGAAATCCCTCTACATTGGTTTCGAAGAAATATTTCTAGGTAGCGATATCCAAAGAGTAAATATGAAGAAATATTTTTGAAGATTCTCTTCAGTTTCAGGAAATTGCTTTTGCAGGAAATAATGACATAAAGTATGGAATGTACGAAACAGCAGTAGAATTTCAGAAAACTGTATTGCAGGCAGAAGATTTATACTTTCAAAAGTATTTCTCAAGATGAAATACTTTCTAATTTTCTCGTATTTGCTTATTTTTGAATTCGCCAAATACCACTTGAGTTATGCTGCTAATAATAAAAAGACGGGCTCTGTTTTCGGAAATAAATTGAAGCATTAGATTCTTAAAAATATTATGCAATATTATTTTGAAATATTTTAAAAGCATTCATTCGTGTCTAAGATTTTACTTTTCGGAATATTTTAAGCTAAACGTTATCTAAAATGAAATTAGGGTTACATGCAAACGATTAAAACTATGAACCTTTCATTATGTTTATTTTTCTATGTACATGGGGAAAAACACTTCTTACACTCTTTCAGCACGAGATTTCTAAAGTTATCAGACCAGCAGACTTGAAATTTCGCAGGAATGTTACTTTGTTGAGTAGATTACCGTTAAGAACACGTTTTGTAAAATTTGATTTCTAAGGAAGGTTGCTGGAGTGTTATTAACGAAAATTCCTGTTTTTCAACAATTAGACTTAGAGAGTTGAAATTTGGCTGGCGTGTTTCTTTTGTAGAGATCCGCTAAGAACGGGTTTTGCGGAAATCGATACGTAAGGACTGGGAGAGGAGTCAGAAGCATAATAGATTATTATATTCCCGTTTTAGAAATTCAAGTTTTGTCCTTTTTAACACGCATTTATAAGTTTCACTTTGTATAAAGGAATCTTTGAAGACTTTTACCCACTTTAAAAGGTCAGATTAATTCGAAATGCTGCACACTTATCAAAGACCGATGACAATACAATAATTTCATAATTTTTTTTCATTGTCCTGATCAGGATTCTCAGGAATAAGTATTTCGAGATTTGGCGATTAATTCATTATGTCGTTTCCGTTTCAAGATTTGGCGACTAATTGCACATACCATTTCCAGCTTTGGCGACTAAAAATTAAGTTACAACCCCATAAAAGCGAAAACGTTTGCATCAGCAATATCTTACCATAATATAAACAATATTGTCTAGTTTTTCTGAAATGGAATTTTTTTAAGAAAAAGACTCGTACATGTGGAAAAAAAATTTATGATGCAAGTTTCAGAGAGAATATTGAGCTCTTTTTAGTGGAAAAATATTATTGACTTTACACCTTCTCTCGTATGAAATATTTCAAACTTAGCTCTTCCAGATTTCCTTCAGTTAGCTGATCCTACATTTTGCAAACCAGTCCGTATCGACGCTCTGATAGGATGCCAATGGGTATTCCAGATTCTAAAAAAATGATGCGTTTAAGAATAATCCATCAATTTATGAATGATAGTTTAAAAAACTAAAAATGCACGCTTTTATTGTAGATCGAACTGAAAAATGAAAAATAAATTATAATTACAAAAAAAACTAAAAAACACGCTTTTATGGTTAATCGAACTAAAAAGTACAGTGGTACAGTGACAGATTGGGCACCAGTTTCTGTTATATTATTAGATTATTAATTTGCTGAAGGTCATGATTATTGCTGCTCATCCAGCAGGATTACTTTCAATGTCTAAGACAGTCGAAATTGAAGGTGTAACAAGAGGAAACGTGCTTAAATTTATGACCAGGTATCAAAAAGAACAATGCGTTTCTAAACAAAGAAATTTAACAGAAAATAGTTGTCAGGCAGCACTCAAATATAATGATACAAATTGTTCGTCAAATACGTAAGCCCACAGCTCAGCAAATAATAGCAATTTAAACAATAACACACTTTTCGAAAACTGTATAGCACGGGAGAAAATAGATGGAAGTGCAGCCGTAACAAAAAAAAAGGAATTTGAAAATGGATTTTGAATCGTTTGAATCGCATAAAATGATTCCAAATTAGACAGTATTTTTCGAAATTGTAAGATTCGCACTATCGTAAATTTAACAAAACAAATTATAAATGTTTTCGCAATAGTTCGACATATTTTGCTATATTTTTTCAACTGAAAATATTTCTACATGAAATTATTTTGACAAAAAAAAAATTAAAAACCATCAGTCATTTATGGGCAAAAAGATGATTTCCTCAACATAATTACTATACAGCGAAAATAACAACACGAAACTGGAGGGAATTAAACATTTTTCGTGTTGTAGGATATTGCAAAATATGCATATATATTCAACAAAATTAAGTGCATCAGAGAACATTATTTATATATATATATATATATATATATATAAATTATTATTACACTATTATTATTACACAATATTATTATTACACTATTTCTTGTTATGTTCTTTATCTATTATTTCTTGTTTTTTGATATATAATACATATTTCTTTTATATATATATATATATATATATGTAATAATTCACGAAACTCGGCAAGCATCCTTTTAATTAATTCTTTTTAATAATATTCAAATAATCTTTTAATTATTTGGGTCAAAACTAACACCCTGATCTTAATCGTAATCGACTAATATTATTACATCATAAATTCCTTTCCCGCCCATTCTAACCAATCAGAGCTCTTATTACAAAAATGTCATGTGGTCTTCAACGTCGGGTATAAAATCCGATGTCTCTAGAAATCCCTCTGTCTCTCTCTTCTCTTTTGTCTGCTTGCCTTCATCGTGTAATCAGCCAGCTGCAGCGCATTCTGTGTTTGTGCCATGATGTTTGCTTCTTGTTATGTGTAATGCCGTCTCTACTTGATCTTTATGTGTTTCCAGATGTGAATAAATTACAGTAATTATTTATATGAGTGTCTCTTCGATAACACAGTACTCGACCACGCTCCACGTAACAATCAGAAAACACTCATGCATACACCACTGGCATATATTTTTTTGCGACGCCCTACCTTTTAATTAATTCTTTTTAATAATATTCAAATTCGCTGCACCCTGTAATAACATCCACTCTCTCGCCACGGCTTCAACGTCGAGAGCTGAAACGTCCTCCCGTTGGTGTGGTGTGGTAGTTAGCCAGAGGGGGTGCCAGCTCAGGTGTCGTCCACGTCACTTGACCATGGTTCAAAATTTATATGGTCCGTCGCCAAAAGCCCTCGTGTAGCTGAACAGTGCGACGTTAATATTTCGCTCAACTCAACTCAACTCGCCACGGCTTACAATTATTTTTACCAATCTCAAGAAATATTATAGAAATATTTCATATATATGTGTGTATGTGTGTGTTTAATAAAATTCAATGTAACAAAAACATTCACAAGAATTTCATAAAATTTAATACAAAATTTTTAAGTTTTTTTGAAAACAAAACATGTATTGAGTTTTTGGAAAATAATCTGATTTTTTTCTTTGCATTGTCTTTTACAGTATCAAATTGTAAACAAATTGTTCGATGTCATCCATTTTGTTATTTTTTTCATAATTGGAATGTGCGTAACAATAACTGCGCATAATTTTCATGAACAAACTCTCAAATGTCTTTGTTATGATTGGGGCTGTATACACATTATCATCTTCTGAAACGAATGTTTCCAAAGATACACAGTAATGCAGTATAATAATGCAAAAAAAAATAATGTGAAACCACCTCTCTTTCATTTCACACCCCTCCAAAATCTCTGACATTTTTCTTGTTTTGTTCATTGCCAGAAGGGAAATCTTTTAGTGTTAAGGTATCCGACTACGTTCAGAACCATGATTTTGCTAAAGCGTATAAATGGATAATATTTATGATGTTTAGTGTCACTTAGATTAGAAAACGTATATAAAATTGTTTTAAGAATAGTATTACAATAAAAAGTTATTTAAGTACGATATTTTGCCAAAAATTAACATAGAATGACCCACTTTCAAAATATTCTCCTTTTATGAAAAATGCTCCTGTTATAATAATATTTTGCTTGTATATAGCTCAGACCTCTGTACAGAGGCTGAGAATTAGAATTTTTGAAATATATAACTTAGAAGTGGGTTTATCCATGATTTACGACAACAGAGGTGAGAAATTTTAAGAAAAAAACGTCGATAATTATTTCAATTGGTGGTAACTCTGAAAATGATGTGAATTTTTTTAAATAATAGTTCAGACTCTCTGGAAAAGTCTTTTCTTTATATAAACAAAATATTATTATTTTAGAAGCATTTTTTATAAAAGGAGAACATTTTGAAAAAAAGTTATTCTAAGTTAATTTTTTACCAAAATATTGTATTTAAATATTTTTTGTCATAATTTCCTTAAAACAATTTTATACATGTATTCTAATCTAAGTGACACTAAATATCATGAAAATTATCCATTAATGCGCTTTTTTAAATCTTGGTTCCGAACGTAGTCGAATACCTTAAGAGAAAAAAAGGCTTGATAATACAGTGTAGTTTGTGGGTACCGTCGCATTATTTCGTGTTAACCGATATTACATCCTAAGCGTTTTCGAGCTAAACGTGTTTCACTGTAATTATAAATTCTAAAGCTTAAGAATTTCATTTCATTATGCTGATGTAATTATTTGAGAAAGTTAACAAATATGTTTCTCAAAATTATAAAAAGAACCTCAAATTAAGCGTGGGAGCAAAAAAAAACTACTGCCTTCAAGCAGCAGTTTAAACGAACCTTATCTCACGGTTTCTTAACAGATTGAGATCACGTCTCGTCTTGACTTCTTGTGGAAACTCCAGGCCCAGAAGGAACTTCAGGAAATGAGAGAACTGAGGCAGCACAATCAGCAACTTCTCAAGAACATTCTTCCTGACCACGTGGCGTCTTACTTCTTGCTCCAGGACAGGAATTATGAAGTAACCACTCTTTTTTGATTTTGCACTCTATGCGAAATCTCTCTTAGCTGGCATAATTTATAAACTACAATACATTTTAACAAAGATTTTTATCTTTCATTTATTTATTCTTAATGGTATTTTAACCTCAGAAATATATCCAGTGACGGATTTAGCCTTAGGCCCGCGAGGCTTAGGTCCAAGGCGGCAAATTTTTAGGGGCGCCAAAATTTTGAAGGTGGCAAAAATTTGAAATCGATTTTGTTTTTTATCAACTGTAAGATCGAATTTTAATGCTTCTTTTCTTGCTTTGACAACCTCAAAATATCAATATTAAAAGGGTAGATTATTTTTTAAATAATTAATCTTGTAAGTAGTAAAGTTTAAAAATATAAATAGGTGCTAAAAAAATTTTCTTTGAGTATAGCATTTATCTATTGACGTTAGAGTTTTCATAAATTTTTCTTAAAAAATCTAAATGAAGCGCTTGTTTGCTCATCATTATAACACAAAATATTAAATCACTATATCGTCGACCTAATTATCAGGATGCGTAACTTCTACTGGTGTGCTAATTTGATATGTGATTTGATAGGAAGTGTTACGCGCCAAGATGTTGTTTATGTTCGCCAAGATGGGCGATAACATTACAATATGGTTACTTTGATATTTTTATCGTGTGGTTATGCTGTTGCAATGTGTGTGTGGGGGGGGGAATAACTGCACAATTAAGGAATCGCGCCAAACAGCACTGGCGCGTAGCACTCCTATTTCAAATTTAATTCTTTTGTGGAGTTACGCATTCTGATAATTAGACCGAAGATATTTAATTATACCTTTATCACACAACACACACACACACACGTTACTCAAAAAAAAATTATCTCGCATAAAAGTTTTATAGTTTTATGTAATGTGAAGTAATTCATGCCTAAATTCAATACCTAAATTTAATTCGAATCTATTATTACTATTCGTATTATTATTATTATTATATATATAAGAGCGTCAAATTAGCTTGGGCTTAGGTCGTAATCGAGCCTAAATCCGTCTCTGAATGTATCCCATCTTAAAATTCTCTTTTAATAATTTGTGTGTTACACTATTTGTATGTTGTACATTTATTTGTATTCAAATAGCTTGTTAAATTCAGGTATTTTGAAATAATACCTTTTATATTTTTATTACAGATCTATTTTAGTTCTCATTCTGAAATGCTGACAATTTTACCTTTTATGTAATAAAAATACATAAATTTTATTTTATTTTTAACAGTAATTCAAATTCTGAACTAAAATAAGTAGAACTTATGCTTGTGAATTTAATAATATATTTAAGACAACTATATTTTCTATTTGTTACGAAAATTATGGTATTAAAATCAACTGTATCATGAGTTTAGCTGCTACTATTTAAAATAAATTAAACGATTCTGTAGTTTTAATAAAAAAGTAAATTCATATGAATTTATCAATTATTTAGAAAAAGGTAGACAAAGGTTAAAGGTTAAACAAATGGTTTTAGTTAATTAACTATTTTGGAAACATTTTATTGAAAATGTTACTGTTATTTTAGGAATTATATGCCCAATCTTACAGCTGTTGTGGAGTTCTCTTTGCATCTATACCCAATTTCGCATCTTTTTACTCGGAAGATATTAACAATGGAGTCGAGTGCATACGTTTGCTCAATGAAATAATATTTGATTTTGATCAGGTAAAGAAATCTGTTTTTACAAACCCGTCTAATATTGGAAATATTTTGAAGTAATTTTTATATAATGTTTAATATATAATAAAGTAAAAAGTGTATATACTATTCTGTAAGAAATATATTGTTACGTATTGTAGATCGGAGTTCATGGATTTTAAGCTATCAGTTTAAAGTAGAGGTTCCCAAACTTTTTCGTCTCATAGACCCCTTGCCATGTATTTCGGTTTGGGGTAGACCCCTGCTTCCTTAATATTGAAATTTTGTAAATTTATGAACTTAAATGTCTGTTTGACAGCTGGTACTACTACTTCTACTTTAAAATAATTAAATTTCTAACTGTAACGAAGGGCAGTGCTTAAAATTTAAAAAGCACATATTAATCAATTAACTCAAATGTCAATTAATAAATAAAACTGTTAAATAAGACAACTAAACAACAACAAAAAATGGTTTTAATCGGAGGGATGAATCTGGTGTGCTACAATATCAAATTTTCAACATTTCGTATCAATCTTATAAGGTTTAACCTAAAATCTCCTCTGTTAGTATAGTGTCCAGTTTTTTTTATTTATTTATTTTGGAGATTGGCAACCCCGCTGACACTAGGAAAAGCAATTAAAAAATTCCTTACGATATTCCATAATTCAGGACAAATAACAGGTTTGACTTTTTAAAGTCAAAATTGCTGACATCCATTTCTAAACTTCAGATCTTCGTTAGTGCTTAGTACAATCTTTTCGTTTTGTAATGTAACATTTTTTTTCATTGTGACCATATGAATTCATTGCCTACTGTGGTTTTGCCATAGTCAAAGCATTCTCAGACCTAGTTTCAAAATCTGAATAAAAGGCATTTAAATATTGAAGTTGGTCAAAACGCCCCGACGGGTTGTCTGTGACCAATTGAGAAAATTCAAGACCTCCAGTATTATACTTCTTTAGCTTAACTCTGGAAAGAAACGCTGAAATGGTTCTTGTTTAAATAAAATTTATGCTGTCACCTTGTAAATTTAAATTAACCTCATTTAATTTATTAAATAAATCTGTTAAATAGGTAAAATTTTATTTACACTTGATTAAATTTTCTTTTAAAATTTAAGTCACGATCTAGTTTAATGAGAGCCACTATCATAGGTACTTACACCTCATGGACCCTCCCCCAATTATTTTTTTGTTGACGTGGACTCCTTGAAGATAGTCGTAAACCCCTGGGGGTCTATATGTACCACTTTGGGAATCACTGGTTTAAAGAGTAAAAAAAAGTTATTTTCCCCGGAAATGAGCACGTGGGGCACAGAGTCACCCCAGGCTCACGAAATCGTTAATTCTGGGAAAACTGTTTATTTGTGTTACCAATGACCGTGTCAGTATCCTCCTATAAGACAGTCTTTATGGGAAGCAAAATGTATTTGTCACATATCACTCTTTTTTTTTTAAAGTGGCAAACGATCTTAAGATACTTAGGGTGTCTAAGTTCCCCGCGCGACTACTTTCGTTCCAAAATATTTTCTATGAACAGGTTACATTTTTACCCTCTGTGAATGACTTAGGGGCTTGGATTGCTGCGTTGTACTACTCATTATGGTTTATACTTGTAAATTAACAAAATATATATAAAAAAAGAAAGAAATGGGCATTTGTGCGATATGTATTGAATGGAAATGGAACATGGAAGGGAAAATTGATCAAGCAAGGGAAGAACTTGATGTAATAATCGTTATTAATGATATTAGTGAAAGTAAATTTGAGAAAAGCGATAATCATGAAAAATTTGAGTCGAAAGGTAGATTTTTAAATGCTACCTAAAAATCTCCATCACAACAGATATAAAGCTACACATACCACATGACACACTGCGCCCTGTAAAAAAGACACAAGCCAGAAAAAATTGAACATACTATTTGTCATCATCTAAGGACAATAAAACTACAATAACTTGAACAAAATATGATAGTTTTGCCTGCTAATATCATTCCTGTAAAGTTAAAGAAAAATGTCCATGATTTTTGTCCTTTATTTAAGTCGCGCACATTTGAAACATTTTAATTCATTTTGATTGGATATTTTCTCAAATTATCAAAGAAAAATTTTAAAGTCCTTAAAAGTAGGTGAGTATACTTTCTCTTAAATAAATTTTTTCTGGAATTACAATTTTTTCGTGTACACTAAAAATAACTATAAAAGAGGATTGGGGTGACTCCGTCACCCCGCGCGAACACTAATGTTAGTAGCAGGTGGCGCGCTTTCTCCCGGGCTAAGAGTGATGAAAATTTATTGTTGATTGATTGATTGATTGAATATTAACGTCGCACTGTTCAGCTACACGAGGGCTTTTGGCGACGGACCACGTAATTTTGAACCATGGTCACGACATCTGATGGCACCCCCTCTCCTAACTACCACACCACACCAACGGGAGGACGTTTCAGCTCTCGACAGATTTAACGTGCATCGCTGCCCTACACGGCGGGTTTTAGTGGTACTGGGCTCGAACCTGTGACAAAGAAAATCCTATATATGTTGACAATTGTTGAAAAGCAATCCTTAAAATGCAGGATACAACAGTAAAATTTGCACAATAAATCGCAAAAGGTTTTTACACCTTCTACTTCGTTCAGACACAACTATCAGTGTTTAAAAACAGAAGTACGTACTATTTATTTGCAAACAACTACTCGTTAGTGAACTCTTTTACAATCAAAGTGATACTGACTCGGTTTCAACAATCTAGTGTTATTTATAGTCTACGTGGTGCCTCCTAGCTTTTTCTCGAAAAATCCGCTTATGTTACAGATTGTGATGTTATTAGATTTCTCAGGTAATTTCCAGAAACATCCATATGATAGCCAAGTCGCCAAAAATGATGCCAACCGTAAGCTGCAAGGCCAATATTTAACCAAGTTTCATCTGAAACGCCATTATAATGTAAGGAACGGCATTGCTGGTGAATATTACAATTTTTATCATAAAATAAATACAACAGAAGGTAATATTAATATATTAAACATCCAGATATAAATTATTTACACTGTTTTAAGCATTAATTACTGAAAGGATAAATTGATGTATTGATCGTAAAGCAAAACTACATTTAAATTTCTTTCATCTACTATCGTTAACATCCGTAATATTTGTGACAATCCAGGATGTATATCATTGTTTATTTATTGAACATTTTCGGTCTGTGTACTTCTACACCACGCAAAGTCCTCTCTAATCGTAGTCAAAACGTACCGTCAAATGATGAGGTCTATACACTAAAGATGGCACTCCA
Source organism: Trichonephila clavipes (assembly GCA_019973935.1). Lineage (NCBI taxonomy): Eukaryota > Metazoa > Arthropoda > Arachnida > Araneae > Nephilidae > Trichonephila > Trichonephila clavipes. Next base: position 168,544 of record BMAU01002616.1, on the reverse strand, counting down.
ATCTTCATATTCACCCCTACAATGAGTGAGAGTTTTATTAAGATATCCGACTACCCTAAAATCATGATTTTTATCAAAAATTGACAAATTCTTTTTATGACTTTATTTTATAGGTCATCTTATTAGCTTAATAACAATACCAAGTTTTTTATTTTCCCTCCACTAGAACAAAAACTACAAGTGTTTTAGTAAAAGCAGATACCATAACTTTACACAAGGTGTCAAACTTTAAAATGCGTTTTGCTCGAAATGTGTTTTTTTCGTAAAGCTCAAACGGGGACAGCGATTGCTTAAAAAGTTTTAAAAATAATTGGCTGAAATTTTTTGCTTATGTTCTGCATAACAATAGAAGTGTTTTGATCTTCAGATTTTTCCATCACTGTTTTATTTCAAAATTTGCAGTCCTTTATGTGAATATAGTCAATGTTTTTTTAAGCAATTTCGTATAATGACTAAGATAAAATGCTCTAGTTTTGATAAAAAATTAAAATATCTCTCATCGTGAAGGTCACTTCAAACAGGAATAACAAAGTAACACATCAAAATTGAAAAATGGAGAATTTGTTCATGAAATCTTTGTACAGAGCGGGCCCCGTTTATGTAATTTTTCGTACATTTTTACTAGTTTTTTCCCATTTTAATAAGAATAATTTTTTTTCTTATATCAATTTTAGAATTTTTTCCTTAAAATATACTAAATAAATATAAAAATCACAAAAAAGATCTCCATATCTCCTTTTTTTTTTCAAAAAAAAAAAAGTTGTCGCAAGTAGTCGGATACCTTAACATTACACTATAAAGCAACATGAGGGCTGTTGACGACGGACTCGATCAAGTGACGGGGACGACACTTGAATTGGCACCTCCCTCTCCTAACTACCACACCACAACAACGAGAACCTCAAAAGATTTAACGTGATTGGCCCCCTCTATACGGCGGGTCTTCAGTGGCACCTGGACTCGAACTCGTGACACTCCAACCACGAGTCCGTGACTATAACGACTAGGCTAACATGGCTACTCGCCCCTCAAACTAGTAATGTTATCTGCACGTTTAAAATGATCGCAAAACTTCCAGAATAAATAGTCATCGATACCCTATATTCAGGGACGTACCTAGTGTAACTACAGTCCCACTAACAGGGCTCTGACGTGTGAAATGAGGCCCCGAAGGAATTTTGATACAGGGCCTACTCAGAAATAGCTACGCCAGGGTCTATATTCAAACAAATGTACATTCTGATGCTCTTAATTCGTTAATACCAATATCTAAAATGATTTCTCGTGGGTTTTTTTTTTCTTCACAATTTGAATTTAATTTCATTTCGGTAAACTTTCTTCCTGATAGCGCTTTCCATGCAAAGAAATTAAGTGAAGAATCAATAACAGTACGAATGTTTTTTAACGATTGGGAATTGAACTGCTGAACTCTTTATTGAGGGAAATACGAACTCTTAAGCACACAGTAATGGGTATTGATTGATAGTTAACGGATTCTTATAGCCCATTGTAACGTATCGCATTTCTGTACCTCAGGTCCGGGACTTTATCCTCGGACTGGACAAGGCTGACTCATTCTTTCATCCCTTCAGTGGGTCGATAAATGAGTACCCCAAGCTTGCGTGGAGACTAAAAACTCGGGGTTTCGCTTCAGATTGACCACTTGATCGGGACATTTGCTCATGAGCCTCAGAGTCCTAGGCCACAAATACTGAGATGGGCACAGTAGGTCTTGGCTCTTTTGGGCTGTTGCGCCACTAAGTTTACTTTAACAGTTTATTAGCGTCGCACTTATAAACGGCACGAGGGCTAATGGTAATAGATCCTGTATTCTGAACCACAATCACAAGTGATAAGACACGTGAAGTGGCTCATTACTCTACTTGCTTCTATACCATGTAAATGTAAGTTTTTGAGCTCTGGCATATTTGACGTGCATCAGCCTTGCTTAACGACACACTTTAAATGAGGACTTGATGGCAGCAACGCCAGCCGACCATATCTACTCGGAAACCTCTGTCGAGATGATACCGTTAAAGTATATAATTCAGTTATTTCATTGAATAACTAGGTATTTCATGAAATACCTAGTCAGTTAAAGTATATAATAGATGGAAAATTTCATACTTTATCCAGTTATTCTACAAAATAACTAATGATAGACCGTTAAAGGGAAAAATAAGCAGTTTCAAAGCTATTTTATATAAATTAATTGATCATAAATAGCTAAAGCCTCTCGTAAAATACATTTTATTCCTATTTCGGATGATTAATTGATAAATAATAAGGAAAAGCAGATGATACAACTCATTATTGCTCATATTACTAACATTAGTTAAACAGAAGGGGGTATGTTTTGCATCTGTTACTGGCACAATTAACTTTTCTACCCCCTTGAACTTCTAGGACAGGGATGGCGAACCAGTGGCACGCGTGTCCTCAATGGCATATGCGGCACAATATTTTGGGCACGTCAGCGATCAAAATCGTTTGTATTTTATTTCAAAATAACAAAGTTCACCATGAAGTATTACGAACAAACTCGAGTAATCGGTCGCAGGGTGGCGGGGAGCATACTCGTTTATTATTGTCTTACCTTAGTTACGTCGTGGGCCATAATTGCTTGGGATGCAAAATTTGTCTACGCATAGCATGGTCAATTTCGTTGACACAACTGTATTTTAAAGTTTATTTGTGTTAGATTTACGATTTTTAACTGTTATTTTACATGGGTAGTTCAGCAAAAGAATAAAAAGTGCAAGATAGTAAGTGTAGAGAATTTCTAATTTGGTGAATCTAGAAATGTGGCATTTTTATGCGTGTGTTTTATGTTCTGTAATAGTGGTATGCAGAGCATCGTCAGTAAAATGGTACTTTGAAATGAATCCCAATCCTCTTGTCGAAAAAATGAACACAGCAAAACTAATTAATTGCTTAGGAACCGTTTGGCAGATAACTCCAATTAAGCATTCATTTTACTAAAATTAACATCTTACAAATATAATGTAAGTAATTTGCCATCCAATCTGCAATATTAGAAATCACTCTAATGTTACTTTATAATTTGAATTACATGTATAACTAAAACACATTTACAACTATACAGTTCAAAAGGTATTTTATCGTAGTAAATAAAGAGTTTTGAGTTTTGTTAGTACGTAATTTTATTATTTTCCCAATAATCACAAGTCAAATTTATTTGACGGCACTCCTATAGCTCATTAAACACTTCTTTAAAAAAAATGGCACGTTAATCCATAAAGGTTCACCATTCCTGTGCTAGGATATCATAAGTAACTAATAATCACCAATAAGTAACCAAAGTAACCAATTGTCACGTGGTACTTTTTTATGAGTTGTTTTAACACTTTTTATCTCTGATATTAAAGTTAATAATTTTTCACGCGTAAGTGCAGCACTTTTTTCCTTTGCTTCACGCTTATTTAATAAAGATTCAAATATCTCGCATTAAATCTTTCTCATTTACAGGTTGGTCTTCCATTCTTGCAGAAATCATCGCTTAAAAATAGGTTGCAAAAAATATTTGTTTATAATCCAAAATGTGAAACGCTAACATAAATACACCGCCTAAATTCTACGTTTAAAAGCAACAGAATGAAGAGTGCACACACACACACGTCATTGGAAAGCAGCTATAAGCGGTTCAAACCTGATTAAAAGCAACTAGAATCGGTTCTAAGAACTTGGAGTGTTGTACTCTTCATACATTAACGATCAAGTAATCGTTATTTTATAGAATACCCAGTTCTAATCGTAGAATTCAATAATTTTAAATATTTTAACTGACATGTCCAGTTATTTCATGAAGTACCTAGTTATTCTATGAAATGACGGATTTCACACTTTAACGGTAACAAATACACTAATATTAGAATTTTCGATCTTGTGCATGATCTAGTTCGTTCACTTTATCCCCACACGATTAAACTTTCTATTTTCCTTCTTAATGTGTGGGATCTTTTTTTTCTGGAGCTAGAAACAGAAAGATTTTGCATGATTTACATAGAATTTGGATCTTGATGTCATTAAAAATCGAATAAAATATTTAAAAAATCAGATGCAGTATTACATTATTTATCCATCCTCTTTTTTTCTCGCCAAATAGCCATCGTGTTACTTTTAGTATGACCCTATAAAATAATCAATCCAATTAGAATAATCTTTCTTCTTCAATGGCTCGACGGCCCTAGGTGAGACCTGGCCTTCTCCAGAAGTTTTCTTCAGGCATCTCTACTTTTGGCAACTGTTTTCCAGTTTTTGACCTTTAAAATATTTAAATCTTTTTCGACACAGTCAATCCATTTTAACGGAGCCCCCATGAGATATCGACCTGCCCTGAGGTCTATATCTCATGAGCTTTACCAAAAATATTTTTTTGCAGCAACGATCTTCATTCATTCTAACCAGATGACTAGACCATTTAAATTTCTGTAATTTGACAAATATTACTATATCAGGTTGTTTGTAAATTTGTAGAATTCTAAGTTAAATCTACTTCTCCATGATCCATTCACAGGGATTGCACCAAGAATGCAGCGTAAAATCTTTCTCACGAAAATTCCCAAAGCTTCCTCATCACGTAAAGTCAATGGCCAAGTCTCTGATGTATAAAGTTAGGACAGATCTTATAAAACTTTTGTAAAGAAGCAATTTAGTTCTTAATTTGAGAAAAAAACTGTATTTTAAATAATTCGTCAGGTCATAAAAAATCTATTTGCAGCAATGCTTCTTTTATAAATTTCTAGGGCCAATTAGAATAATATTTATGATGTCTAAATACTCTTACAAATAACAGGTGAGGAGAATCCGAAAAAGAAACTACTAGCTTTAGAAGAAAGTTCTAAGGGTTCGTTACAGTTATCCAATTGCCATCATTAATGATAAATGGCTAATAATAATAATATGCATTGAATGAAATTGGATTGAAAGCACGATGTAAGATAGATTATTCTCATCATCTTGTGATTCTTGAAAAGTGCAAAACAATCAATCTCAGGAAAATAAATGTTTCATTGAGATATTTAATTTGATAGGAATCAGCTCGAAAATAATCTGCTATGTGTGTGCAGTCCTTTCTGAAAATAATAAGCATTTTTTTCTTGAAACATCATCTCAATTTTGGCTAATAGACCCTTAGTGTAATACTTAAAGAGTTCTTATTCATTTAACCACAGTAAAGCCGGGCTCAAAAAATTAATATTTTTTATATTAATCAATTCACTCAAACTTCAATTAATTTTGTTTTATTGCTATTAAATCATTGATTGCTATTTGTGTTTACAACTTCACATAACAAAATTTTATGATGAAATTATTTTCCAAATTATTTCAGATTTTAATCTCGATTTATCTTATCAAATTTGCTGCTTTCAACAAAACTTGATAACATACATTAAAACTAAGAATCGAAAAGTTGGAACTTAAAGTAATTTTATCCTTTTAGATAAGCAAAAGTTTTCATCGATTTAATTTCAGATAAGAAAAACCTCCATAACACTTCTCTCTCTCTCTCTCTCTCTCATGTGCTATCACACATTTCTCAATTTAAAATATTTATATCAATTACACGTCTTCAAGTTCGTTAAATATCTTAAATTAATCATATATACAAAATAAAATTCAGAAATTTAATACTTAAAAATATATATTAATACCCAAATTAAATCATGAATTATTTAAAAACTAGCTGCATGGCCCTTCGTTGCACGGAATTTCTGTACTTTTATAAATTTTTCCTTTCCTTCACAAAATCAGCACTTCGAATACTTTTTTTCAAAATATTTATCTAAGAAAACTAAATAGTATTAGAAATGAAAACACTCTAATATTGATAAAATAAATGTGACAATTTTAAGTATCAATCAATTCGTCGATTGATAACGTCATTTATTTATAATTCAACCATAGCAATAAATTTATTTTCGAAAGTTTATGTTTAACACATATTCATAAGTTGACTTGTGTAATATTCAGCAAAATACTTTAAAACTCATTTCGTTAGAAAGATTGAATCTTCTACATTTACTAAAATTTCTTTATCATGAGGTCAACCCAATTAAATTTTTGCGGTGTTTCATATTAACGATTTCATATGCTTACTAATGAATTCTACATGCGAAGACTTCTGTACAATATTCATTAATATTAAAGTTTTCAAAATAAACTCGGTACATAATTGGAAAGAAAATTTTACATATTTTAGGAAAAGACAAGTTTTCCAATACAGTTTGTGATTTTTTTGCTTGTCTTATTTGCAAATGTAGCTTCTTTTTAATTATTGATTAGTTTCCATCGATCATTATCATTATTTTTACTACTGTTATAATTAATAACATTCGAACGAAAAGAAAGAATATGAAAAACATTTTCGTTGAATTATGATACGATGAAACATTGCTTTTGATAAAGTATATAAAATCGTTTGGCGGAAACTTGTCACAAAGAATTAGTTAATTATTTTGCCTTTTTTTAATACTTTACTTTTATATATATTTAATATCTGAGTGTTTCAATTTTAATTTCCGAATTAGTAAAATTAAACCATTCTGTTTTATGTTAGTTTAACTTTTTTAATTTCCCCTGAATGTAATTAATAACATATTTTAACGACGTTTTCTATTATAGTCATTCTTTATGGTCCTAATAATAATTTAATATTCTTTTATGCGGTATTATTTTTTCGCTTTTTTATTAAATATTACATAAAAGGGGTAACTAAATTATTTTGAATTAATTAATCATAAGTACTTTGGGCACCTAATGTTGTCGTACAAATTAGCACTATTAAATCAGTGCTTTAAAAATATTGTAGCAAAAAAAAATTTTGTCTTTTTTCCTCCATGCTTTTTATTTCAATGAAATTCGAAACAATAAATAAAAATAATTGTGGTATACTCGTACGCCAAATACAAAAACAAGTTTTTTAAAAAAATTTCGAAACTCAAAAATTATTCTTTACGACTTGTTGATTTCCAGAGAAATATATCAAGATTATAATCTGATACTACAGTCACCGCATGCATTTTTTATCCACAGCTAACATTCTGTCTTGATGGATGCCTGAATTTTTTATTTCCCCGCACGCATTGGGAGAAAACCTAAATGCATGTTTTATCAGATATCCCACAGTAAACACAGATTATTTATGGGATCTAGAAAGCCTAGCATGTTATTTTTGTACTTAAAAATATATTTTCAGATAATTCATATCTCGATAGTTTTGTTCCCCAAATTTATCCCTGTAATATAAATTTAAATTTTTTTTAAAAAAAAAAGTTGTTTTTTTAAGTGTGTGTTAATTTTCTACAATATAAAATATATCACTGTTTTTCTTTGTTAAAAGAGTTTCAGAAATAATGGTGAAACACTAACATGATTTATATTATCTGTATTACTTTTATTTGCAAATCTTTATTCTACCTGTTTGAATGTTTAAAAGTTTATTTCTCCTTTTAAAAAGTGTTTATATCCCTACAGGTAAATAAGAAAGTTTTTCATTTCTATTACTGGAATATAACCAGTACATTTCTTTAGTTTTTTTAAGCCAATACTGGGGAAACTATAATACTGAGCTATTGAAAGAGATAACGAAACTCAATGTCTTGTTATCTTAGCCAATTCTTTCGAATATATTATATAGTATATGTTTTGTAAAATAGTATATATACTAAGTTTTTCAGAATGTATTCCAAATATTTAAAAACCCGCACCCATATTTTCTTTTTTAATTTTTGCTATCAGTATAGAATATTAGTATGCATTGCTCTTATGTTTTGAAGTCATTTATTCGATGTATTATTCCAAATTTTTGAAAAAATAGTATACTTTTAGAACTACATCTCTTTTAGTTCATAAAGCAAGTCATTTCTTTTAAATAAACAGTATTTCGATACAAATAGAATTAATTTTTTTTTTATGTTCACCTCTTTTGTTATTTTTAAAGCTATCGTTTTTATACCCGGCGTACAACGCGCACCCTTAAATTTCCATCTTATTTTTTTGTGTTAAAAGTGCGTGTTATACGCCGGATTTTACGGGGGAAATTTCATAATTCCTATTGGTGTTTTAAAAATAATTTCTGTTGTTTTGTAGCATTTTACAATGCTTTACTTAATTCTAAATCGGCAACGTTCAACAAAAATTTAGCTTCTTTCCAATGGTGTAGCTAGTTCTGAGTGGGGCCCGTATCAAAACTCCTTCGGTGCCCTTCTTTAGAAATGAAAGGCTTGTTAGTGGTAATGTAGTTACACATGTTGGGGCCCCTGTACCTTGGGGGCCCCATATCATTTATACGGCGGTAGCTACGCCTCTGCTTCTTTCTTTACGCAGAATTGTGTAGTATTTGTTTAAATTTATATATATATATATATATATATATATATATATATATATATATATATATATATATATATATATATATATATATATATATCCTAATATTATTTCAAGTATTATTTCCTTTAAAACTGTTGTATGTTCTAAAAGGCAGACTGCAGATTTCAGACATTGTGTTTATTCTTTCAAAATAATAATCTTCCTGAACACCTAATTTCATAAAATTTAATAGAAAATGTAAAATTCTTCTGCAATTTTACATCTAAATATAATCCGATCTAAGCTATAGTTACGCTTCTTTAAAAGTTACGAATAGTTTCTCATTTACAATTATTCGAATTTAAAATTCCTTTTTCTATAATAATTGCTCTTTTAGTCTATATGAACGAAGTAAAATGTTTCATTTATTCTGAGAATTATACTTAAATTGGAATCAAATATTTTAATCCATAAATACTGCTGATAAATAACTTTTGCATTTTATGAACAGTTTAAACATCTCTGTTGAAAACAATGAATACCACACTTCCTGCACAGAATTTCACAACTCAAATCTATGTTGAGGTCTTGAATTTCTTTCTTCTGTAGCACATTTCAGAGCATCCCCAAACCATTTTAAATCTGGAAAGGCATTCACAAATATAAGAACTTGATTTAGAGCCCCCTAAACTCCGATTTCAAATTAATGTTCATGCCATTATAATATGCTTGCGTGAAGTCGCAATGTCCCGTTTAAACAGGCTCAATCCATCAATGTAAATGCAAATCATGATCTAATGTACCTTGCCAGAAAGGATGTGTATATATCATTTGTCGGTTTACAGGAGCTTGTAGACATATCAGAGAGCCCAATGACATTAGCTGAGCCAAATGCATCCAGTTACAAAGTTCCCACCAATCCGCTGGCTAAGTGGTTCTTAAACTGTGGTCCGTGAGCCCCAGGGGTCTCCAGTGCTTTTCTATGGAGTCGACGAAAGTCTCTCGTTTAATGTTAAGATTTGCTTCTTTTACAGACTCTGAAAGGCCTCGAGGGAAAATATACAGATGTGTCATCCTAGACTAGTTCACTAAATTTTGCCAATGAAAAAAACTCAATTAGAACATGTATTTCGATCAAGAATATTAATTCAGTTCAACCAATTATTTATTTGAAATTAGTATTTTATAATATATTTAAATGTATGTAGGTAGATGTTTACTGTTTCTTAAAGGAAAAGGAGAAATTTTTAAAAAGTCTGTATAAGTAGCAGAAGTAGTCTTAGGATTATTGAGGAACCTATAAATCATTTAGCTATACGTTGGGAATCAGGGAGGGATGTTCAAAATCTTGGGTGTCCGCGATGCCAAGCTTATACATAAAAAGAGGTCACGGTGATCAAAAGTTTAAGAACCGTTGCGCTAGCGGATACAGTTCCCCAGACGGGGAATCCATGACCTTCTGGGTTTTGTTTTCCACACTTGAATCTTTCCATCTGCCCAATACAGCTGTAGACGCGATTCATTTAACAACGTTACTTGTGTTTATCCCCTTGACCCCTATACTTTTTTTTCGTATAATCAAATATTTTCCATATCAGTATTGGCATAAAAATGAAATAATTTTCCACAACTGTATGTAACGTAACTGTATGTCGTGCTATCATTAAGTTGAAGCAAAAATAGGAGAAAAGCGCTGTCACCAAGCTTCTTATATAAACTACCCTAGGTTATTTTCTTAGCTCTTGAGCAGTGGCGTAGCTACGTATCCAAAGGCTCTGGTGCAAAAAAAAAAATAAGGGCCCTATCTTGGTTGGGTTTTAACAAGTAAAAATATATGAATATTTTAGATATACAAAACTACTTTAACATCAAGAAATAAAACGATATTGATAAAGAATAACATGTTTACTATAAGAAGCTTGAACTTACCTGTTAACAACAAGCTAACAATCCCTATGTTTAGTTTACGCAAAAGTTTCAATAACTTCGGGTAAATCCAGGTTTGATGCAACTTTGTTTTCATTGCTACTACCGGTAAATACGGAGTCGAGCTTGACCACACCGTTTCTTAAATAATTTTTAATTTACTAAATAATCTTCTTACAGCTGCAGAAGTGACTGGAATTTTTTAGAATAATAACGGTGCAGTAAATATTTCTGTTAGGTCACATTCTAGCACTCCATCTTAGCTCTTTATTTCTTTATATAATTGGTGAACAGTCCATGCCTGCGTTAATTTAGGGAGAACTAGGTGTTAAATATTAAGAAGTTGAAGGGAAAAGTTTGGGTCTATTATATCAGAATACTTATTTTGGAATTCGTCACATTTTTGTAAAAAATTTGCTTAATCTTTTACATCTAGTAAAAATGTTGGTCTTAGAAAATTGAATAGTTGTGACAGACGTGTGCTAGTAAAACGTATATTTAATTGAGCTAATATTGTGTCTAGTACTTTATTGAAAATAGTAATTTTAAATATTTCTTTCCGGTTTTAGAAATCGGCAATCAGAAGCTAATTCATCAAAATGTTTTTTTTAACTTTCCTTTGCCTTTTTTCTTATAAATGGGGACCTATACCCTATTTTCTTGGAGCTTCACGCGTTGTGCACTTGAATTATTCGAAGTCATTTCTATAAATTTGCTTCGTCAACGGCAGTATCTTTAACTTCAATAACTATTGAATTTCCTTCAGTAGGCTTCTCAAGCAGCACTGTAGGGATGCATTATCTAAGTCACTATTAACAGAAATACTTGAGCCAGAAGTACTTGTAGAAGGCTGATTAAGAAATTTTTCAATTTGGGGTAATTTTGTTTACTATCTTCTCTTTCTTGGTGTTGTTTGCACTTAAGCGCACCACTGGTTTTCTTTTTTTTTTTATCCATAGTTTTCGTTTTCTAATTTATGCAATACAATTTGTTTTGTATGTGCTTCAGTACTTACTGACGCTAAAAGGGAAAAGAAACATAATTCTACGCTACAAAAAGTCTTTGGAGAATCCCTGGCTATTTATTTATTTATTCGGAAGAATCGAACTCACCCACCAGAAAATTTGGAATTACATAACGGTTCATCAAGTTAGACAGGAAATGATACAAAAATATGCTTAAACAAGAAAATATAATAGAATATTATTATTATTATTTTTAAAAAAAACTTTAGTAAAAGAGCAAAGGAAGAGAGGAGCGAAACAACATTAGTCTATTGCAGATAAGAGTAGATTGAAAAATATATTCATAAACAGGAAACTAGCTTGTTAGGAATCATATTGTTATTAAAAATAGAATGTAACCAGGAAGGAATTGCTTCTAGTGTACGATTTTTAAGATGTAATTGTAAGATTTTTCATAGAACTTGAAGTTTGTTTTCAACTAACAATTTATAGAAAAATGAAAAAATTAAAATTAATATAAACTTTTCAATGAGTAAAGTTCGCAACACTGTATAGACAATGGAAAGAATTTAGGGGAATTCTCTACAAGTTCGAAATTACTTTCAACAGAGTTGCCGTTATTATAGATTAGTGGCCCCCTTTTATATTTACATCTTATATGTGGGGTAAATTATCGCAGGTGTGACTTGCTTTGATGTCAGGGTCCGAGGGCCCTGGTGCACGGAACGCCTAGCCCATTGGTAGCTACGCCACAGCGCTTGAGTTAAAATGCTCAAATAGTTTTCTTTTTTTCAATTCCTTCTATTAGCTCACACTCTCTATATATTTATTTATTTATTTATCTTGGTGAAATTTTCAATCGTTAATAAAATAAATTTTAAAGCGCTCAATTGAACTGAAATTTTATATACATGATTATTTTGGATGACAATACAGTAATTTAATTATAATGAATTAAAATTAAATGATTAAAATTAATTATTTAAAGAATTATAAATACAGTCACGTTGGCATCATTTTCGGTGACTTAGAGACCCTTTTGGCGACCTGTGTTAAAACTTGAAAAGGGTTTTTTCTCCCGTTTTAAAGCATTCGGTTGAACAGAAATTTTATATACACGATTGTTTTGGTTGACAATACGATACTTAAATGATAATTAATAAAAATTAATTACCTCTTAATGTTGTTACTCTGTCATATGTATATACATATTTATATTAACTGTAACTACTAAAAAGTAGCTAAAATAAAATTTTTTCTTTGTTGATCTAAGTAAGAATTGATTTAAAAAGGATTTTTTTATATTACTTGTTTATTTTAAAGTAACTTACAATTCTATAGCATTACTTATTGAAGAAAAATGAGCTTCTATATCACATCTTTACATTTAAATAACTCAAGCAAAAGTATTTCCGCACGTTGACAAAAAACCTTCATATGATGCGATCACCATATTCAGCATTCACGCGAAGATGTCTCAAGATTAACTATCTGTAATATAAAAATTTCTTTCCGTGTTTTCTTTCTTAAGTATACCAAGATGAAACAAATTTTAAGAGTCATATTATAAAACTAATGTCTCACAACTATTTTAATAATATACTGAATCTGATCTTATTTTCCGAAACATTTTTGGCTTCTTGTTCATATCAAATTTTATTTTAATCTAGAAAAATCTGTAAAAAAATTTTGAATTTAAAACCAAAATATTTTGTTTACGAGCATAGACAACTGTCACATATTTTATCTTGCAATTTCCACAAAAATATGTTTTATACGAAAAGAAACAGTTTTCGGTGCAGCAGAAATAAATTTTAATGTCAACTTGAAATAAAAACCCTCCAAAGTCTTCTTGATTATTGCTATCTTCATTTCTTTCGTCTCTAACTTGTTGTAGGAATTTTACTATGAATTAAAATATATTAAGAGTTCCCTTTACTCATTTAACGTTTTAAAAAGTACTCTAAATAACAACAACAAATTCTTGTGCGTAGAAAGAAATATGTATAAAATAAAGAAATTAATATAGAATTTAAAAATCAACAAACAGTTTTAACGAAAAATACTTCGCATTTCCAAATACTTACGCTCCAATAATCATTGCCATCATCAAGAGCATGAAACTATTCTAAGCATCTGCTTTAATTAATAAAAAAGTCATAAAACAGCATTTTGTATGAAATCTTCATCTTCTAATATTTTAATTAAAAATTTCAAATAAAGGGAAATTAATGATGTTGCGCATTTTATTTACTTATTTTAAAAATGTTTGATAATTTGTACTTACAAAACAAGTGATGGAAGTTCATTATTTGGTAAAAGAGAAAGCAAAAATGTATCAGAGAAGAGACACTGAAGTGTATGAGCCTTCTGGTTGTCAATTACTCTGAGAGAAATTTATACTTTTTACTGAAATAATTAATTTTTTCTTACGTAAATAGTTGCTATGTCTTTATTAAGCATAAATAAAATTAATTCGTATGTACAATGCGGGACGTTTTAGATATTGTTCTATAGTTAAACTGATAGTGAATTAAATTTAAACTGAAACAACTTTATTCGATCTTAATACCTATATTTTAACTAACATCTTTAAATCTATTTAAGACTTATACCTTTACTTAATATAATTCTGGACATAATTGACACTTTTAAAAATTTTATGATTATTTGGAAATATTTTAATGGCGAAAATTAAACAAAAAGTTAAAAATACCTTCGAAAATCTCAGAAGAATATTTTTGTCAGAAACAGGCTTGGAAAAACTTCTATTTTGAGTTTAAGGTTATATGATAATATTGAAATAATATTAAATCATAAGTAAGGAATGTTATTCTAAAAATAAATTTATACTTCGTAAGTAATATGAAATGTGACAATGTATACTAAAGAACATAAAAAGCGGTTTAAAGCGTTTTTAGAATTTTATTTTTCTTTTCCTGCCAAAAGTATCATATCAGTTTTAAGGCAATTAAACATGCATTTTCGTGATGTTGCAGTATCATAACACGGGGTTTCAGGAAAAGAACTGAGTGAGAATCAAAAAGAAGAGTGATAATCCATCAAAATTAACTCTTGAGATCTTTTCGAAACGCTTCCATAAAAGCCACATTTTAGAGCCGCGACTTTTTCTTTTAAATTTCTCGAACGATTTACGTGCTGGTGTTTCGAATTTTTGAGATTTTAAATAAAATGCCTTGAGAGAAAATAAAAAAAATCTTTGACAAAGGAGAGAACAGGGCTTTTTTAAATGTATTTTTTATCATGTTAGAATAAAGGTAATTGTCATTTTTTGGAATATTTTGAAGACATTCTGAATCATTCCATGGAAAATTTCGTATTTTCTTTTCGAATAATTACCGCAAGGAAAAAATATAAAATGGAACTTGAATTCAATTGATTTCTAAACATAAATCTTAGCGACAAAAATGTTATCATATGGGGTTGTACAGGGTCCATTATGAAAGTAATGAGCATTTACAGGCAAAAAACATTTATTGATCGTAATTTGTACAAATGTTCAATATTCTTCAAAATACATTCCTCCTGCATTGATACACTTGCGGAGATGTGTTTACCACGCCTGAAAGGCACCCTGAAACTCCTTGATGGGAATGCCTCTCAGGAACGTTGTAACATGGTGTTGGATGTTTTCCAAGGTTTCCCAATGTTTTCCTTTTATCTCTCTCTTGAGTCGTGGAAAAAAGAAGTCACATGGAGCTAAGTCGGGACTGTAAAGGGGGTGAGGGATCACCGGGGTGTTGCTCCGGGCCAGGAAGTTGGTAATGATGAAGGCTGTGTGGCTGGTGGCATTGTCATGGTGGAGCTTGACCGTGTCTTTAATGTCAGCCCTCACGCGCGCGATCCGGCGTTTCAATCTCCTGAGCACCTCCAGGTAAAAGTCTAAGTTTACAGTTTGTCCCTGCGGTACAAACTCACAATGGACTATTCCTCGGATGTCAAAGAAGACAATGATCATCGTTTTGATGATGCGCGACTTGCTCATTCGCGCTTTCTTGGGGCGTGGGGATGATTTTGTGTGCCACTCACAGCTCTGCCTTTTCGATTCTGGGTCGTACTCAAGCATCCAGGATTCGTCTCCGGTTACGACAGAGTTCAGAAAGTTCGGTTCATTTTGAATCAAATCCAACAATTCTTAACAGCGCAAAATTAAGTTCTTTCTGGTCTTGCGTCAACACTTTCGGCACAAGCTTCGCACAGACCTTACGCATTTGCAGATCCTCGATCACTATCCCATGTACCGCAAATGTGGACATGTGTAGTCTGTCAGCAATTTGCTGGATGCTTAAGCGACAGTCGGTACGCAAAACTTCGCGCACACGATCCACGTTCTCTTCAGTTCTGGCTGTTGTTGGGCGTCCAGAACGGGGTTCGTCGGCGACCTCCTCCCGGCCCTCCTTGAACGCCTTGTGCCACTTCCCAGACTGTGATCTTGAAATGCAATTGTCTTTGAAGGCTTCTTGCGGCATCTGGAATGTTTCAGTTGCATTTTTTCCAAGCCTCACGCAAAACTTTATGGCGTATCGTTGTTCAAGCGAAAGCTCCATCGCGCTATGTTACAAAAGTTGAAAACACACTTCAAGCGGAGGCACGAATCTCCACTCACACTGCTCGAACTCAACTGACGACCGGATGCATTGAAAGGGCATATACCCCACCACATTTCCTAGCCGGTTTTACCATGCTGTCATCTATCGTCGCGTCACAATAACATTATGTTCATTACTTTCATAATGGACCCTGTATATCGATATCAATAATAAGCTATTTAAAGTTTATTACCTAAGCATTTAAAACTCAGCTTTAAGACATCATTTAAATACTAGGTTATTGATATTGTTAGCTGATGTTAACCGGATCGATCTGTTGATTAAGTATAGAAGAAAATCTGTATTTTTTCCAGTTTACTAAGAAAAACAGAATGATCTAATCAAAAATTTTGAAGGAAAATTTAAATCGTGATGTATAGAAGTTAAGGTATCTAATCGCATTAGTACTTCCAAAGAATAGCAACGTGATGCTTTCATCGTGAAACCCCGGCAACAGTTTAGTATATACCAAAATAGCTATTCATTCCATTAGAATCGTCAGACTTAAATAAAATAAAATTTTAGCAAAATTTATAAATATATAAAAAAAAAATTTACAAACAGATTTAATTTAAGAAATTTAAAAGTTCTTGATGAGAAAGAATAATGGGGAGAAAAATATATCCCCAAAGTTCCATTAAAATAACTCAGTTCGTTGTCAGGCAGACTGAGGTACTGAAAAGAGAAATCTCTTCAGCTAACTATAAACAATTCTCCCTGATATTTTTATACTTATTTCATTTCTTGATGTTTTCACGAGGTTTATGTGCTTTCTGATGTTATCAAAAAAAATTTTAATTTTCTACTCGTTTTTCTTCTTTTTTAATTTTTTTTTTATTTTTTCCTTGACTATATAGAATATTTTCAAATTGGATTAATTAAACAATGATAAGGTGCAGAGTAAATAAGTATTGGATAAAAGCATTTTTAAAATTGCATTCCTGTAAGCATCATTCCATGATTACTTGCGCACAGATTTTTCCCTTTGAACGAGGGAAAATCAAAAAGTAAAAGGACTTTTACGATTTCTCTTTCCAAGGTTTGGTTGCCAGCAATTTCTAATATCCAGGGCTGAATGAAGAATAGTCAGCAAGATTTTTATACAACGTGTTACTCATCTTCCCTCGTAGTCGTTGGTGTATGACAAACCATTCAACATAGCAGCTCCATAGTCAATCTGCACCAAGGAGGAAAGGAAAGCAGTGATTCGCTATTCGTTTTGCGAAAGATGTGGTACATCCGGTGGATACTAGCCATCACTATAATTTTCCATCAATGCCTTGCACATTGTCCTCAGTGGTTGATCAGTACCCGATCTTTTTTTTTTCGTTGTCACATAAAGAAGTTCTTCCTTGTTTGAAGAGCTCTATCCATTCATAGATCTTGCTTCGCAATAAACAGCTGTCACCATACTGCGCTTGTATGCGACGAATTCTTTCCGCGGGTTTCACACCTTCAGCAGGCAAAAGACGAATTACTGTTCTTCTTTCCTCCTTTATACAGATCGATAATGGAGCTGTCATGTTGAACGATCTGTGTCACTCCAGCGATCACAAGGGAAGACGAGTGGCAAGTTGTATATAAATGTTGCCGACTACCCCTCATTCATCGCTGTTCCTAAATCTTGTAAAGAGAAATTGCAAATGTCCCTTTACTTTTTGACTTTCCCTCGTATAAAAATGTTATGAAAAAGCCATCATATCATCTACTGTTAAGTTGCAGGGAATGTCATAACTTCCGAATTCAGCCATTAACCCTTAACTTCGCACTGTTGCATTTCTACAACATATGATTTATTTTAATTTAACAGACTCAATATTTTTAGTTACCTACAAATCACTTATTTGAGAAAAAAAAGATTACTGCAACGGAATATATGCTAATTTTGTCACTAGATGGAAGTACATTTTTTACAGAAATCACAACAATTATTAAAATCTCTGATGTCTCAAGAACTGTGTTTTTGTTATAAAAAGAATCCATTATATTTTATGCTTTCCTCTTGTTTATTGACGAAATAAATTACCAGGTAAGAAGTTTAAACATTTTATGATGAATAATAAAGTCTTCATACACTCAGGAACATTGAAAATAGCGACCCAAGAAGAAATCATCGGATTGAAATGAAATGTAATACACATAATGACACAGATAAGAGATTCACTTGATCTCAAAAACAAGTCAATTAAACGAATACAGGGTGTGCAACGACACAAATACTGGGCAACTTAAATAGCGCGTTGGACCACCTCCAGCTGCAATACATGCCGCCACACGGTCCGGCATTGAGTTGATTAGACACCTTATGTTGTCCTGAGGCAGATGGGCCCACAAATCTTGAACAGCCAACTCAAAATCATGTACAGAGTGACACGACGGCATCTGCCGTTTTAGCTGATCTCATACATGCTCTACAGGGGACAAATCGGAGGAGTGGGCCGGCCATGGAAGAGTCTGAAATTGACGTAGGAAGTCTTGAGCAACTCTTGCTGTATGCGGACGAGCATTATCTTGCTGGAAAATTGCCCCTGGGAGACCATTTAGGAAAGGTCCTACATGGGGTCGAAGAATATCATCAACGTAACGTTGGCCCGTTAAGGTTCCACGCATCTCAATTAAAGTGGACCGGCTATCATAGGCTATGGCCCCCCAGACTATTACACCAGCTATGCAGACAATGTGACGTAAAACAGTGTGGGGGGAATTGTACCGCTCACCAGGGTGCCTCCACACCCGTACACGGTTATCATCTGTCCCCGAAACAAACCGGGATTCATCACTAAACACAACCTTTTGCCAATCTGTGACATCCCACATTGATCTGGCTTGGCACCACTGTAGACGCAGTTGCCGATGTTCCAGTGTTAAAGTGAGTGCACGGAAAGGGCGCTTGGATTTAAGATTTGCTTCTGCAAGGTGTCTGGAAATTGTTTGTGGAACAATTGCTACGTGTACGTCTGCTCGTATCGTTGAACGAGTCACTGTGGGGTCCACAAATGCTTGCCGCACGATCCTTCGATCTGTCCTCGTGGTCTTCCTGGTCTCTCCAGACCCGGTTTTCCGCGCGTGGGTACCTTCTCGTGACGACTGCTCTTAACAATTTCTAACGGCCCACTCCGAACGATCCACCTGGCCAGCAACACGGCGCGTCGACCAGCCTGCAGTTTTCATCCCGATGATCAGGCCTCTCTCAAACTCGCTTAACTGTGAGAAATGTCTTCTAGCACGTTTACCTGGCATGTTTCGCTTACCAAAGTCTTTCTACAATCGGCGGGTAATCTTCACGTTTATGAATCTTCGAATTTGCGCTGGCTTATATAGCACCCTCTTCCTGATTGTAGCGCCACCTCGGCGTGTATGAGCATGCGTATTGGCACAAAACTTGCATCATTTGCATATCACATTACGCTCTACTTATTTGCAAAGTTTCACGATTGTACTTAGCTTTCTTCTTGGGTCGCTATTTTCAATGTTCCTGAGTGTATAAAAAATGCTTGGTTATTTACAGCACTACTGCGCAATATTGCACTTCTGCAACAAACAGAAAAAAATGACTGAAATTCAATTTAAAACTGCTTAATTTTTTTTTTCATATTTTTCCCTTTTACTATTACATGAGAACTAGCTGATATAATTTTTTCAGAGAAATTTAAAAAATTGCGAAGTTAAGGGTTAAATATCCATAAATATAAATGCTTATCTTTAAAGAAGTATATATTCATTGTTGTCAAAGGTTGTCTTTGATATTAATCAAAGAATTTGTTGAATATCAGTTAAAACGTACTGTCATATCACCAGCTTCATGAAAAGCATAATGCATTCACTATTCTATATCCTAGCCATGAATATTTTCCAACTCATTACGCACTCAGGGTGTTATCCTTTAAACTAACCACAGAAGTCGAGGAAAATTTAATTGAATAAAAACACATCGTTCCATTAAGATTTCATTCTTGAAATACATAAATACAATATTTAATTTCTTGAATTTTCTACATTTGGGGTTCATTTAATTCTAATATTTTTAGTATTAATAAATTCTGTCAATTTTCAAAATTGAATCTCTCCACTTACACATTTATGTGTAGCCTAACGATAGCTCTATCCTTTCTAATTTCGATATCAATTATTTTTTACTAATCAAATTTTAATCAGAAAAGAGTGATAATTACAAAATATCAACAATGGCATATGATATTATATTTAGCTTCTTACTTTCCGTAAACAAACAAAAAAACAGACTTCTAAAGCACATGAATTACCATTTATGCTTCGGTTTATATAATTAGCAAGTAATTTGTTGCTTATGGTTTATTTTTCAAGTACAATTTCTTTCATCAAATATGTGTGTGTGCATGCATACGTATGCAGGTATACTTGCAGAAGAAAAAAACTTTGATACCAATGAAGCAATATAAGAAAGTAAAAAGTTTATATCAGCGGTTTTTAAATTTTTGATCGCCACGGACCCCTACCCCCCAAAATTTTGAACACCCCCCTCCTTACTCCCAAAACATGGCTGAGCAATTCAAAGGTTCTTCAATAATTCTAAGACTGCCTCTGCTGCTTATCTTTGCTCATGTGTTCCTAGAATTGTTTGAAAATATTACGTTATTGTAATGCCTAAGCAGTTATAAAAAATTTTTGAAGAAAAACTGCATATTCTTGATCGAAATGCATGTTCTAGTAAAGTTTTCAATGGTCTAGTGTAGGATAGCTCATCTTTCAATTTTTTTCACGAGGCCTTTCAGAGCCTGCGAAAGAGAGAACTCTTCATTAAATGAGAGACCGTCGCAGACTCCCTAGAAAAGTGCTTTGGACCCCTGGTGTACCATGGACCGCAGTTCAAGAACCGCCGGTTTATATGATTATAAAACAATAGCCGAATTAGCACATTTATTCGGATCTTGCTAAATCTTGATTATTATATATAGTAAAGAACTTTTTTTTCTCAATTTGTTTAACAGGAATAAGATTTTTTCGGTAAATATTACTGAGGAAGAACAAAATCTACTTATATTTCCGAAATCCCATATCGAAGAGATTTAAACGGTCTTTCATCTAACCATGCATTCCTTTTCTCCCCGCACAGTTTTAAAAAAAATATTTAATTAACTTATTTTAATTTATAAATTTACTATTAAAATATAATAACCATTTTTTCCCTCAAACATATGTTTGTGTGTGTCTCTTCTAATACTTAGCCTTAACTTTTAAAAGTATAGGCAAAATTAATTCTCCCAGTCTTTGATATTACTCTTTGAATACAGCAGAGGATTCGGGTAGTTTGGGTTAATTTTATTTGAATTTCAAAATCTGTTTTAATGATGTGAAACTAAAATAAAAAATTTTGCATTTGTAGCTCTTGGATGAGGAACGTTTTCGTCCGTTGGAAAAAATAAAAACCATCAGCAGCACATACATGGCAGCATCAGGATTAAACCCTAGCAGAAAGGTAAGATTATTTAAAATTACTCTATATTTTAGAAATATAATATCAATTCTTATCAATTTTATTTTAGAAATATAATTCAACTCTTGTAATACCTAACTTTCGAGATGATGAAATGCGCTTTATTTCAATACTTGTTTGTTGCGATAACATTAAAAAAGATAACGCTGTGAATGAAAACATAATTCTCATAGTTTATTTCCAGTTGCATTTTCGTGGAAAAAATAAAGGGTCTTGAAAAGTTGAAAGAGGGCCATTTAATATATAAGTCCTGCCTCCCCCCTTTAACTCAAGAATCATGCCTGTTCGCAGTAAAAAGGTTACATGCTCCATAATATGACATAAGTTACAACACCACTTGGTGGCAAACGACGGAACTAACTTTATATTAGACAAATGTTAGGAAATGGGAGGGGCAGTGGCGTAGCTTACACCCCCACATTGGGGAGTGGCAGGACTCTAGGAGGCCCAAAGCCCCTGACTGATACCAAGTATCCCCTTTGTAAAATCCGGATCGGTGCTCAAAACCTGACTTTGCAGGAGGGCCTTAATATTGTCCCTTACGCCGCTGGGGAGTGGGGGTCAGTTACAAATTTATGGAACGTTCTCGATTAAGTACGAAAAGACATTTTGCACACAATTATGTTAGGAACAGAACATGTAAAATGCTTGTTAGCTTGTCCATAATTTTCAGCACTCTCTGTTTAACTTGAGAGGTATCTGCTCTGAAGTTAAGGCTCGCGCAGGATTTTAGAGGGGCCCCATGCATGATATAACTTTCTATCGCTTTTTGAACAATTATTCCGTTTCAGACCATCATCGTAAGGCTAAAATCTTCTTTAAATTTTGTTAGTTCTACGCAAAATTCATAAGGAATAGGTACAAAAATTATGAAATTGGTAATTCATATGTTCTGTGTGTGTTAATCCTAGAAATGACAAAAAATTTAAAGTATCGAGGATAGACAGTTCTAAATTTTGCAATATTTAATTCTCGTACTTAAAAATAAAATACCTAAATTAGGTAGTCGGTTAAGGGAAAATTAATCATTTAACTTCACATTTTTTTCTCTTTAGCAGGAGAAAATTTCATTAAATAATGATTTTTCAATGTTTATTTATTCCTTTCTGTGAAACATTCATTCATCATAATATATATATATATATATATATATATATACATATGGGTGACAAAATAATACGAACACCCGTGAAAAAGGCATGGCCCATTTCAAAGACGCACAACGCGCATGTCAGTTAGCGTTGCAGTCCGCCGCCTAGCGGATTCGAAAGGTAAAATATCAGTCGCTCAACAGCTGCGATAGGTGTTGCACGCGTCAATTGTAATTTCTGAAAAACGCAATATTCACGGACCTGTCAGAGTTCGAAAAAGGTATGATTGTTGGAATGAAGTGCGCTGGTTGCTCGGTGACGGAAACAGACATTTATTTGGGGCGTGCAAGGAGTACTGTATCTGCCGTTATGACAGCATACAATAAATGCGGGAATGTGACGTCTGGCAAGCACAACAGTGGACGGAAAAGAAAGCTTACCGACAGGGATAAAAGAGTCTTAACCCGAATAGTGGCCCGAAAGCGCAAGCAATCGCTATCCCAGATAACGTCTGAGGTAAATAGTCATCTTCGTAACCCTATTTCAGCAAGAACCGTCCAAAGGGAACTTCATGCTTCGAACTTGTATGGAAGAATTGAAATTCGTAAACCATTGGTAACAGCACGTCATGCTTTACAGTGACGCCAGTGGTGTAGAACACACAGACAGTGGACCCCACAACAGTGGCAACAAGTCATCTGGTCGGATGAATCGACGTTCACCCTATTCCAAACCACCGGACGCGTTTATGTGTGGAGAACGCCCAAAGAAGCATTTGCTCCTGAATGCATTGTGCCGACTGTTAAGCATGGAGGTGGGTCCCTTATGGTATGGGGGGCGATATCTTGGCGTGGTCTTGGACCACTTGTTACTCTGCATCGCAAGGTTAAAGCTGCCCACTATGTCAATATCCTGGGGGATCAGGTGCATCCATTTGTCCAGACTTCATTTCCCGGAGAATGCCCAAGACAACAACCTCGAATGCCAAGAAGACAACGCTCCTATCCACACTGCTAAAATCGTGCAAGAATGGTTTGCAGAGCATGAGGGGGAAGTAGGTCATCTTGATTGGCCCCCTCAGTCATCTGATTTAAATATTATTGAACATTTGTGGGGATATTTGGAGTCAAAACTACGTGCTCGATTCCCTCCACCATCTACGATTTCGGCATTACAGACCGCTCTCCACGAAGAATGGCTTCATATTCCATTACAAGTTGTTCATGACCTCTATGCGTCCATCCCACGTCGCATACAGTCTGTAATTCAGTCAAAGGGGGGTCCAACTCCCTATTAATAAATCTTTTCTCCTCTTTCACAGGTGTTCGTATTATTTTGTCACCCATCTGTATATATATGTGGCATGCAGCCAAAGCCAAGCAGTCTTCGCGCGCAGGCGCAGCTAAGTGAAACAAAAACTGAAACTATGAGAACTGAAACTGTGGAAACTTTTGAACTAGTGAAAGTAGAACCAAAACTAAAAAGAGAGGAGAAAGGAGAACGAGAGAGGTGCGCGAGCAGGCGTTACCTTCTGCATATCATCGTCAAACTTATCTGTTAAAATAGCTATTTTTTTAATTAATTTTTGTTTAATTTTAAAATAAATGTGAAGTAAGACAAACGTCTTGGACCCCTTGTTGTCTCCCACAAATTATGGGGGCTCGGCCGGGATCGATAAAATTTCGATTTTGAACCAAAGTCTGGACAATGAACAAAAGCGTCCGTGAAGGAGACGCTCCGCCATTTTTTGGAAACTTCGTTCAACCTGTGTAGAGGTTTGAACTCAGCATGAATACTCAGACTGTGTAGAGGCCGGGATTGAAAAAAATTTCGATTTTGATCAAAGTTTGGAACGTGAACAAAAGCCGTCCGTGGAGGAGACGCGCCGCCATTTTTCGAAAACTTCGTTCCGCCTGTGTAGAGGTTGGAACCCATCGACGAAAATTTCGCCTGTGTAGAGGTTGGATGCACTCACATAAACACCTGCGAAGAGGTGTCAATTCGAATAATTTCAACTATATTACCTGCGAAGAGGTGAAATCACACATACACACACACACAGTGGAATCGAAATTTTTCTTCAATTATTGGATACATCGTACGTGCGAGCAACAAGGGAGCCAGAAAAAAAAAAAAAAAAAAGGTAGGATCTTTCCATATTTTTCTAAAATGTATAAAAACGCTCTTAAAGAGGATCTCATAAGAGTTGTTGAGGATCTAGACGGTACTGTGGAGAGTACGGACACCATAGCTAACCTAAAGTCTAAAATTGAGAACAGTAGTACATTTGAAAGTGATCCAGATTTCGTTAAAACTTTAATTCAAAACTGTATAGATGAGAGAGTATCGCGAAACGAAAGAGAGGTAACTTTAGAAAAACAGAAAATTGAGCTCGCGAAACTTCAGTTAATAAAATTAGAAAAAGAAGTCGAACTTCAAACGGTTAAAAATAAAGCATTAAGTTTAAATACTGCAGCTAAAGTCGAAGATAAACAGTTCGAAACTAACATAGAAAATATGATAAAAAGTATTAGGACTTTATCTCTTCCTGTTCCCACCAGATCTGAAAATTTTAATCTGTTCTTCCAATCATTAGAACGCGCATTTTTAACCAAGAAAATAAATGACGAATATAAATCTGAAATTTTAATAAATCTTCTGCGCGAAAGAGCTCATAACGTCTTACTGTATATTAAAGAAGAGGAATTAAATGACTATGAAAAACTAAAATCTATAGTACTCAGAGAATTCCAATTAACCCCTCGCGAGTGTTTAAACTCATTTAAAAATGCTGTAAAAATCATCAGGCGAGACATACATCCAATTTGCTGCAAGATTGACGGCAAACTTCCAATATTATTGTTCGTTAAGAAAAGTTAATTCCTTTGAATCTCTATGTGATCTTATAATTTCTGATAAATTATTTGAAACTTTAAATAAGGAAACTGCAACTCATATTGGCATTCGAGAAGCAGAAGATTGGTTCAGGCCTATCGATTTAGCTAAAGAGTGCGATATTTATATTTCATCTAGAAGCGGATCACATAAAGAAATTCCTATTACTTATGGATATACCCAAGACCCCTTTAAAAATAGATCACAAAACTTTAAACCAAAGATTAAAGAGAACTATCCCCAATATCTTGAAAGAGAAAATAAAAATTGCTTTATATGCGGTGATTCATCTCACTACGCAAGAGACTGTGAGAAGCGTTTTAAACCTAAAGAATCTAACGACCACATCCATAATAGAATAAACGTGAATACTTTGAAAGTCGAGAGCGAAAAACAAAATAGCGATGAATTTGCACAATTTCAATATGTAAACATTTTTGTGGAAAATCAGCCCGTAACAGCCTTGATCGATTCAGGTTGCCAGATCCCAGTTTTAAATTCCTCACTAATTAGAGTGCAAACACCTTCCGAAGAAATAATAACATTAAGTTCATGTTTTGGCGAACAGCGAATGGTAGAAGTTAAACCGATAAATCTTTCTCTTAATCAACACTCTCCCGGTCTAAGTGTTCGAACGGCAATATCACCGACCTTGACCGAAGAATTTATTATACATCCCAGTGTATATTCTGAAATAAAGAAACTAGGCCACGCAAAGAGCGATGTTTTATTGTGTGAAAGTGGATCCTCTTTGAGTGCAGTTTCTGGTGTTTCTTTTCCAAATGTTTCTTTTTCAAATGTGATAGAAAACTCTAGTTATGATTTGCCACATGTTAAAAACTTTAATACTAGAAATGATTTGAGTTCTCTAATTAAGGATTATAAATGCAATAACATTAAGAGTACTAAGTTAAAAATGTGTATTAAATTGAAAAATGATATTCCTGTGTGTCAGAGAACCAGACGTTTATCTT
This sequence comes from Trichonephila clavipes, assembly GCA_019973935.1. NCBI lineage: Eukaryota > Metazoa > Arthropoda > Arachnida > Araneae > Nephilidae > Trichonephila > Trichonephila clavipes. The sequence continues at coordinate 142,276 of BMAU01002616.1, read as the reverse complement.
GTTCTGATAACCCTTCACCTATGAAGAGTAAATATAGACGGTTTGCGTTGCTCCGGAAAATCTTCCAGCCCTGGCAGTGGAAACGGAGGAAAAAGAGAAATCGTTTTGAACAGACGTCCAGAACTCTAGAGAGGAAAATATCGATGCGTTCAACCAAAGATCAACTTGTTAAAAAAGACGTTCTTATGCCTGTGAAACACAATGTTTTCCTGTGGAACCTTCCGGATGTCGAAGAGATGCCTTCACATGATGGAGAAACTGTCTAGTTCAGAAAAATTATGATATGTTAAATCTCTATGTATTTGTCGTATAGTCCTTGTCTGTTCCGTCTTTTTTGTATGTTTCAGATTCTCCTCTGGTCTCGATGAAAAAGGAAAAAGGGAAGTACCGCTGCGGACAGCGTACAGTCAGGCTGGCCGTTGTGGTATGCAGCCAAAGCCAAGCAGTCTTCGCGCGCAGGCGCAGCTAAGTGAAACAAAAACTGAAACTATGAGAACTGAAACTGTGGAAACTTTTGAACTAGTGAAAGTAGAACCAAAACTAAAAAGAGAGGAAAAAGGAGAACGAGAGAGGTGCGCGAGCAGGCGTTACCTTCTGCATATCATCGTCAAACTTATCTGTTAAAATAGCTATTTTTTTAATTAATTTTTGTTTAATTTTAAAATAAATGTGAAGTAAGACAAACGTCTTGGACCCCTTGTTGTCTCCCACATATATATATATATATGCTTGAAATTATTTTCATGCAGCTCGAAGTGATTGTTTTGTATGATCTTAGCAGTAGGAATGTGACTGCCATCAAAGATTGCAATCTCATATTGAACATCTTTATATTATTATTTTTAGGGACCAGACGAATGGGGACATTTGACTGCTCTCGTGGATTTTGCTTTCGCAATGAGAGAAGCACTAGATGAACTCAACAAGCATTCGTTCAACAATTTCAAACTGCGCATTGGTAAGCTACAGTTATTCTTATATAGTGGCTATGGGGAAATAATTTAGGAGAAATAAAGTGCAAGGAATTTTTTTCATTTATTATAACTTTATATTTCTTTTTGTGTGGCAATATAATTCATATCAATACTTATATCAAGGTTAGACTTTTTGCAATACAAGACTTTCACAAAAAAAGCAGTGTAAATGAGTAAGAAAAGTCTGTGACGCACAAAAGCGGTCTTTTTCTATTCAAAAGCCTTCAGTCTTTCAAACACTTTCGAAAATTTTAATATAACAAACTGTGATATACAATAACAAGTCAATCGGCCTGGTAGAAGATGCAATATTGTGTGAACCCTTAAAATTTACGAGATGGAACATAAGTAGAAATATGGTCACAGTTAATGTACAGTATAACGCCGTTTATCCGAACGTTTATTATCCGGAACGTCAAATATCCGAATCAGTATTAAATGAACCAGCTCGAAAGACAGAACCTGACAAATATATGGAATAAGCTGTGGTCAGATTTAGAAGGCGAAAAAGACTTCAATGACGACCAAAGGGGAGATTATCGAATTTGCCCAATCGATCCCAAGATTTCAAGAATGCTATGAAGAAGATGTAGAAACCTGAATGGCATACGATGCAGAAGACTGTGGATTTCAAATGCTAAATGATGACGAGATAATGACTTCTGTGCAAGAAAAATCCGACTCTGTCGACGATGAAACGGATGAAGACGAGTACAACAACAACAACGAAAGTAGCAAAGGTCCATCAAATGCTGACGCGTTTTCTGCGTTAGAGACAGCTATGGAGTAGTACGAACAACGATCAGAGTGCTGTCCTACTCAACTACTGCAACTGAAGAGAATCAAAGACCTTGCAGCGAAAAATAAGTGATTATTTCCCACAATAAAGGTAAAATTGCGACATTTTGCTCCTATATTGTTTTTAAGCACATTTCCCGCATAGGATGATTTTCAATTTTCGTATAATGTCCGGTTTCATATACTGCATGAATCACATTCGATTTTCGGTTATCCGAACAATCGCGTATCTGAACGGTGTCTGGTCCCAATTGATTGGGATAAACGACGTAATAGGTACTATATACTTTCTTTAAGTAAATAATTGATTAGATAATTATAGATAGTTAAATATCTACATGGGTTCAAGACTAAAATATCGTATTTATTAGAATCTAGGCCGCACTTTTCCCCCTATGCTAATGCTACGGAAAGTCGGGGGCAGCTTAGAATTGTAGGCGAAAAATTTCGTTGCATGGGGAAAATTGAACATCATACAGACGGTTAGAGTAATTACAGATCCATGTATGCATTTAAAACTTTTTAGTACTGATAAAATAAATTAATTATTCGCTCTTTATTAGTTCTCAATTTAAAATTCTTTAAATTTCGTTAATACTGGATATCGATAAATTATTTTACACTATATTTATTTTTTTCTTAAAATCTTCTTGAGAATTAGGGGTACGGCTTAGAATCGATGGCGGCTTGGATTCTAGTTAATACGGTAAATTGTAAAGAAATTATTCTTAGGAAAATTATACATATAAAAAATGAAATATTTACACGCACGCACATACACATGCACGTATATATAATATATGAGTTCTAATTTATATACATGTGAAAAAATTATCTTATTCCATTTAATTAAGTGATATGATGGAGCTTTATCATTTACTGACCAAGTACGCGTAATTAGCAAGGAAAAACTGCTTTTTTTCTCGTAGTTTGCACAAAGGCAGTAAAGAAATAAAAGAAAACAAAAAGCGTTAATTATTTTCTTAATAAAGCGTTTCTAGTAAAAAAAAAAGAAATACATTTTTTTCTTGTCAATTTAATAACCTAACATTAATTCATTTAGTTTTATTCCATTAGCTGTAAGCAACCTGAGCAGACATTTAAGAAACAAGAAACGTATGCAAATATCATCACACTCTGATGACAAAAAAAATTCCTTGAAAATAAAAGTGGTAGTTTTTCCCGCTCGTTAATAAACAGATATTTTTGCCAAAAATAAATGAAAGATGGATGCCTGACAAAGTCTCTATTTACTTTCACTTATATAAACATTATTTGATTTCTGCTGAAAATAAATAAGAAACGAGTCTGTCGACAAAATATCAAGATTCGCTTTTATGTATTTAATCACGATTTAGTTTTATATTGAAATTGTATATTTTTGTACATTCTAATCGTTAAGTTGTTATGTAATTAGCAACTTTTAATACTTTATTCCCATTTTACAATGGTAATAATCTTTTTTTAAAGATATTTATTGAACCATGACTCAACAATGGAATAGTCCTTCATTTTTAATATAATATATTAATCATCTCTGTGAGGAACTCCTAAAAAATTTATACCTTTGTATCTTAATTAAAAAGATTCTCTTTGATATATAATTAAAAATCTCTTGCTTGTGTGATGAATTTTTTTTAAATAAAAAATTTAAAAATAGGACTTTCATATATTTTATTTCCACAGTTGCAAAAGATAGTGTTTCTGAATTAGTATGACACAGTTTTCTCCCTTAAGAAATCTTAATTATTCTAGAAAAAGGAAGCTTTAATAGAAAATTGAATATAAAATTGTTTGACATGAGTATGAAATATTGAAAGAGGAGTCGGAAGTGTATTCCTTAATAGAAGCTTCAACATCCATAAAGTTATTTCAAGAAATTAAAAGTCACTATTTAAAAATTTTTGGAACGGTAACTTTGTTATGAAATGAATATTTTTATTAGGAAAAATCACAGTAAAAAGTTGTGCGTGCGTGGAACGCAAATCGTACCTTTTTTGCATCTTATATACATATATATGTGCCACCTTTATAATCTATCAAAATGCTTTTAAAAAAAGTAAGTTTAATTTTAGGAATAAGTCATGGACCTCTTGTTGGTGGTGTGATTGGTGCAAAGAAACCAGTTTATGATATATGGGGAAACACTGTAAATGAAGCCAGCCGAATGGACTCAACAGGAACCTTTGATAAGATTCAGGTAACACATTCCTCGTTTTGTATTATTTATTCGAAATATTGTGACAAAAATAACTTCTAATTTTTTTTTATTTCTTTTCCTTTGGATTAAATTAGAAGTTATTAATAGTTACTGTTTAATCACGCACTTACACAATAGATTATAGATTTCAAAATTAAACTAAAGCATGTTAATGATACATCATTACACAAATTATATTATTCGATCTTCCAGAAACAATAAAATATGTCATTTGATTTGAAAAGCTATGCATTTCACGAAGAGATCACGAAAAAAAAAATGTTCGAGTAGCTAAGAATAATTTTCATTATTTATTGAAACTAGGGGAATTAATTTTATTCTATATTTTACTACGTATTTATTTTCATACATATTCACTATTTTTAAATGCAATTAATTTATAGGCTGAAAATTTCTTCACTTGTTCTTCGAAATAAATAATGTATTTGATATTACGATATAAACTTCAATTTTTATAGTGAATATTTTTTTTTATTTTACAGAGAATCTAAAAATAATTATAGGCTATTTGAAACTGGAAGATACTTTTTCTCTAGCTTAAATAATGATACAAAGAGTTGCTTTACGATATAAGCTGATTTTAATTAAGTTCATATGCCCTTTTTCAATTTTAAGGAAACGTTTTTCTTTCATAAATTAATTTAATTTCCTTTTTTTTCTAGAAAAAAATTCATGTTATTTCTCACACACACATTCTTTCAAATATTTTGATCTATGCTTTGCAAAATTTCTAAACCTCACACTCGAAAGCTTAATAATAATCAACTTACCGTGAATGATGTTTTCTAACCAACGTGGAAGTGATGAACATGCCATAAAAATAAAACGATTTCTCAGTATCAAAATACCTCTGAATGATTTTTTTTAGAGTTAAATCATTAGAAGCGGGAAAAAATGAATTACTTATTTTATCTCTGGCCTGAATGCAATGTTTAATCAATATTTAATGACAAATCGATTTTCGATATTTTGATGACCATTGCAGACGTGTCCAGGACAGCATAGGAATACTACCATTAACTATCGCACACTACACAGACTCTCGATAGTTCGTTATGATTTGAGGTAACATTTCTACGGAATTCTACGACCCAAGATATTGTCATTTACTTTGTACGCGGCCTCGAACTTTCTTTTCCGCTAGATAATTTGCAGATACATGTGGCACTTCTTGTTATGAATTGTTTTCGTATTCATATTAGTCATCCTTGGCTAATTAAGTAGCCTATTATTTCCTCCCTGGTACACATTAAAGACCTGATAGAAAGACACCTGCAATTACCAAGAATTTTGCCGAATTCACCGGACAATTGGCAAGATATCTCACTATTTGGTTGCAAGCTGTTACTTAGCGTTGACAAAATGAAATGCATCACAACTTATATCTTGATCAGAGTTGATCCAACGCCTTGCTGTTGTAGTTTCCTAACTTGAACGCATATATTACAGCAGTGGCTTTCAAACTGGTGACTTACCCTTGAAACTATAACGTGTTTAGTGGGAACCCCATTAAAAAAGCCTTTGAAGAAAATGTCTTAAAATAGTGTTGAAAATAGATCAACATGTTATTGAAACTTAAGGAAAAACAATTAAAAAAATACCCGTTTTTATTAAAACTCTTAACATAATATTAATGTAATTTACTCATTAATTCTCCTCGAGGTATCATCTACCATCGCATTATACAAGGTGGGAAAATTAAATTTCTGGACAGCGCATGCCCTAGCCGTTAGGCTTGATGTGAAGGAGTGGGAATGAAATATAGTTGACCTTGATTCTTCTAGGGCTAGTGGCACGTTATTACATTCCTCTATCTCAGCGATATTCAACCTGTGGTCCGCGGGGCCCAGTCATGGCCCATTACCTTGAGAAATTCATTTATTTATGAAAATTTGGTGGGAAATTCTTTGTTAAGAAATCAAATATATTAATTTTGCTTTTTGGTGTCGATGTCGTATGGGTGCGAATTGATATTTTCTTCTGATTAGTGATAATTGACAACAGTAGAGTTGCGACCATTTTATTGGTTGAACTAATTTTTAATTATTTTTCATATCTTGCAAGCGAAAAATATTCGAAGAAAACAGGTTTTTTTCGAGCCGATCGGGAAGTTGACGCTTTTGTAGTGAAAAACAAGCATGGATCATTAATTGTTTGATTTGTCACGAAAATGAATTTAAAAACATACCAATAAACAGGAATCGTTCAATGACACTTTTTCTCGAACATCGCTTTCAAGAGGTGATAAATAGGCTTTCTTGAATAATCTTTACAACAGCAAAGAAGTTTATCAGTGTTAATGTCACAGCGGTTAGAAAGGCACCCCATGAAATTTGTTATATTATTGGTAATCATATGAAACCGTTTACTGATGTAGAAATTGTGAAGGAGAGATTTTTAAATGCTTCCAATTTGGAAAAATTCAGTGACAAAAATAAAGTATAAGAATATAATAATTAGAAAAAGCAAAACGGAGTTTTAATATTTTGATCAATTTTCCACATTTTAAATCTAGTCTTAAAGCATTCCTTTCCCCCTCCTCCGTTAATCTTCATGTTGCAGCCCGTGTGAAATAGCCATCATATGTATGCGACCCGCTGGAAATAGCTAACGTATGTATGTGGCCCGGCAGGAAAAAAAGTTGAGTACCCCTGCTCTATCTAGTTCAATTTGTTTTTCATCCTTGTTTGAGTAAGGTATTGCCGTGTCTAAGTGTCACTATAATGATTAATTTAAATAAGTATGTTATTTTTTAAAAAAATTAATGTACCACGTTTTTATAACGGACTAAAAAGCATAAGTTTTGTTTTCGTCTTTTTCGTTTTCTTCATCTTTCTCTCCTCTCTCGTTTTCTTCATCTTTCTCTAATCTCTCCTTTTCTTTTTTTCCCCTCATATTTTCATGCATTGTTATCCACTTCTGAGCTATGGTCCAAAATTCTAGCTGATCGGGAAATTACAGTGGTGGCAAAAGTCCTGAACACACTCATTTTTTAGCGTAATTTTTATGCTTGACTTCATTTTTCGTTGTGATATTATCGCACTATCTTAAATATTGCTATTGATTTTAATGTATTTTTTATGCTGATTTCAAATCTGCTACTAGTTTCTTAATGACTAAAATATTTTTTGTAGTAAAGCTACCTGAACACAATAATGTAAAATATGTGCAGAGTAAAACAATATAGAATAACATAATATGCAAAGAAAAATAACACGAAAATTGACAAATACGGTATATTTAATATATATATATAAGCATTTTGAAAATTACATTGTTGTCACATGTTAGAAAATCAATATTTTATGGGCCAGCCGTTTGCTTTAATTACGGCTCTACATCGTTTTGGTATGGAACGCACCAATTTCAAAAGAAAATCTTTCGTGACAATATGGTTGAAGTAAAATATTAAAGCTTCAATTAATTCACGTTTGTTTGAAGGTTTTTTCTTTGAAATTTCATAACCAATTTTAAACCATAAGTTCTCTATCGGATTAAGGTCGGGAGACTGTCCTGGCCAGTTCATTCTATTCACAGTATGGTCTTTCAACCATTTCTGGACTACCTTTGCACGATGACAAGGGGCGTTATCGTCCTGAAAAATCCCTGACTGATTCCCAAAAAGATCTCTCACAGTTGGTAGCAATTTATTTTGTAGTATTTCAATGTAATCCATGGCTTTCACTGTTCCGCTAACGATGTGAAGTCTTCCAACACCATGAGAAGACATGCAACCCCATACCATCACTTTTGTCGGGTACTTTACTGTGGGCTTCAGACACTGAGGGCTGAATTCCTCATGAGTGCGTCGTCTTACATAGGCACTACTTTGGTTGCCAGAAATACAAAACTGACTCTCGTTACTAAATATTACCTTTTTCCAGTATTTAATAGTCCATAATGAATGTTCCCTTGCCCACGTCAATCGCCTCTTGCGTTGAAATTCAGTCAGTAATGATTTTGGGCGCGCTTTACAGCCACGTAACCCAATTTTCAGCAGTCTTCCTCTAACAGTTCTTGGGTACACACTCACATTTGATGTCAAAGTCCATTGTTTCAAAATTTGCGAGGAATTAAGCTTTCTGTTTGAAAGCAATAACCTGTCTTCACGTAAAGATGTTTTTCTTTAAAAAGTCTTACGTAAAGATGTTTTTCGTCCTGATCGCCCCCTGTCCGCAATAAAATTTGTTTCAGAAAATCTTTTCAAAGTTCTCACAACAGTAGAAAGGCCACATGGTACTTTAACAGCAATTTGGCGCATAGAATAACCTTCTTCCTTCAAATGTATTATTTTGTACCTTTTATTCTCAAGCAGATATGAAAATTTAGCCATAATTCCAATATTTTCCACAAACGCACTTCAAATTGCTTTCAATACACTATTTTCCGCAAGCACACAACTTCATTCAATACAATAAACCACGTTTTACCTTTTTCTTTCAACCCTTTTTCGCTACTGCTCTCTGATTGTTTGAAATAATGGAGCATTTCATTGGTGGAAAACACACTCACTCATTCTTACAGTGACCTTGTGCTTTCTTGTCAAGGTTTTTTCAACATATCAATGAAACTATTTACTTTAGAAGAAATCTACAAACAGATTTGAAATAAGCATGAAAAAATACATTAAAATCAATAACAATATTTAAGATAGTACGATAATTTCATAACGAAAAATGAAGTCAAACAAAAAAATTATGCAAAAAAAGGAGTGTGTTCAGGACTTTTTGCCACCACTGTAGATAAAAATCAATTGCAAAATTCCACCCGTACAGACATACAAGCCTCTGTGGGGGACCGGGTTCAAGATTAGAACTTCTTTTTTTTTTTTTTTTACATTTTCATTCATTGGCCTCCACTTCTGAGTCGTGGTCCAAATTTCAAGTCTCTAGCTCATCGGGGAAACTAGTTTAAAATCTATTACACAAAATTTCACCGAGAAAAACAAGAATGCGAGTTAAAAACATGATAAAATCGAGCTGCGCAGATATTTGAAATTCCTCGTGAAATATAAAAAAACCTCCATTTCAATGTTTTAAATTGTTAAAAGAAGTGTTAAAGGGAAAGTTTTCACAAACCTGGTACCGAAAAACTTGATCAAGACAACGCCCCGGTGCTCATTGCGCTTTCTGTAAAACAGTTCTTGGTTCGAACATCGACCGTACTCATAAGATCTTGCCCCATCCGATTTCTATCTGTTTCTAAAAGTGAAAAATCCATTGAAGGGAACACATTTTCAATCTGTGGATGAAGTGAAGGCAAAACCGGCAGACTTCTGAAGATGGTAACACCTAATGAGTAACAGCACTGCTTTGACTGGTGGAAAACTAGAATACAGCAATATATTCATAGGATGGGGAGGTATGTTGAAGGGGATTAAAAAGTATTTGTTCATTGTTTTCAATAAAGTTAACTTTTAAGAATATATATAACCCGGTTATTTAATTGTCAAACCTCGTATTTAATAAATAGGATGTGTGTTTGCATTTTTTACACACGCTATTGAAGTCTAGGTATATTGAAGCCGCATTTCACATTCTGTGTTAATTTGCTTTTATATCTTGTTTTTATTGCCACATAGTTGAGAAACATTTTTAACTTAAATACATTGCTCAGAATAGCATTAAAATGTTTATAACTGTGCGTAAAACTTTTGCTTAGAAAGTTTGCAACCTAAAATTTAGGAGCTGTTTCTGCTTAAATTTAGACTTTAAAGTCGAATCTGTTCATATGTCTATAAGGTGATTTTTTCCCCTTCATTGGAAAGTCTTCTAATTTATCTATTCATGCTTCAAGAACGTGAGTTTTACGAAAGTTTAGATATTATTTTATCCATAAAATATTAATTTATATTTATTTTTACAACCAAACTACCCTTTTATGTATATAAAAACTCTCTTTCTCTTTTTTTTTAAATTTTACTAAAGTTTTGGCATTTTGATTAAGGTATCCGACTACGTTCGGAACCGTGATTTTAAAAAAGCGCATAAATGGATAATTTTCATGATATTTAGTGTCACTTAGATTAGAATACATGCATAAAATTGTTTTAAGGACATTTTGACAAAAGAAAATTACTTAAATACAATATTTTGGCAAAAATTAAATTAGAATAACTTTTTTTCAAAATGTTTTCCTTTTATAAAAAATGCTTCTAAAATAATAATATTTTGCTTATATAAAGAAAAGACTTCTCTAGAGAGTCTGAACTAATATCTTTGAAAAATTCACATTTTTTTTCAGAGTTACCACCAATTGAAATAATTATCGACGTTTTTTTCTTAGAATTTCTCCCCTCTGTTGTCGTAAAACATGGATAAACCCACTTCTAAGTTATGTATTTCAAAAATTCCAGTTGAGCCTCTGTACAGAGATCTGAGCTATATACAGGCGAAATATTATTGTAATAGAAGCATTTTTCACAAAAGGAGAATATTTTGAAAGTTGGTGATTCTATGTTCATTTTTCGTCAAAATATTGTACTTAAATAATTTTTTATTGTAATAATATTCTTAAAACACATCTTTATATACATTTTCTAATCTAAGTGACACTAAATGTCATAAATATTATCCATTTATACGCTTTTGCAAAATCACGGTTCCGAACGTAGTAGGACACCTTAAACAAATAGGGATCACTTGCAGAACAACCGTCAAAGTTCTAGGGAACTCTAGGGTGAAGACCTTTGTATGAGTGAAAAGGATGGCACAAAAAGCTTTGAAACCATGTAAATTTCACAATATTGCATTTCTGAATTAAAAGTATATGTAAATGAACTTTAATATAAGATCAAATTTTACCTATATCTCACTCTAACTTCGATACAAAACGTTTTTTTAAAAAAAATTGGAAATACTTTGTTCAGTAAATTATGTTACACCATTGAAGGGGTGACAACTTTAGGTTGTTTTTAAATAAAACATAGTTAAGACATAGCTGTGTTTGAAAACCTCTGTGTTATTCATTTAATTTTTCACTATTATATATATATTAAACTCAACTATTTAATTCACAATTCTTTCAATGTTGTGTCGCTTTTCAAGTTCGATTATATTAAGTGCTTCTTTTATATAACATTTGAAGTACAGTTTATAAGCACTTCTCTTTCAAAAATTTGGCTGCGTTATATTTAACAACGATTTGATTATATTTTTTTTAAAAAATGCATTAAACATCTTTTAAATCAATTCGCTGCAATACAAAGGATTTTCAAATATTCATTGCTTGTAACGCTTTAATATTTCTGAATTTATATGATGAGACACATGCTATTATTTGTTATTGCAACGGAACACTTTGGCGAGGTAAATATTGACATACAAGCATTCCAATTTCTGCACCTCCTGCAAAGTTTGCTATAAACAATGCTATTCCTTTCTCCTATACAAATAAATTCTCAAACAAATAGTTCGCCTTCGACAAATAAATCGATTCGTAAGCAAAAGAAGATTTCTTTTATTTGTCATTTAACATAAAATGGAAGAACAAAATTGGAAACGGAAAATAATAAAATGCTAGAATAGCCGACATAAAAACTTATTTATATGTTGGCCAGACAACGCATAGCTAAAAAAGATTTACCTTCCCCTGCATAAATATACGCTTTTGTAATATAAAGAAAACAAGCTATATCTACTTATATTAACACACATTTAATGGTAATAAATAATCAATATTGTTGCAATTTTACGAGGGGAAAAATTGGATAAAATAGAAAAACACATTTGAATAATTAACAGATATATTAATGGACAAGGATGAACCGATGACTTCACGAAGACAAATCGACGGTATACACAAAGAAATGTTATAATAGCATATTTACAATAGTGCAAAACTTATTTGTTATAACCAAGTTATAATTTTGTTAAGTCATATTTGTTATAATACAGGGTGTCCCCGAATACCGTGTACAAACTTTGGAGGGGAGGTATAGAACATCCTGAGCAGTCATAACTACATAAGAAAGCATGGGTGGATTTAACAAACCCTAATGGGTGGATTAACGTAACCCTACCGAGATAAAGAGACACAAAGATAGTAAGGCCACAATACAAAATGTAGTGTTGTTGTTACTAATGCCACCTGATCGGCAAAGGCCAGATCGAGGCCCACGAAATTCATCGTGGCAAAAGGCTAAGTGACGCCTGTCGTTAACCGTAGCTTTGAACACCAACAGGTGACAGTACGATTTGGCTCGTTTCCACCCCAATTTTGAGGCAGGACACCTGGGGGTGGTCAGGGCCCTTCCACCAACCACACGAGAGGACATGCGGCTCGAAGGATATTTAAAGTGCCCCCATGCCGCGAAGGCACTATACATTTACAAACATCCATATCTTCTCCGAGATTCGAACCCAGACCCTACGGCACAGCAGTCAGCGTCGCTAACCACTATACCGGATGGGCGACGAATGTAGTGTAAAGCGCTTTATTACAAAACCAAAGAACAATAATAATTTAAAAGTATAACATTAAATCATCACAGGACATATTTGAAATTGCTACCATTGGCATGTATGCACGCACGACACCGACACGACAGGGATTGGAGGACGTGGTCCAAAATACCGGGCGTTTCGCGGAAAATAGCAGCAGCGCTGGATATTCGTGCCGACAGATCCATTTCAGAATTGACGGGTGTGTCGTCTATCGTGGCTCTGAAAAAATCCATGTTCCTCGAAGTTCTGATGCACCCGAGCGAACGTTTGATGATTCGGTTACCACCTCTTTCGATATATTTCCTCATACAACCGAACAGCAACACGTCCGTTTCTGTGGGCTTGGTCGTAGATTAAGTGGATATCCGCCAACTCGGCGTTCGTACAACGATTTCATATTCATCACACACTGTCCATGTCTGAAATGAAGAGACCACATGCGCTGACCTTGCGATTTCACGTACAGCGCATTCAGAGACACCCTGTATGCAACATCTAGAAACGGCTTTCTGGAACAGTTTCCCTAGCACAGGAATTAAGACAGATAAAGTCCCCTCCCCTCTCTGTTTTATCGCAGTCAACCAACAAGCAAATTCCGATCTCGACTGAGTTCTCTTCTGAACTCAATTTGACATTTATTTCAAAGATCCTTTATATAGCCTCATGGCAATATCAAGAAGGATCTATCCTAGACAGAGGCAGGGGCATACTGGGCCCGGGCCCAGGCCTTGCCCTAGGTCGGAGCCTCGTTTCGGTCTCGACTCTGTATTAATAAGATCGGGATGCGGATAATTTTTAATGTGGTCAAATATTATTCCCGTACAAATTCTCCGAAAAACAGGGATTTTCAAACTGCATGTCAACTGGAAAAGTGGTAAGACTGTATAGGGGCCTAGTCCGTGTCGTGCCTAGACCTATCACAAATAATCATTCAACTCATTTAGTCGAAATGCGGCCGTCTGTCTATCAAGCCGATTTGTTCCTAGGGTTTTGAGATTGTGAGTTGTGCCCGTTTGTTTGCTTCAAATTACCGTTTCAACGAGTATTTGACAGAGCATGACTTACACTGAATACTTTTGAAGATCTCAGATAAGCCTACTTATGCATATTGGCCTAGGATCTCAAAATTCTTTAGATGTCTCAGGGCCCAGGGCCTCTAACTATCTTAAGACGTCCCTGATCCTAGAGCAGTGATTCCCAAAGTGGTCTATATGGACCACTAGGGGTCTGTGATGATCTGCAGGGGGTCCATGAGGTGTAAATGGGGGTCTACGATAGCCTAAACCAGATCATGACTTTAATTTTAAAATAAAATTTAATCGTGTAAACCACAGATTTACATATTTAACAGCTTTATTTACTAAATTTACTGGGACTAATTTGTAGTTACAAGGCGACAGCATAGTTAAAAAAGTACCATCATTTCAGTGTTTCTTGCCAGAATCGAGCTAAAGGAATATAAAATTGGACGGTGCGAATTTTAACAGCTTCTCAATTTATCACAGACAATCTGCCAGAAAAGTGACGGTTTAACCTATGTTCAACATTTAAATACCCTTTATTCTGGGTTTTGAAACTAGGTTTAAGAATGCTTTCACTATGGTAATAACACAGTTGGTAATGAATTCATGTTGTCACATTAAAAAAAAAAGTCTGATTACAAAAGGAACTGATTTTAATGGACTTAACGAAGATCTTAAAGTAAAATTTAGAATGGAAGAATAATTGGATTTATAAAAAGATATCCCTGAGATTTATCCCGAATTATGGAACATCTTAAGAAAGTTTTTAATTGCTTTTCCCAGAGAGGAGTTTCAGTGCGCTTTCCAATCTCCCAAATAAAAACAGAAAGCAACAGATCCATCTCACCCATTAAAAACATTTGTTTGTTGCTCAGTTATTTTATGTAACAATTATTTCATGTATTAATTAAATTTTAATTTAATTAATTAACACTCGTTTCTTAAGTTTTAAGCACTCTACTAAACTACAGTTAGAAACATAAAACTTTTAATGTAAATAGTGCAGTACCAGCTGTCAAAAAACATATAAATTGATAAATTTGCAAAAATTTAACATTAAGTAAAGTAGGGGGTCAACCTCAAACCGAAAAACATGGTAAGGTTTCTATGAGACAAAAAAGTTTGGGAACCTCTGTCCTAGAGCCTTTTAGATAATGCCTTGATGATATCGTTTTTTTTTTTAAATTTTTCACTAAGGGTGATAAAGTCACCAATCTGATTGACTCTGATCAATCTTCTATTGTTGCCATAAACTTATTTTTCAAGTTCACACTGGGAAGCAAGCTTTGCCTGCAAAATTTAGTTTTCCCACAAGGAGAATACCACTGCAGGGAAAATAACATATGCGTGTTTCGGTATCATTTCATAAAAATTAAGATATTATTAAAATTGTAAGATATATATATATACTTATAAAATTGAAAATACTTTATTTCTCAATTTTATGATGCCTTTAGATGGCTGCCATGATGATTATTTCTGGAGCGTTGATGTTTAATTATGTTCAGTTTATAACTTAAATTACACGATTATAAAATAAGTATAAAAGAAAAGAAAAATTCTAAGAAAACAGTCAAACAGGAAAAATATAAGTTTGTTAAATTTAAAATTCCTTTTTGTCCATTAATTGATCACTGTATATCTCCAAATATCAGCCAAATCGTGTATAAGATAAGAATACGTTTTTAGTGGAAAAATATACCCGAAATTCGAAATTCATATAGAAGCCGAATTGAAATATATAAATTCTGTTATGTTCAAAAATGTCACCATTACAGTGAAAATGCTGCCAACACTAGGTAAAAACAAGACGATATTTTCTAATCACACTGGCTCAAAGTAAACCGCCAATGACGTTGCTTTTTTTTTGTCTGTTTGTTTTTCAAGTATCTTTATGTGAAACTAACAATTTTTTTCTCATTCATTTGTTATCATGTTTATCTGTGTCAGTCTTATTCTTTGTTTACGTTTGTTTAAAAAATTTTGTTCGGGAAAACGAGTGGCAAGAGAAATTCGTATAAGGCAAACTATATACAGTGGCGTACGCAAGCCCTGCAAAAAAGAGATCTGTGTAGGTTGCTAACTACACCTGACAGCATCAGCTCAAAATTTTAGTAAAAGTATGGCTGCTTGGCATTTTTCTGCAAATGAGAAACAAGTTCAAGAGGGGATGTCAAAAAAAGCTGTGATAGATCTTTACGCGATCATCTCGCTAATCCTCTTGAGGAATCTTGGGCTAGCATTCGCGTTTAATTCACAGCCATCTCTCTCAAGAAGCAATCTTTATATGTAGATTAGTTCGACTATATAAAGTCAGAGTTTTGTAATTGTGAGAAGAAGGAGCTGAGAAGCTGTTGCAGTCACCCCAAAGGTGAGATAGAATAAAGTTGATTTTCACAGCTTAAGTTGAAGAGCGGTGTTTGCCACTGTATTAAATTAGTGGATTGGGGATTTGTAGTCAACGATAGATTAGGTTAAATTACGTAGGCTGTTCAATAAGTAATAAGACTAATTTTACTGCCGCGAAACCCATCATCGGAATGTTAATTTCTGTGGCATAAGAAAATTTTGTTGTCTGTTTTAACAAAAGCTACCAATAGATGGCGTGTACAGACTCATGTTCTTGAGTATCACATCCTCGAACTGAAGCGTGTTTGCGAGCGCCTACGAGACGCAGCGAATTGTCGAAATGGAAGCAAAAATCTGCATCGGAGACCTTTGATATGAAACAATATGATTAAAGACTGAAACAAGAAGGCGACAATATCTTAAAACGCTTCATCACAGCAGACAAAGCTTGGTTGCATCACTGATCCAACCATAAAACAACAAAGCAGTGACGAAAACATCCATCTTCACCTACTCCCAAGAAAACAAAAACTGTGAAATTGGCTGGTAAAGTTATGACCATAATTTTTTTTGATTATGAAGGAATTGTGTAACTACACGCTGTCTAACCCGGTACTACCGTAAACGGATCATACTACGCGAATGTTCTGAGAGCAATGATACAGTACATTAGAAGGAAACGTCCATTGCTCCGAAACAGCTTATTACACCATGGCAATACCCGACCACATATTGCTCGTTGCGTACTGGATGTTTCGCAGCAGAACACACACACACAACGTAGAGATTTTACCACACCCTCCATACAGTCCTGATAAAACTCCATGCGATTTCTGGTTGTTTCCTCAACTTGAAAAACAATTACGAGGCAAACATTTTGCAAGCAACAAAGCATGTGTAAAGACTGCGTAGGCGATTTTGATAAAGTTCTCATAAAACGGACTTTTACATGTTTTTAAGAAGTGGACAGAACGTTGGAATAAATGTATTACGTGCCACGAAAGTTATTTTGAAGAAGACCATGTAAATGATGACGATTAAAGGTATTCTTTTTTTTTTATAATTTTAGCTTTATTACTTATTGAACAGCCCTCGTAAATTGGTTACTTGCGCTTGTTCGCTTAATGTTTATTGCTTTCTCCCTAACACTCCTAGGACATTCACTTAGTGGTTAACTGTTCTTGATTAGGGTGTTTGAATAAATAAATAAATATTAGTATGGAAGTTTCTGGTTCTGCTTTTATTCCTCCTACACTCAAGTAGGCAAGAGGGTGAGGAAGCAAGTTCAGGAGCAAGTCGTTCACAAAGCAGCACGTGGTCGTGAACCTTGCTCTAGAGGAAAAACTCATTGCATGATCTCATACAGTCAGACATCGCAGGAAGTGAATATGAATTTTCTGAACTCTTCAGAAATTTTGATTACGATACTGGTTTTGAAGGATTTATGAGGATTTTTTTTCTTTTCACATAAAAGCTCCTTTCAAAACACCCAAAAAGTTAAAAGATTAAAACACTTTCAAAAAAGTTCCAAAACTTTTCGGCTCATACACGGAAGTATTCAATATGAATATTTTATTGATACGATTAGCATCAGATAGCTCTACATTAAGAACTTTAGTATGCATATAAAAATAAATACAAATCAATTACTCGTGCATAATATTTTTACTATCTATATGATGGAAATAATTCAAAGCAAGTTCTTAGAAATAAAATATTCTTTTTGCTATTTTAGTTTCTTTTTAATCCAAACAACATTTTACAAGAATAAATTTTGCCAAATTTATCTCTATTATTTACATAACAGCTGACTAACAATGAATATTTTTCCGTAAATACAAAGAATGTATAGCTCGTTATATTGAAGCAAAAATACCGATACCTTGCGTAGCAAATATTGCTACGATAACTACTATCGATAAATCGTGCAAGCAGCAAAATAATTACCCAACATTTCAAATAACAGAATAGCCTTATTCCTCTACCCTTGATTTATGTGTCTTTTCAGTACGAAGAAACGTGAAAAAGAAAACAGTTATCAGAACTGTTTATGATTCAGCGATCTGGAAAGATAGCATTGACCGACAGAATTTCACTGATAAGATTACGGTTAATCAATAACAAGTTGGGAGAAATTTCCTTTCAATTTAAAATAATTATTTTTATGCATATTTACCCAATCAAATAACGGAAAGCAAATTTTAGCATTTTATTAAGATTTTGAAAAAAATTTCACACACACACACACACACACATATTGATGGGTTATATTCAAATTTTAATTTTAACTTTAATACTGAAAATATTTTTAGTATATTTTATAACTCACGTATTAAAATCGTTTGTAGTGGTAAATTTACGTGGAAATTTCGAATTGGCAAATTTTTTGTGTAACATTCCTCTCAAAATTTTTAAAGAATAATGCAAACAAAAAATACTTGTTTTAAATGTCTAAAAAGTTTTAAAATAAATAACTTGTTTTTTACATAAGATAAAAAAGTCAAAAAATTCTATTTATATTTCATTTTAAAACAGTAAACGGGTAGTGTAATACTGTCATTTTTTTTGTCTGATTCTATAAAAGAGGATGTAGTATTTTTATACGTTTTCGTGGAACACATGAAAATGGATCATCTTGAAATGTTAAAAAAAGAAAATATGCAGACGATATATTTATTCTATGTTACTTTTCTGTTTTTATTTTTCCATTTTTTTACTTTTTTACTTACAGTATTTGTTAAAGAATATTAGGTTATTCTTTTAGGTTCTTAAAACTGTTTTAGATATTTGTTAATAGCACAGAATTTCATTTATTTGGTTCTATGTAGTTTATTAAGAAAAATGTAAACTTTACACATTATACACAATAAATTTAGAAAATATATTCGTCTGAAAAATATTGCATTGGGACTTAAAAAAACAGTTATATTTTAATCTATGATTCCTCTCGAATAACATAAGTCATTCGCCTCCACAGAATCACAAATCGATTCAATTTCCATCTTTTTTGATAAATAATAATTGAATTATCGTGTTGAACGATAACAGTGAAATTTCACTCTCATGTGCGATAAATAATAGAAATTTTGTAATCTTATTGTAAACGATAAGGAATACGTTGACAAATATTTTTCTTCTCATAATATCGTCGAAGTCACACTCGCATATTCGTATGGATTTGTAATTCTACGTGTTTTAAAGTAAAACTAAACACTCTTTGTTATTTAATAAAAAATATATGTTTTTATTCGTTAAAATTACAAAAAAAGATGTTGTAAAACATACCTTTGTTTTGAGGCAAAAGAATGTTCCAGAAAATGTCTCTCTCTATCTCTCTATCTACTGGAAAAGTAATTCGGAGATTTATTTTTACTTACATAAACAGAAAACTTTATGATATTTACGTAACATTATGGAATTTGCTGTAGATGTCTAGAAACAAAAAATATATAATTTTTCATAAATTAAATCTTGGGTAAATAAAAGTTGTAAGCATGCCTGCAAATGTTAGAAATAATATATTACAAATCAGTTTTAAATACATTATTTCGGTTATCAGTGTCCGAATCTTGTGCTTCATGGAAAAAAATGGCATCAAAAGATCACCCATCGTACTTCACTAAAATGATTAAGAAGGTACTTCCACATTTAAAAAAAAGGGGAGGAGTCAAGATCAGTTTAAGGCAGGGCTCTAGGGCAGGGATGGCGAACCAGTGGCACAATATTTTGGGCACACCACGGATCAAAACGGTTTGCATTTTAGCTCAAAATAACAAAGTTCACTATGAAGCGTTACGAATGAACGTGAGGTCATGGTGCGTGAGATGGCGGGAAGCACACATGTTTGTTATTGACTTACAATCCTAACATAAGTTATTTGTCATCTAATCTGCAACAAAAGTTACACCAATGCTACTTTAATTTAAATAACACGTATAACTAAAACATATACAACAATGCAGTGCAAAATGCATTTTTTTTTTGCAGTAAATACAGAGTTTTGAGTTGTTAGTATTAGTTTTATTATTTTCCCAATAATCACAAGTTAAAATTATTTGACGGCACGTCTATACCTCATTAAGCATTTCTTCAGAAAAAAATTGCACGTTGAAGGTTCGCCACCCCTGATCTAAGGTCTCGGTTTTGGTAAGGGGGCCTCTTCTCAAATCGGCCTCAAAAAGATCATGTACAAAAACATTTCCAGACATATGTTCCAAAAAACTGGGAATTTCGAGCTATACTCTGACAACAGTGGCAGAACTAAATTATTACACTATATTCGCTGTCCGTGTCTACGATTAGCCATATCACCATACATCGTCATTTAGCTGGAAAATGGCAGTTGGTCGAGGTTTGTGCCTAAATTTGGGAGATTGTGAATCACATACTTTTATTTGTACCGGATTACTGTTTGTACAAGTATTTGATAACGTATGCTTATACCAGGTGGGAAAAAAGTCCGTATAAACTTTAAAAGTTTATAAAACCAGAGAAATTAAGCAAAATAAAAAACGGTTTGCAGATTTAGCATCGATAAGTCGCTGGATTTTTTCCTTAAGATAAGAAAAAAACCTGCCGACAGATGGCGCTAGTATAAACGACTGAGTTGGAAATATGCAATGAGACAAGCTATTACAAATACTGATGCTCTTGATCTAGATCCAATACTCCGTTGCATGCCAACTAAGTGAACAAGGATGCTGAATGAGAAAGACAAAGCTTTGCTCGTGAAGCTGTTTTGCATGAACATGGAATCAGCGACTGTTACACTGAGTAAATTCCGACTTCAGAAAAATGGGAAGACTGGAAAATGACCTTCAACAGTGGTATGCCTCATAAAGCTTGTTCTGCAATTTGAGGAAACTGGAGCGCTCGAGGATCGTGTAAGATCCGGACGACCAAGTCTAAGAATCATTAGCAAACGTTGCAAGTTTACGTGGCCTCTTCGGTCTCCAGATCTGACTCCGATATATTTTTGGCTGTGGGGATATTAAAATTCCCGGGTATATTAATCTCGTCCATCCAATCTGTCGGAATTGAAAGATGCGATCCACCGAGAACTGTCATGTATACAGGCGGACATTCTGCACTCTACTGTTGCTAGATTTGTGACACACGTGGAATGTGTCATCCCTTGTGGTGGTGGATATGTGGAGCACATGCTGCTGTAATAAATGATTTGGTAATGTTGTTTCTGTTATTTGAGAGTCTTCTTTCACTTATGTACAAAACGCCATCTATCGGTTGTTTTTGGAATTTTTCCCCCTTTCTTTTTTTTATCTTAAAATATCCCGTAACTTATCGACGCTAAACCTGCAAACCATTTTTTATTTTGTTTAATTTTCTAGGTTTTATAAATTTTTAAAGTTTTTACGAACTTTTTGCCCACCCGGTATATATATACCGGTTACAGGTGGTTAAAAAGGTTGCAGGTGGGACTTATGTTTTCATAGGGGCCCAGGGCCTCAGGAAATCTTAAGAAGACAGTGGGAATTGAACCGTAAATAAAGAAAAAGTGAAAACAATTTTTAAAAAAAAGATGGAAAAGGTGATTTTACAATGTATCATTTTTTTTCAGTCTAAAAGAGAAATAAATTGATGTTCATTGGACTTTTAATCATGATGATCATGTTCTGTCGATTCGGGGGAAGAACTACATTAAGTTTTGAGAAGGAATGATACGTGGTGAAAAGCCTTTCTCTCTGTATTGTTTCACCTTTCCTCCGATAAAGTTATTTTACAAGATACTGAACTCCTTTTTTTGAGTAATGGCCACAAAATAATTGGTGTGTCCACGGTAACCTAGTACTTATGTTCACAAACTCGTGACCGGAGTGCAGTGAGTTCGAGTTCAGGTACGTCTGGAGACCCGCCGTGTAACGAGGCTGATGCATGTTAAATCTTTTGAGCTTAAAGTCATCCCGTTTCCGTGGTGTGGTAGCTTGGAAAGGGGAGTACCAGCTCAAATGTCAAAGTCACGCGGTCTGTCTCTAAAAGCTCTCGTATTTCTTTAAAGGACGATTTAAATATAACTTTTTCGTTCCATCACTAAATAGTTATTTGGTATTAACAAACAAACATAAATTTTCATACAACATTTTTCTCACTCAACGCTTTTTATTTAAAGGTTCCAAAAGCAACAGCTCAAATCTTAGAAGCGCACGGCTATCTTGTTCAATTTCGAGGCTCTGTCGCTGTCAAAGGAAAAGGAGAGATGGAAACATATTACGTCTTGGGAAGAAGAAAGTCGGTTGGTCGCCAGATGTCGGTTGGACGGCACCCCAGTGTTCACAAGAGTCTCGCAGCTGTGGTATATGGTCTGGTACGAGCCCGCAAGAAAGGTCTTGGATCCAGCCTCAGTGTTCCAAGTCCACAGAGACGTCTGGCACCCTTGGTACCACCACCATCAAAGCACAAATTGCACAGAATCTTGTCTGAGACCCCGCATCCGGGTAGACGTAAAAGCAGAATGCGAGAACGACGCATGACAGACGCTGGTGGAAGCAGTCACTCGTATCCAGACATGAGGAATGTTATTGATCTCGATTTCAAACCCGGATCTTGACGTAGAAGTGATTTATAAATGTGCTAAGTTGAAGTACAGAAATTGAGAAGTTGAATCATAGTGTTTCATGTGGTTTTGAAACGTAACGTATTATCCTCGTGAATATGTATTGTGTTAGGTCATATAAGTTTGAGTTCTTTCCATATCCCTTATTTTATATTTATTGTAAACATTAATTATTATACTAGTAATACCAATAAGCTATTTTATTTTTGTAATCTGAATCTATCTCTGTATACGTTCTTTTATCAGTGTCTGTCATTTCATTTTTTGTCAATGTCCTACCATCTCGAAGACTAATAGAAGGATTGCTTGTTTACAAGAACATACAAAATTTTCCAAGACAAAATCTATTCTTAAAGCTTGAAAAAAATCATTCATTTACATTTGTTTTCAGTATTTATACGCAAAGAATAAATATATGCAATAGTCTCGACACCGTTGTAGTTTTATTTCAAAATAAAAAAAACTGGATGCTAAGAAAAAATATTCACTTTTATTCTCTTTTCATTTTATTATGATATGACTATCGTAACTCTGAGGAATTCCAAAGTTTTTATATATTAGATGCTCTTTTTAAGAAAAAAAAATGCTAAAATTTCATGCGAGACATTCGCAAGAAATCAGATTAAGAACAGAAAAATACATTAATTTTGCAAACACAGATACAATTCTCAATAGAGAGGAATGATGAAAATAAGTCTGCTTGAGGTACATAGAATATAATTAAGTGATAAGATACATATGTTGTACAACTTTTGCTAAAGCTGAAGCAGAATTTAGGCTGTTTATTGGTGGCGTACACGGACTAATTTCATTGGAGGGGCTTTATTTTTTAAAAAACTTAGACCAAAACAACTGAGATGCAAGCCAAAAATTAAAAATCTATGAGTCCATGAGAAGGGTTTGAACCCCAAAACTCCACCTCTGTATGCACCATTGCTGTTTATTACTATCAATGTCGTTGATAATGTAACGGAACTAACAAAATTAACACATCACTCAATAACCCGAGTCTAACAAATAAACAAAACTTTTTGGCAAAATTGAACTTTATTTATCAAGATACTCCCCTTCAAGAGTGATACATTCAACCCAGAGCTCATCTAATTTTTTTAATACCTTTTTAGTAGAACGATTTGTCTTTGCTCTCAAAATAGACCAACTTCAGCAATAACTTCTTCATTTGAGCCAAACCTCTTTCCCTGTAGCATTCTTTTACGGTAGGAAAACAGCTAGTAGTCATTGGGGGCCAGATATGGACTGTACGGGGGCTGGGAAAGTAATTTGAAGCGCAATTTGTTCAATTTGACCATCGTTTTCATGGACTTGGGGCACGGAGCATTGATTCTAAAACAAAAGTGGCTTCACTAAAACCACTGTAACTTTTCAACTAAACATGATATTATCATAAAATTTTGTCACGTGCTGATTGAAAGTTAGTAATACTACGTCAGAATTAGAAAAGTTAAAAGGTAGCGCTGTCTATATGTTAGGCTTGGGACTTATTGAGTGATGTGTTATTTAACACACTCGGCTTTTCTCAGAAAAAAAAAGTTTATTTTCACCATGTATAACTGAGACAATTATTTTTCAATGATAATTATAGAATAGACTTCTATACAATATATTGTAATTGATATATGTTATATTCCCATAATTATTGTTGTCGAAGTTTATTGTGTAAAATGTACAGAATAATGCATGACATAATTTTGATCGTTTTTCACAGTGTTTGTTGTGTGTGATCTGATCATTTCACTCTAGATCTTTAAGAAATCATTGTTCATGTAGTGGTATAATTTCATTATTTATTGCTATAATATATATATTTGTACATTGCTCCTTATGTTCATGTATCCCAAAAGATGTTTAAAGTTTGTGGCGTGATATATCTATTTGTGATCTTTATTGTGTATTGAATAGAAAATAAACATGTATTTGCGTATTGTGCATTATGTGTATCAGTATTTGTGTAAATATTTGTTTAAATAACATCTGTAAATAGTGTACTTGTAATGTAAATAGTATTTTTTTTCTCATTTCTTTAAGTCTGTGTGACTTGAAAAAGTCATACATTCGTCAATTCAATGCTTTAAATTCTCCATTACAAATTGTTGAAATTCAGTAGATTTATACTAAATATGTGCATTGAGAATATTTTAATCATGTGTTACAGAATTTCTTTTCTTTTGTATTCAAACTTCTTTTTGTTTTGTTTCATACATTAATTTGATAATGTCCATAGAAAATTGATCAATATTGCTTTTTACAAGTGAGTTTACCATATATTCAGCAAAAAGTTAAATCAACTTAAATTATAAATAGGCAATTTAATGTGAAAATTTTCGAGCAGTAAGTTTAAAAGGAAACATTACTTTCGATTCCGGATATATAAGTTTACATATTTACATAGCACTCGATTATTTTCGTAAGAAAATCCATTTACCCCTTAAAATAAATGTATTTTGAGATTTCAGGTAACAAAAATTCCAAATATCTTAGACTCACATTGCTTTAAATAGAATCTAATTAAGAACACTTACTTGCCTGAGCAGATTTTATGTCATTACAGAAAATATAAAATACTCCAGAAGATGCATTTATGATGTATAACATATACTTAATATTATAAAACTTTGATCATAATAAAAAATGCTTTAATCTCATGCCAAATGTGTGTATATATACACTCTGTTTATAAATAGCTTTTGTATGCCATTGTTCTATAAATATTTTTGCAATAAGGTGTAGTAAATTCTATAACTCCATTCAAAAAATCCTTTTAAAATTGTTAAAATATTCGATTAAATATTTATTATTTTAGAATACTTTATAGTAATAATGTTCTAATTATTACTGGTTTAAGTTAGAAGATCTTTTCGACTGCTATTAAGAAGAATTGGTGTTATTCTTGAGTGCTGTCCCAAGTAAAAATTATAAAATATAATTAAATATTATTTTATCTAAACCGATAACATTTTAAAGTTTTCAAATATATATTTTTTTTTACTTTTGAATAAATTTTAATTATTTTGACTTATAACCGCTATTTTTCGATTTATTAACTGTAAATTATGATTGTGTACAAAATAAAAAAAAATTGAATCCAGGAATTTTTTTTAATAATTTTAAAAATCGATGTATTTCTATTAGATTTAAATGTATCGTATGAACAAAAAAAATGGTGGAATTAGTAGAAAAAAATTATTTAAATGCATGTTTCCATAAATATTTTTTTACTTATTTTAACTACTTGAAAGTTAGAAAAAATTATAATTTAAAGTTTTTGCAGTTAAATATTGAACACTTTATGAAGCTAAAATTCAAAATATAACAAATGAGGGAAATAATTTTCCAAAATATATGAAAAAAATACTCTTCTAAAGCAAGTGAATAACGTTTTGCTGTTAAATCTATTTTCCCGATCGAATCAAAATAAGAAAATTGCTTCTGTGAAATTCTTTAGATAATTACATTTTAATTAAAATTACCAAATGCCAGTTTTCAATATCACAAAATGTATTCAAATAATGTGCGTCTGTATTAAGTACTCGTAAATAAATTCATTTACATAATTTACATGATGCAAGTTAAAAAAAATTAAGGAAAACAGTATTACGTCATCCTTTACATAAAATCAAAGTTCTGATGGCTCTATCCGCGATCTTTTCACTAAGAATTCTCTTGGGAAATTTTTGGTCCTTAAAAATTATTTTATTAGAACGCTTCCTTTGAAGAAGAGAACGTGAACATGCAAATTAAGACTAATATATAAAGTCTTGGCTTTCTGGTTAGAAAGAGAGAAATAGGGTAGGCTGCTAGTGGAGCAGTGATTAATCGAATTTAAAGTGTGGCGCAGATATTTAGTCTTTGATAAATTGTAATAATTCGATCTGTCACTTAAGCATTAATCTAGATTAGAGATGGCTATTCTTCTTTTCTTTGGATCTTTACAATGGCGCCCAACGTGGGGTCAATGTAAGGATCTCGCCTCCGCGCCTAAAGGTGTGGTAGAAAAAGAAGGAAGACTAGCCATATTCACAATCACTTAATTTATTTACGACACAAACCATAACACAAGTTCAATCAATCAAAACTAAGAGATGTACCCAATTAAACAATATGAAGACAATTAACGAGGTATACGCTAGGTATGAAAAGACTTTAATTATTCGTAACACTTACTTCAATTCAATTATTTTGACTCCTTGCTATTTAATCTAGATTAAAGCTTAAGTGACAGATAGTACCCTTAATTATTACAATTTATCAAAGACTAAATATCTGCGCCACACTTTAAATTCGATTAATCACTGCTCCACTAGCAGCCTACCCTATTTCTCGCTTTCTAACCAGAAAGCCTAGACTTTATACATTAGTCTTAATTTGCATGTTCACGTTCTTTTCTTCAGTGGAAGCATTCTAATAAAATAATTTTTAAAGACCAAAAATTCCCCAAGAGGATTGTTAGAAAAAAGATCGCAGATAGAGCCTTGACAAAGTTAAATACAAAGAAAATTATTTAGGTAAATGCTTAAACAATATCCAATGAACACTTGCAGTTATTCAGAAATTGTAATAGTTTTAATTTTTAAGAACAAAATAAAATTATTTTTCCCACATTATATATAGTGAAAATTATAATATTTATATCCTCATTTACTAGCAGTTAAGCATATTCAAAATATATTTCAAGATTTCTCCTGTCCCCCTACTATTTTGAATTTAAATAACTATTTTTTGTCTTCATGGGTTGCAAATTGGCAACTAAGCCTTTGCAGATTCTGAAATTTTCCAAATGTGAGAGTCATTCCGTAGTGCCACTCTCGTTACCAAATTTTGACGCTTGAACTAATTTTATTTCAAGCTATCGTCGATTTCTAATTACTGTCATGATATTTAAATAGTTATCTAATATATATTTTTATTGAAATAACTAAATTTGTCTGTGCATATAGAAAAAAAGTACATGATTTCAATATCGTTATTCTACTTCAGAGCGCACAATTTCTTGAAAAATATTCAGCTTTCTTTAAACTATTGATAACCGCATTGGTAATTCGAAACGTTCTTAAAAAATCTACTACGAACGAAACAAATTTTTGCTAAAGAACTAATTCACAACCCGAAATTAACGTCGATTCGAAGATAAGTTTTTGTACGTTATACAAAAAGTTTGTATCTGCTATATTATATATTAACACAATCAAACTAATTCAAAGATGCACCAATTTGTATGCATTTTAACTCTAAATATATCCCTTAAGAAGAATTTAAAACTTAAATTTAAGTGGAAAAAAACATATTTTTGTGAAACTGTACAGAATGTATTTTTAAATGTTGCGTCCGTTAGTATTTTTAAAAGAGACGCTTATGTCATTGTGTGTCCATGTAAGACTCCTATTTTTGTGTATTATTGATGTGCAAATTATCTACTCACTGAAATGAAGGCAAGTGTATTTATCACATGTAAATAAGTAAAAATAAATAAATTCTAAATAACATTGTGTTTGTTATTGCTTGAAACTACTATCTAAAAAAATTGCTCGTTGACACTAGCTTTTACTACATTGACATTGTTAAACCACTTGAAAAGTTTAATTTCAGTTCCTTGCTCTTTTAAGGTATCCGACTACGTTCGGAACCGTGATTTTGCAAAAGCGTATAAATGGATAATATTTATGATATTTAGTGTCACTTAGATTAGAAAATGTATGTAAAATTGTTTTAAGAATATTATTACAATAAAAAGTTATTTAAGTACAATGTTTTGACAAAAAATGAACATAGAATGACCCATTTTCAAAATATTCTCCTTTTATGAAAAATGCTTCTATTATAATTATATTCTGCTTGTATATAGCTCAAATTTCTGTACAGAGGATCAACTAGAATTTTTTAAATACATAACTTAGAAGTGGGTTTATCTATGTTTTACGACAACAGAGGAGAGAAATTTTAAGAAAAAAACGCCGATAATTATTTCAAATGGTTGTAACTCTTAAATTAATGTGAATTTTTCAAAAATCATAGTTGAGCCTCTGTACAGATGTCTGAGCTATATACAGGCAAAATATTTTTATAATAGAACCATTTTTCACTAAAGGAGAACATTTTGAAAAAAGGTTATTCTAAGTTAATTTTTTGGCAAAATATTATATTTAAATAAATTTTTTTGTCATAATGTCCTCAAAACAATTTTATACATGTATTCTAATCCAAGCGACATTAAATATCATGAAAATTATCCATTTATGCGCTTTTTTAAAATCGCGGTTTCGAATGTAGTCGGATACCTTAAAAAGTTTAATTTCAGTTCCTTGCTCTTTTAATGTTGTGATGGAGGGGCTGTCCCGTCCATCAGTGTACGAGAGTTAGAAGGAATATCAGTCATAGTCAAACAAATAAAATTTATTAACAATCCTCAACAATCTAAGAAATCTCAACAACCTAAGTTAGAACTGCACTTTTAGATAAATATGGTAGCAAAAGTGAGGAAGACGATATAATAATATTTAATTATAAATTGAATCACTTACTCTCGGAACTTCTAAGTCATACACATTCCAAATAATCGAACATACGTTCGAAGTTAATCTACTTCAAGCCGACACTAATCCAATTTAAATATCTAATTAACAAATCGTCAATATTAAATACTAAGCAGATAATCTAAGGATCACTCTCGGCTAGCTTTCTACTCCTTTACATTAATCACAAACTGCTATCATTTAGCTCGTAACCTCTATCTCTTTCTAAGCTGAAGGTAAATGTTTAAATATAATCATTTATTATATTTAAACGCATATATTTCATTGTATAAGTCACGTCTTCTTCTTCGGGAGAAAGTTTTCAATAGAATATTATTTAAAGAAACAGTTTTTTCCCAAGAGGATTAGTAGGAGGTTCGCGAATAGACCCGTTACAATGCTATTGACGAAAGAACTCTAAATTTCTTTCTTTATTTTTTCTTTTTTTAAGATTGTCTCTATCTTATATCGCAAATGAAGGTCTAAGTTTGTAACACACATTTCAGTTGTAATAATTTTCTCAATATTACAATAAGTTCTTAAGGTTACAATACATACAGTTACGATATTACGTCTCTTAAATTTACGTATGTTTTATTAATGCGTCGTTTTATTTACTAAACCTTTTATCTACGACATTATGATACACAGCAATTTTTTTCGTGCAATGTATTTTTTAAGTCGTAACGTAGAAAATTACGGGATATACGTAAATAAGATACTCAACTTCGGGAAATTTAATCTGTTAGAGCTAGTTAATTAAATTGGTACTTTAAAGTACCAGTCAGTACATAAAAGTCTAAAATATTCTCATAATACGAAAAGTCCGCATGAATTTTTTAACTCTTAAAAATATAAAATAACCAGATGCCACTAATATTTTTGGGCACAAAAAATTTTTAATTTTAAAAATTATAAAGTTTTTAAAAGTTACTTACTTTCTTACACATAAAAACAGTTTTTTAAATTTGATGATATTCAAAGAAGCAGTTTTTCTTTTCATTAAGGTATCTGACTATGTTCGGAGCCGTGATTTTGCAAAAGCGTATAAATAGATAATATTTATAATATTTAGTGTTACTTAGATTCGAAAATGTATATAAAATTGTTTTAAGAATATTATTACAATAAAAAATTAGTTAAGTACAATATTTCGACGAAAAATGAACATAGAATGACCAACTTTCAAAATATTCTCCTTTTATGAAAAATACTTCTATTATAATATTTTACCTGTATATAGCTCAGATCTCTGTACAGAGGCTCAACTAGAATTTTTGAAAAACATAACTTAGAAGTGGGTTTATCCATGTTTTACGACAACAGAGGAGAAAAATTTTAAGAAAAAACCGCCGATAATTATTTCAAATGGTTGTAACTCTGAAAATAATGTGAATTTTACAAAAATCATAGTTGAGCCTTTGTACAGAGGTGTGAGCTATATACAGGCAAAATATTACTATAATAGAAGCATTTTTCACAAAAGGAGAACATTTTGAAAAAAGGTTATTCTAAGTTAATTTTTGTTGAAATATTGAATTTAAATAATGTTTTTTTATCAAGATGTCCTTAAAACAATTTTTTCATGTATTATAATTTAAGTGACACTAAATAGCATGAAATTGCGCTTTTTTAAAATCACGGTTCCTGACATAGTCGGATACCTTAACACACAAAAATATTTTTACGAATTTTGTGTAAATAGTGTAAATAATTTGTATTTGGGTGTTTAATGCATTTATATTACTCTATGTTATATTTATTTCCTGTTAAAATTGTTCTATTCACAAACAATGCCGCCCCTTACGTTATAATGGCGATTCAATGAGAACTTGGCGAAATCTTGGCGGTAGAGCCAAGTTGGCATCATTTTTGGCGACCATTTTGGCGTCTTTGGCGACCATGTTGTCGAGTTCGGAACTCTCTGTATTCTTCTAGAAAGTAGTGGATATCTCCATTAACGCTACGGTCGATGACGCAAGCGGTTATATTTCTGGAAGTTTCTGCCGCGCCTATAAAGAGGAGTGACAATGGCAACCAGTCAGCCTTTCAGCTCTGAGTCAAGCCAAAAATCCCAAACAACTTTCCACCCAGATGAAGAACCATAGCCACGCCTCCCGGATTCCATCGTTCGTCCAATCGCCATCATGCCACTCAGCAGAATGTAAACCACCACTTTCGCCATGCCCCACATCAAAGATTTGTCATGATATGAGATTGAGGACTGTTTTACAGTCAGATGCCCCAAAAGGAACGCCTATTCAACCAGTCAGTCTTGATTAAACCAGCAATTATAGCGAGAGTTGTTTTGACTAGCGATTAGCTCGGCTGTGCTTGTGAATAATCTTTACTTACGTATATTTTTAAACACTGATTATTGTGTTTGATTGCTGTTGAAGGTGTAAAGACCTTCGGATATTTACTCTGTGAATATTGCTGCTGAATCCTGTATTTAAAGGATTTGATTCCTTATAATAAATTCGCATCGCTCTTGAAGAACTGTTTATTTTCTTTGTGATTGTTTTGCATAAAATCCACAAACCCGGATCTACGTAACAATATATTACACATAGAGGTTTCAATTGAATGTTTTTAAAGCACTGCATCCTGGGGTAGGAATACTGTATTTTCTGAACATGAGCTACTGCATCCTGGGTCTTGTCCAGTCTCTTTATCGTTTTCTTCAGAACCTGACGAAAATAGCAGCAGATTATTTGCTGGTACTTCTTTATGTGAAGAATCATCTGCTAGTGCATCACTGATTTCAAATGGTAGGTTCTGCAATGAATTTAAAGCCTCTTGAAGACTGAGCTTCTTTTTTCCAGAAATTCTAAGAAAAGGGGAGGGGAAGTAATAGTACCTTGGAAACCTCCTATTATTGTTAAGTTTTAGTTACTTACAAAGAAATTAAAATGCTAATTTTTGTATAAAGAATAGATACTATAGAATAGATTTAATAGTGTGACAAAAAACAAGATCAGATTCAAAGTTTTAAATTTTTTTGAAAACTTTAAAATAAGACAATAAATAAATAAATAAAATAAGTTAAACTGAAAGGAAGTGCCAAAAAAACATAACTCTAATATAGTTAAGTAATATTAGGCTGCAACACAACGAAAAACAATGATAAGCTACACGAACTAGTGCCGTTTTATCCATTGGGCGCTTCGGACGGGCGCCCAAGGACTCGGATAAGTTAGACGTACCCAGGGTTTTCTGGCTATAAATTTCAATCCTCCAGAGCCAAGGGGACCTGTAGACCTTCTTTGCCTAGGCCCCAAAATTAGCTAAAATTGGCACTGACGCGAACGAAAAACAACTAAGTTCGGCTCTCGCACCCAGTGTACTTTCGGTACGTAAAGGGTGTTTTTTTAGAGGTATAGAACTTTAAATTGCAATAAAACAACGATGTATTATTCGATTGACATGAATTTTTTTTATTCGAAAGATAATCTTGTAATCATTACGTTTTAAATATGATTTCTGGCATATGACTGCCACGGCTGGCTCGGATGTAGTCCAATATGGACGTCCAATTTTCGATGACTTTTTCCAACATTTGTGGCCATATATCGGCAATAACCCGGCGAATGTTGTCTTCCAAATGGTCAAGCGTTTGTGGCTTATCCGCATAGACCAATGACTTTACATAGCGCCACAGAAAATAGTCTAGCGGTGTTAAATCACAAGACCTTGGAGGCCAATTCACAGGTCCAAAACGTGAAATTAGGAGGTCACCAAACGTGTCTTTCAATAAATCGATTGTGGCACGAGCTGTGTGACATGTTGCGCCGTCTTGTTGGAACCACGGCTCCTGGACATCATGATTGTTCAATTCAGGAATGAAAAAGTTAGTAATCATGGCTCTATACCGATCACCATTGACTGTAACGTTGTGTCCTTCATCGTTTTTGAAGAAGGATTCCACCAGCCCATAAAGCGCACCAAACAGTCAGTTTTTCTGAATGTAACGGTGTTTCGACATACACTTGTGGATTAGCTTCACTCCAAATGCGTCAGTTTCGTTTGTTGACGTAGCCATTCAACCAGAAGTGCGCTTCATCGCTAAACAAAATTCGCTTATGAAAATCGGGAACAACGGCAATCTCGTTTTGGGCCCGTTCGACGAATCTACGCCTTGCTTGATCATATTTAAAATGTAATGCCATAAGATTATCTTTCGAATAAAAAAAATTCATGTCAATCGAATAATACATCGTTATTTCATTGCAATTTAAAGTTCTATACCTCTAAAACAACACCCTTTATAAGTACCACAAAGTTATTCAACTGTAAAATTAATTATATACACTGTTTACTTGAAATAAATAGTCAAATCGATTGCTAAGGTTTTCATTAACATATAAAACAATAATTCACTTACCTTTTGACATTAACTACTTTTTCGGAACAAAAATGACGATCTTCGCAATCCAATCAAAGCGTCAGCTGAAAACGCAACTTCTGTGTTTTAAAACTATCCGTCTTCCTCTCTAAAATACTCATCATAGAACCCGCGCTGCCGTCTATTCTAGAAGAGTGGTACTAAAAGAGTTCACCTACTATGAACCATCAGAATATATTCGTAAAATTGGGTGTTCTATGTAATGTTGAAGTGAGTACTACTTATAAATACCGTCGTTAGATAAAGGGTTAAAAGGATTAAATAAAATGTCGACTTAACATTAGGATGTTGA
This sequence comes from Trichonephila clavipes, assembly GCA_019973935.1. Taxonomy (NCBI): domain Eukaryota; kingdom Metazoa; phylum Arthropoda; class Arachnida; order Araneae; family Nephilidae; genus Trichonephila; species Trichonephila clavipes. Next base: position 108,673 of record BMAU01002616.1, on the reverse strand, counting down.
AGATAAAATGTGTGGCGCATATTTTTTTTTAATTTTTACATAATCCTTTCATTCAATACGAGGACTTTTGGCATGGGCCTCAAAATTTTGAGACACGGTCAAATGACGAAGATGGCATGAGCTGGTATGCCCCACCCAAACCAACGGGGGACTTGGAGCCTCGACAAATTTAACACGCATCGTCCCCTCTATATGGAGAATCTTCAATGGTACTAGTTTCGAGCTCGCTTCTTGACAATTCTAGACACGAGTTCGCGACCATGACCACTCGGCTGCCACTGCCACGGTTTTTTGCTAATGGGAGAAATCCATTTTGCTTACTTTCCCAAAGACCTTGTGGGTGTTGATAAAAGAAGTAAATCCAAGCTTTTCAACGAGGCTTTCAAATTACGATAAGGCTTATTTCGCCAAAATTTGCAAGACATCATCATCAAAAACTGTACACATCTTTTAGGACGAGATTCATCCTCTAGGTTGTAATTTCAGGCTTTGTATTTCTGGAGAACTTAAGACTGGCTTGTGCTTATTGACATATCCCTATACATTGCGTCTTTCAATTCATATAAGTGAGAAAACATAACTGTTTTTAGTACGAGCCTTTACACAGGGTTCCCCAAGATAAACCGAATCCAAAGCAAGTGAACTGTGAAAAAATATTCTACAAACAGAAAGGACGAAGCAATGAAACCTCTTTTGGGTTTTCTTAACAGCTACGGGTCATGCACGTATTGTATTAGCTTCGTTGCGAGTCTTAACCCTTTCGTGGGCCTTAGGAAAATTACTTCCCATCTACATGATTTTACAGAATCTTATGAGGGAAGCTCAAAACCCATCATAATATATTGGCCTTGCTATTACAACGATGGGAAGATTGATTCCCATACTATTCTTTTTATTTTCTTATTGACCTTGCCGTCATAAATAGTTTTATACTGTGGCAAGTGAACGAAAGAAAAAGAAATTTAGACCTCCTAACATTTCGTATAGCATTAGCTCGTCAGCTAATAGATGGATATTCCTCAAGAAAAAGAAAAGGACGTCCTGCTAGCTTCCAATCAAAGTGTGTAGTTCCGGATCATCTGCGCTTCGCCAGTGTGGGAAATCATATACAAAAGATGGTTTCCAGTTATAGACGATGTAGGAAATCTCGCAGAAAGGGACAACAAAAAAGATGACCCACTACATGTGTGCAGAATGTGCATTGCAACGTGCTTCTCGTCTTTTCATGGCAAATAATCACCGTTAAATTTAATTTTCTTTATGACGGCGAATGGTTCCTTGGGAAATACTCTTTCCACCTCTAAAATTTAAATGTAAACATAAAATTTGGCAAATTAAAATATATTTCCTTAAATGCAATTCTTTTCAGCAAATCTTTTGAGATAAAAAATCACCACTTGTCAGTGTAAAAAATTACTTCTGCATGTTAGTGACAGTGCTTGATGATCCATTCGCGTGGAAAAATAACTTTTCAATGAATGTATTCAAGTTTTAATATGTTGTGTTGTTTGTATTAGACTGATGGCAAAGGTAAATGTAACCATGACAACATAGCTTTCTAGCGTGATTTTATTTCACGTCAGATTTTGTAAGAGCTTTATTTTTCGGAAACTTTAATAAATTCCACGAACCAATAAAGTTGACTGATATTTGGAGGATTTAGGTTCTCTGTTTACTTTGTATACAATCCGCTTCTCTATCAAAAACTCTACCCCGTTTTATCTCCATAATAAAATGAATTCATTTATTCAGGAGACGCGCAGTCTTGCCTCTTATCATCTTAGTTGATAACTACAGATAAAAAGATCTGAAGATATCAAATGTTTATTAGATAGATAGTTTAAGTGCAATATTTTACTGAAGCCACTAAAAATATTTTTCGTGTATCTCTGGAATTTTAAGGATCAACTTTGAAAGAAATTTGAAATATGTATCTTTTGTAGCACGTATTTACTTTATTCTGTAAATCTGCTTTCTATTATGGAACATTTATTTCTTAAAAGTTAATTAATGGTATTGTTTCATTCATTCGCTATCAGTAACAATTAGTTTTCTTTGAATCCCACACAAACATTGCAATTAATTTTTTATAGATACTATGAGCAGCGAAACGTTATTTAAGGTTTTTCCCTCCATTTTTTTGATACATCGTATATTTCGGTGTATATTCGATGTTTTTTTTAGAGGTATAGAACTTTAAATTGCAATAAAACAACGATGTATCATTCGATTGACATGAATTTTTTTTATTCGAAAGATAATCTTGTGGCATTACATTTTAAATATCATTTCTGGCATAGGACTGCCACGGCTGGCTCGGATGTGGTACAATCTGGACGTCCAATTTTCGATGACTTTTTCCAACATTTGTGGCCGTATATCGGCAATAACACGGTGAATGTTGTCTTCCAAATGGTCAAGCGTTTGTGGCTTATCCGCATAGATCAATGACTTTACATAGCCCCACAGAAAATAGTCTAGCGGTGTTAAATCACAAGATCTTGGAGGCCAATTCACAGGTCCAAAACGTGAAATTAGGCGGTCACCAAACGTGTCTTTCAATAAATCGATTGTGGCACGAGCTGTGTGACATGTTGCGCCGTCTTGTTGGAACCACAGCTCCTGGACATCATGATTGTTCAATTCAGGAATGAAAAAGTTAGTAATCATGGCTCTATACCGATCACCATTGACTGTAACGTTGTGGCCTTCATCGTTTTTGAAGAAGGATTCCACCAGCCCATAAAGCGCACCAAACAGTCAGTTTTTCTGGATGTAACGGTGTTTCGACATACACTTGTGGATTAGCTTCACTCCAAATGCGGCAGTTTTGTTTGTTGACGTAGCCATTCAACCAGAAGTGCGCTTCATCGCTAAACAAAATTCGCTTATGAAAATCGGGAACAACGGCAATTTCGTTTTGGGCCCATTCGACGAATCTACGCCTTGCTTGATGATCATTTGGCTTCAATTCTTGTACGAGTTGGATTTTGTAAGCACGCAAACCAAGATCCTTCCGCAAAATCTTCCATAAAGTGGATGGACACAGATCCAATTCCTGTGCTCGATGGCGGAGGGACTCATTCGGGTCTTCCTCAATGCTACGCTCTACAGTAGCAATAGCTTCTTCTGTACGCACCGTACGGCGTCTCTGGGGATGCGAATTATCAATTAGAGTAAACGTGGTGCGAAAACGTTGCATGGTTAATCGAATTAACTGCTCTGATGGACGATTTTGTCGACGATAAAATGGACGTAGTGCGCGATACGTATTCCGCACAGAACCATTATTTTCGAAATAAAATTACACAATTTGAAAGCGTTGTTCAGGCGTGAGTCTATTCATGATGAATTGCCAAACCAAACTGAGAATAAATCACTTGACAGCTGTTAAATCGGTCGCCATCTTGGAAAGTAATGCCAACTTAAACTTCTATACCTGGAAAAAAAAACACTCTTTATAATGTCCACCCCCATACTTTCAAACTGTATCTGTAATTCTAGCCGTATAAGGCGGACCCACTTTAACATAATTTTATTACCTTCACCTTTACATAACGGATTCTTTAACGGGTCAGATTAATTCGAAATTTTGCGCACTTGTCAAGGACCGATGACAATACAATAATTTATAATTTTGTTCCATTGTCCTGATCGGGACTGACTATTTCCAGATTTGGAGACTAAAAGATTAAGTTACAACCTTAAAAGTGTTATTTATATGAAAAAGGGGAGTGTGCGTCAGCAATTTCTTACCATAATATGAACAATTGTCTAGTTTTCTGAAATTGAAAATAAATAAGTTAAAATTTTTAAATCTGAAAAACACGCTTTTAATGGTTAATCGAATTAAGAAGTAAAATATAATTCTGAATATAAGAATAAAATTAAAAACGAGAAAATTAATGTCATTGTGGTAAAAGTGTGCGTTTCTTTGTACAACCTTTTTACACTAACTCAGCATTTCGAGGAATAGAACTAGTAAGAAATTATAACAATTTGATATAGAACACCCCATGCTTTTACAACAATGACATTAATTTTCTCTTTAATCATTTTATTCTTATATTAAGAATTATTTTTTACTTTTTAGTTCGATTTATAACATAACAGAGTGTTTTTTAGTTTTTTTAAGCTATAATTTATTTATTTTTAAAGCTCTCACTTTTATCGTATAAAGCGCACCCGTTGATTCTGATTTTATTCTTTGTGTTAAAAGTGTGCGTTATAAGCCGAATTGTTCGATATGTACTTGTATACAGTTTAATAATATTTACAGTCCTCCAAATTGGTAAAAAAATTACTTTCATTAAAACCCGATCGTTGCACAACGAAATTATAGAGCAAATATCCTTTTACAAGGAATTAAATGTTATTCATTGTTTTCACAGAGAAAAGGCATAACTGTTCGTGCTGAATATGTCAGAATTCTGAAATCCTGCCGTTTACTTCTCATATGTATACGACAGATATTTCCTTGTATACCGCTGAAAAACTACAAATCGCTTTCCTTGCGGCTCATTTTTTTCGTGTTCTAAATATGACCTTGAGTTCTATGAGCACGAGGTTTAAGCTCTGGGTAATACGTATTTCGCTATGATTTCAAACATAAAAATTTCTTTCTGTTGAGCACAAAATTAAGATAAAGAGCTGTAGCATCCGTAACTTTGGTGTCGTCTAAGATAAAAATTTAGGGCCTTCCTCTTGAGAGAATTCAAAGAAGAAAATTTTAAATTCTCATATATATTTAACTAGGATATATTTTTAAATTAATATGAAAATAACATTCTAAGTCTGAACTGTGAGTGTTATAAGACTGAACAATTGTTTTAACTTATTCATCGGAATTTTTTACAAAAAAAGTTCAATGGAAAAAGCGCTGAATGGTTTTTTTTTAAATTTATGACTGATCTACCCAGATTAAATGAAAAGCCTTAATCATTCAGAGGAGCTGGAAACTTCTCTCTATATTTTTACTGACAATGTTAAATTGGCTGTTTTCGATGTACCTGTTTTCGATGTGCCTGTTTTCGAAATCTGTTAAATGCACATGCTTGAAACTTTTCATACAATTAAAGTATACCCTTCTCATTATACTGAAATGAGCTTTTAGCTAATTTTGAATTTTTTTCAATAATTTATGAACTATTTTATCAAACTTTGCGAAATTTGACCCATTTTTCACATAAAAAATTTTTAAAAAAATATTTTGAGTTTTTTACAAGAAATCCATTTTAGTATATATTAGTAATCATTATAAATATATCATAAAAAATTTACATACCTGTGAACAGTAGTTTCTCAGAAAAGGTACATCGAACATCAAAATTTACATTTTGAGATAAATTGATTTGAATGTATACAGTGAGACTTCTAATCGGCTAGGAAATATAAAAAGGCTCAATTTAGAATAAAAGATCCATGTTTTAGTTGATATCAGACGTTCAACTTTTAAGTAAAAATGAAGTACTTTGTTTACATTTTTCACCATTCAAATGGGCATGGTCCAGTTTCAACGATCATTTAAAAATAGGTTTTAAGGTCTTCTAATTACCCCAGAGATTAAAGTAAGGTATTTTTAGAAAGGTTAAAATCTATACGATTTGGAAATTTAAAAATCTCAAATTGTCAAAAAAGTATGATTTTAGCTTTCCAACACCCCTTCAGTAAATTGTTTAGCACCTAGCAAAGGTAATCATATTTTGCCATATTTTTCATGTTATCGTTTTTTGAGAATCGTAATCCGTGCGTATTATTCAATGAAATTAATATTCCAAAATTAACAGTTATCCATAAAGTATGAAATTATAATCCTGTGATAATCCCCCCTGGGGTGATTATCCCTTTGAGTATCAGCGTGAGCTAGAGGTGTAGGATTAACGGAAGAACTAGACGCATACATTATGTTAATATAGCATTATTCAGATATTAAACTTAATCCTTTAACAAACTAAATTATAACAATATATGTGAGGGAATCTACGGTGGCAAAACACACAATATATATATATATATATATATATATATATATATATATATATATATATATATATATATATATATATATATATATATATATATATATATTACCGAATTGATCTAATTCGAACCACTATCAATAACTGACTCGCCTAAACTCAATTCCAATACTATTACAGATTCTAATATTAAATAGTCAATCCTACCTTACTGTAGTTTCAGTAACGATCACAACAATTCTAGATGAGGTCTTGCAATAACTCGAGTGCAATGGTATGCACCTTGATCAATGTATCTCTATCACGTATAATTACTATTCTTCGCCACGTAACGTTATCTAAAACTTCTTCAATCTAGAACCACGAACTGTTTACATTCCTCTAATTGCCATCGCGCTTACTCTAACTTCTGATATTTAAAAGCTTCCTAATTTGCATCTTTCATTCACACTTCACTTCTTGGATTCGGTTGGAAAAGAGTCGCCACTAATTCTGGCCCCAAAAAACCCAAAGGACATGTTAAAAAAAAGACGCGTGAGCCCGTCACAATACTTTAAAAAAATACTTAACCAGATATTCAAAGGTGTAGGCATAATGAAATCAAGAAAAATAAAAACAATAATATATCCCGTTGGCTGATTTTCCGTCCCGGAAAGTTGAATGAAATTTTTGTAATTTGTATGAAATTTTTACATCTTACTTCATATTTTCTATTGTCTTGAAGTGGCTTTTGGTTTCAAGCTAAAAAAAATTATGTGTTTCTTTGACCTTTAAATGAATGTACTTTTTGTACTACAAAAGATGAACTCACTGCATTGCGAAAAGCCTTTCTTCATTAACGAAATAAATTACCAAAGCTTCCTAAAATTGCTGTCATTGATAAACTTGGAAAAAATTCTTAAATAATGAAATGTGTTAATTTCAAGTAATAAATATTTCCGTGAATCATAATATGAACGAAATACACCTACATAGTTACATTTTAAATAAGTTGAGAAGCTTTTTTAGTTGCAAGGCATATTGTTTGGGAAAACTTTGTAGAGTTATTTTTAATATTGATTTATGAATAAATTAATACAATTATTTCAAAATATTCATAATTCAAAAGAAAGGTATTGTCCGTTATAAGAAATCAAAAAATCACTTTGATTTTGGAAATTTAAAACAAATAAAAGTTTAAATTATAATTTTTAAACAAGCGAAATACAATAAATATTATATCATATCTGTCATAATCGGGTTCAAATAATTTTGAATAATCTCAAGTGTGGGTTAACAAACATATTAGAAATAAGAGGAAAATATTCATTTCTATTACACTTTAAGCTAATTATAAAGCTACTCGTCTAGAAACAAAACAATAACTTTTTCTTTTTTGAGTCATTCCTAGGTATGTATGTATAACATTCCTATATGTATAACAAAAAATATTACCCCCCATCCACTGAAATATCTAGTTAGCTTATTTAATTTGACTTTTTAACATCACAACCTAAAATTTGGCTATTGGCGACGGATCTCGACCACCTCGGTCAAGTGACAAGGATGATATCCGTGGTGGAATCCTACTCTCCAAATTTCTACACCATGCTAACTTGAGGACTTTTTGCTTCGACATATTTAACGTGCATTAGCATCTCTGTACGTGGTAGAGCTTCAGTCGTACCAGGGCTCAAACTCCTGACTCATTGTCCACGATTTCGGGACAATCGGCTGTGTCAAACACATACCCAGTTCGCACCATCTATTAAAATTGCATACACTATCAGAGACCACATAGCATAGCTTGATATGAGCAGTGTGCATACGTTTCAAAATTGATTGTAAATCGCACTATTCGTCATGAATTAGACTTCCCAAATCATCACTGAGCCTCCTCCTATTTTTAAAATGAAGAATCATTTTGGTTCTTTCTTTAAGTCATTCCAGTGTAGGCATTGGACTATCGAGATTAAATTCGTTTCATCAGAAAATAAAATTTATTTCCATTCGTTGTTTTTTTTTTTTTTTTTTCGATTCTTCAATTTCCATCCCAATAATATTTCAATAACCTGGGGGGGTTCTTCATTTTCATAAATTCTGTATTGTATTGACAAAAGACTTATCTAAACTGGGATGGGAAAAGTTTCTTCGCTAAACCGTTTCGAAATTTTACAAGTTAAAAGACCTTTTTTTATTTAATAGTCGGAAAATCTGTTGGTAGTTCTTTTTCTTTCATATTGTTTGATTTTAGTTGAATCATCTTTTCTGTTTATGATATAGTGAATGGCATCATTAGAACGAGTAATTAATCTCATGCTATTTCTCTTTCAAATTTATCAGCAAACTTATATATTAACTGATATATCTTTATTTCTTCTATATATTTATTATAAAAGGGTTCTGAATTTTACTAGAATAAAAGTGTATGAGCATATAGGTCAGTTTTTACTTTAGAGAAATATTTAAGAATAGCGCTGCTTATAAATGTTAGTATAATTTTGTGATTTATTCTGTTGTTGTTGAGGCGAGAATTATCTTCCGCTTTTAGAATATTTTTCCTTTTATCATTTATTTATTTTGGATTCTGTAAGTTTACTTCATGGGATGGGAAGGTAACTGTATTGTCTGCATTGTTGTTAGCATTTTCTGATTCCGCTTTTTTGGGGGGAGGGATAAGACATTTTATACGAGAAGGAAATCTTAGATGTAAAGGGCATTTATTTTCTTAGTACTGGCGTAACTAGCTCTGAGGGGCGCCCTTTTTTAGATAGGGGAGCCATGTTAGTGGGATTGATTGTAGTTACACATGTTATGGCCCCTGTTGCTTGGGGGCCCTGTATCATTCATACGGCTGATACGGCGGCAGCCCCGCTCCTGTTGTTCAGTTTTGCTTAGTGTGGATTTAATTTGTTATGGTACTACTGAAATTACCGATGGCTCTGTGTCAAGAACGCTTTCATTATAAATGGAGGAGATTATTACCTGAGAGATATTTACAATAGATATGTTTGTAAACAAATTCTAGTTGACAGTGGTGAGAATGATGTAAAAAGAAGGTTGGATATATTTTTTTAAAATGTCTGTTAAAATGACATGGTTATAATTTAAACATGTATGCATTCTGGGTGTATAAGGAGGAGTGTTTTTAAGACAAAAAAAGTAGTCTGTAGTCGGTGTGACTATAGTATGGAATGTGTGTAGGGATAAAGGATTAAGAAATAATGTTGCCAGTATGGTACATAGGCTAGTTTCATAGGAGAGGTCATATTTAAAAGAAAAATGTAGTTTAAAGCACCAAGACATAATTCTTATGCTATGAATTAAAAATCTGTTGGTCTATAAGAAGGATTTGAACCCCCAAACCATACCCTTGTGTACGCTACTGAAAGTACCGATTGTCTTTGTAAGATTGTTTATTATATTGTCTGATTTATTCATACTGCTTTAATTTTAGAAAGAATGTTTTGCATTCAATTTCTTTATAAAGAATACATGTGGGATTGACGTGTAGAATATTTTCAGTTCGTTGCTGCTGATGACATTGAAGGTTCACAGCAAATAGAAGAAAAAGTGAGGAATCAATTTTTAGCATGTATTGTGGTATTTTTTGAGTGTATGATTTTAAAGACTGAGTGATGGGTATTATTACTTGTAATTATTAGAACTATACCTCTGCCATGGAGTGTTGTGGTGTTGTACGATAGATTGTGTAAAGGGAGATTCAGAAATTACTGAACTGATATTCCAACTGGCGATGAAGAGAAATGGACAAAAAGAAGAGGAAGCATTGAACATAAATATTATGGATGATGTTTTTTTTTTTTGGGGGGACTTTTGTTTTATTTTAATCAAGTCGAGCATTTTTAAAAATTGACATATTCCTGTAAAGGTTAAGGAAAAACAAGTGCTGGGTACTTCAGTTGAGTCTGTTACTTAAAGAGACTGTTTCATACTTAAGTTTTTTCCTTCTTTTCCATACATTTACAAAGGAAGGAGGATAAATTGCATTTTCTTAGAGGGGAGGACACTCGCAGCAGTTGATGAAGTCAGAATACCACAATTCCACTATTTTATTTATCTTAGTTTGAGAAGTATAATTTTTTTAATTCATTCTCTTTTTTTTCCCCGCATTTGATTTAGTGGAAGGAAAAGGAAGTGAGCTTAGAAATTGGAATGGTGGAAGTAACTTTGACATTGAGAGCATTAGTATGCATGTTATCCTTATCGTATAGGTTTCATTTTAGTTTTTAGATAATCTAAGTATCAGTAGTAAATTTTTTTCGTTAATGAGATTCTTTTAGTGATTTAATTACACTGCCAAGTAAAATAAGGGCCAGATATCTTAAAAAGTCTTCCAGGAAAATCTTTTCCTCCTTATTTATACCACTTGTGATTTCCTTAAGAACATTTATAGACCATAACTCAAAATATAGCTGATACAAAATCCATATCAAATGTTCAATGTTCAAATGAATCATATTTTCAAGGTATTTGTGAAATGTACAAATATTCCTCAAAAACAAATTACAACATATTGATACTTAGAGAAAATAAAATAAACAAACTTTTTAATTTTATAGATTTACCCTATCACATATTAAATAATATAATTTTTTCCTCGTTTAATTAATAAATTTGAGATTTTTAAATTTAACTTCTGCATTCATTCAAAAACCACCTTAGTCCAAAGTGACTCGATTCAAAATCAAGGAGAAGAAGACGATCAAAAAATTTATTATTTTGACTCAGTATGTCAAATTTAGATCTGCAATAAATTTAAGTTCCAACCGGTAACTTGGTTAGTGACATTTTGGAATATCCGCGCAGCATTGATAATTAATGATTATTCGTCCTCTTTTTAACCTTTTCTAATAGATCGTTTTTACGGTTCGTCTTTGCTTTCGGTTTTAGTGTTTACTTCATTTTAAAACAAAATAATATTGAAACCAATACCATGTCTAGAAAGAAGTTTTATTGTAACTTTGCAGATATTTTAAAAAGTGGATGATTGAAACGAATTCTTTTGTATTAAGAAATTTTTTCGATGGCTTCTGAAAAGGGATTTTATGCCGGCACACGATCATTTGCATGGCTGGCTGAATTAACTCATTTACCAATCGATCAGGTAGAGTGGAATAATTTTTTACTATTCTTTTTTAAAAAATCTGTTTTAATTATTTGAATATGAAAATCATTTCCACGCTTCATTTTTCTTACCTCTGGTTGAAAACAACTGTTCAGGGCAAGATTTATTCATAATTAATTTATAAGCGAAGTTTTGTTTAAGTGTTATTTATATTACTCATCTATGTAAACAAACATTGCAACATTGTATTGAGCTTAAATTTATGCAATTAAATATCTTGTTTGCTTAGCTTATCTAAATTACCTAAGAATTTTCACATTCTTACAGATTTATTTTCAATTGAAAGAAAAGTGAATTAGATATAAAGAAAGTTAAACACATATTTATTTAATAACAGATTTGTTAACATATGTATATTTATTCCTTTTAATGTATCAATGCTTTGAAGATTTGTTAATTCAATTTCAATTTTGTTTATGTATTTTGCATAATATACTGTGCTGTATGTGTTTGTCAAAGCTTTGATTATTAGTTTTTAAAAGTCAAACTTTCATTAATTAAAAGGAGTCGTTTAATTTTTGAAATTTTTAAAGAACTCATTAAAAAGTCTGCAAAAATGTAGTGATGTTTTGGCTAAGCTTTGATGTATTTTAATATTTTCAAAGTAAAAATTAATTGCTGTATTATATTGAACTTGAATGAATGACTATACTTATATGTGTCCTTAAACAAACTCTTTTTTTTTTTGTGACATGCAAGTGTTTTAAAAGCAAAATAAAAAAGTGCAGCAAGTCATCACAGAAGAATTTCTGAATTTGATAACCTCTGTTAGGCTGACTGTGGTAGCCAAGTGATCATGGTCTGGAACTCGCAGTGTTTTTACGCAGTTATGGGCTTAAGTCCAAACACTAAATACCTACTGTGTAGAGGATTTTCATTGTGTTGGTTCTGAAATGTGACCATAATCTCTTCTAAGAAGACTTATTAATCATGTAATTCCAATATGCACTATACATTTTATTCATATAGAGGCTGTTCTCTAAATTATGTTAGTCATTTGACTAGTTATCTCATTAATTATTAATTAATTTAACATCTAGCATTTACTCCATATTAAAGGCATGGTCTAAAATTGAGATTCATCGCTAACTACCTTTTGTAGCTTCTAATGTAATGTTGATTTAGAAATGCAATTTACAGATGAAAGATTGTTCTTTAATCATACAGAAATCTTTTCCCGAAATTTCATTTCCTCTTTTAAAAAATTTGTCACTAAACAGACCACAAGCATTCCAGAAGATAGCTGTAATGACAGTCTCGTCCTGGCTCCAAAAATAGGACTATTTCTCCTTTCGAAGAGGTCCTCTTTTCTTTGAAGAAGAAAAAGGCATGTTGCAAGGGCTGCACCAATGGACTCTGTTACTCAATTAGCACTACCCAGGGGTACGTGTAGCTTAAAGATTGCTATGAATGTAAGTGGTGGCTTGTCATGCATCTGGTCTTTTTCAAATATCTCCAGATCTGTGGGAAAATACATTTGCAGAATTCAAGAGCATCATACTAAGAGAAAGATCTGGGAAACCCTGCTCCGTAGTCCAGTCCCAATGAATCGTCCTAGATATATTTTCTCTGCTCTTTTTTAAAACTTTGACTGGTCATCACTTTCTTCAGCAACATCTATACCGAATTGGTATGAAAAACACTCCAGACTGCTTTCTGTGTTTTAAAGCAGAGGTTATGAATTTTATTCACCTTACAGTTTGGGCTTTCCTGGCCAACACACACATTTTAATTTCTCTTCTGACAACTTTACTGTAAAGGCTAATTTGTATTGGGCTGCTCCCGGGAAAATGGCCTATTACTCAATGTAGTAAAAAAAAAATTTAAATTTACTATACTTTCATAATTACTCATCATGAGTCTAAGGGATATTTTTCTCCCGATTTGGAAAACTTGTCTGTACATAAACACATTCCTCAATTACTGAACACTTCCCGGTCATGAAATAAAAATAGATTGCTTTGAATTCGCCCCTAGAGTGTATCACATATTCAGGGGCTTAGCTACCAATGTATCAATGATATGGGACCCCGAAGCTACAGGGGCCCCAACATATACAAGGAAAAATTTGTTAATATATTTAGGAGCCCCCAAAAAGAGTGAGCAAGAAATTCTGATACTAGACCCACTCAAGTCTAGCTACACCACTACACCTATTCAAAATAAATTAGAACAAGAATTGTGTATTATACCATTGACCAATTTCCCTAATGAAAAGACATCAGCAGTGCAAAAAATTTTGCCAAATGCTATTATCATTATTATTATTACTGTGTCTGAAAGAGTTTCCACTATTTACTGTATATCGAAATATTTGCCAGCATCTTTTGATGCCACAAAATTGTTTGATGGAATATGTAAGTATCTTAGAATGACCTGTGTGTATTTGTTTCTGTAATTTAAGGCATTAATCTTATGAAAATTTTTAGTTATATTGAGTAGTATAATTAGAATTGATAAAGTTTACCCTCCTCCTCTTCCATTATTAGTTTTAATTTTTTAAAAATTTTTAAGTAATAGGTCAAAAAAGATTAATAGCTTTTCTCTATTTTTCAAAATGATTGGAAAATGATAAATGAGTTAATGTTTAATAGATAATGTGAATATAATTTTATTGTTTTGTATTTCTTTATGTATTTTGTGTATGTTCTAAAACTATACAAGAATGAAAAAGCCTATTTACAAAACTAGGAAATAAACTAAGTTTCATAAATTGATAACTTCTGTATGTTTGCTGGTTTGTTCTTGCCTCTTGGTGACTACAAAGATTTTTTTTTTTTTTTTTTTTTTGCCTATTTCTATAAATATATGAATTTTTCATTTTTTAATTAATAATTTTACTTTTTAATGGGCTGATGTTTTTGTAATAAATATGAGTAATGTTTTATAATCATGTGAACACTTTAAAAAAAATCTTTTTTCCCTCATGTAGGTGAATTTTTTAGTGTGTCAATTCACTGCTTTAGGCTTTGCTGTACTTTATAGAAAGGCATTTTGTCCTCAGAAAGTTTCCACTGAAATCCGCCATGTTGTTGCTTTCACTATAGGATTTGGGTTAGGTTATTTCTGTTTTGGATAGTAAGTATTATACATGTCATTAAAAACGAATATATTACAAATGTTTTTATAAAATGTATTGATATTTTTCTTATAGATTAAAATAATTTGATTCCATTTTGTGATAATTATTTAACAATTTTTTTAATTTATTGATATTTAAATTATGAGTGATACATAAATAAATATTTAAAATTTTAATACTTTTAAGATGTATTTTATGATTATTTTCCTTTATTGGTTGAATTATACATTTAGAATTTAATGCAATTTATATAATTTTAAATACTTATTTTTATTAAATAGGCTTCTAAAAATAGGATATTTTAATTTTTATTTATATGAAAAAGATCAATAATTCTTAAAAGTTGAAGTCCATCAATTAAAAAATAAAACTTTTCTTATTTAATAACATATCCACTTTAAATAAAGTTTTATATTAACATACATATGAAACATAGTTTTAAAATAGTTTGTTAATTAATTATTGTTTTATGCTACGGTAAAAATTCAAAAATTTTTATTAATTTTTTTTTGTATTAGTTTGATTGGAACATAATTCAATATTAATTACGAATCTCCCACCACCACACACGCACCTTCTTAAATTTCCTAAGATCGATATGATTGCTTTCTTGTTTTATCTGATTTTTTTCGGGCAAGACGGATAACTCTATCAACATAGAAGGTCAAAAAATCGAGTAAACAATTTTCTAATCTTATCAGAATTGGTTGTTTCTTTAAAAATACTTCTGAATTTTGTTATTTCTTGAAATTTTTGCTCTTGATTTCACACTTAGTTGATTTCACACAGTTGATTTATCCAAAAATCAAAATCATGAAGATCAATGATTGTTTTTAAGTTCTTGTATTTTAGGATATTAGATTTTCAAAATATTTATGATTAATGCTTACTTATTTAAATATTTCTGCTTGTCAATTTTATAATATTTTGTTTTGTGATATTTTGACTTTCTTTAAATCTGAAAAAAAGATGCAAAATTGAAAAGAAGTACCATATTTACTCAAATCTAAGCTGCACCGAAATTCTCAACAAAATTTTGTGAAAAAGGAAAAATAGTGTAAATGGGTCTATGAATATCCATTTTTATGAAATTAAGATAAATGTAAAATGAAAACTAATAAGAAGTAAATAAGTAGTTTACCAGTATTATAAACTTTTAAATATGTAAATGAACATGTAATTGCTCTAATTGTCCCATCCAACAAATTTTTCCCCTTCAATTCTAAGCTGCACCCAATTTTCAGTAGTATTAACATCAGGAAAGAAGTGCAGCTTAGATTTGAGTAAATACCGCATTTTGTTTTTTTAAAATAGTTTAATTTTTTTTATGTATGAGATTTGGAAGAAAAAAAATCATTTAAATTTATGCAGTAATAATCTTTCAGATAAAAATAAATTAATGTTTGGTTATAAACTGTGAACATTTTTTAATCATTCTGTGATTATTTTACATAAAACTGTGAAGAAGCAGAAGGGTTGCAACTTGAGAATTGGACGGAAAGCTGGGCAAAATGTCTAACAAACGTTTTCTTGAATAAATTGTTATATAAATCATATAACCTTTATTATAGTACTATTTTATTATTGAGAGGAATAATATTGAAAGCAGTGTTTGTTATCAAGCAAGAAGCCGCAGTAGCCTAGTGGTCAAGGTAATTGACTCGTGGCTGGCGTGTCATGCATTTGAGCTCAGTACCACTGAAGAACCACTGTGTAGGAAAGTGATGCACATTAAATTTCTCAAGAGCTCAAACGTCCTCCTGTTAGTGTGGTAGTTAGGAGAGGGAGGTGCCAGCTCTCTCTCTCTCTCTCTCTGGTGTCATCCTTGTCACTTGACCATGGCTCAAAATTACGAAGTCCGTCGCCCAAAGCCCTCGTGTAGCTGAACAGTGCGACATTGATATTCACTCTCTCTCTCTCTGTTATCTAGCAAAGCATCTTTAAGTGAATATCTAAGATACCTTAAATAAAGCTTTAAAAGGCACTTATGATCCCCTTGATAACTGTATTATCTTTTCTCTGTCTCTTACATGTACATATCTTTTATTTATATTTCAATATAAAATTTAAATACGTTTCTGATATGCATGTTTGTTAATTTTTAATTATTGTACTTAAAATTATGTGTATTTAAATGCTTCAAGAGCTTTCATAATTTTATAAAATTATATTTATTGATCTTTTACTTGCATTATAATAGATTATTATTTATTTCAGCCAAATAACGCATTTAGTCATTCAAACAACATTGAGTTATATTATTATGAACTATGTCAGTCCTCAAATTATGCATCGGTAAGTAGAAAAAATATCTTGATAATTAATTTTATTTTTATCAATATACCATTATAATGACTTGTAACTTCATGTGCTTAATTTATATCTGTAAAGTCAACAGGGGTGAATTGCAATTAAATTGTTTCTCAAACTAGTTATTTTAAATTGAATATTTTTAATATAAAATAAGTAAAATTCTCTCTGTACCTTTTACTTTTGTCATACATAATTTTACAAGGAATTATAACAAAATAGATTATTTTTATATTTATCCTAATATGCAATAATTAGTAAATAATATTTAAAAATATTGAATCAATATGTATTTTCAAAAAATTAATATCTGATTAAAATTTACTAGCATAAAATAATTTCTAAAGTTAAGTGTTTGTTTTGCAATGAATTATTTATTGTTTATGTATGTTGTAGTGTGTGTGGATAAATATTTATTACCAATCTGTTTAATTTTATAATCCTGAGGAGTCTTTCTATTGAAGACATCTAAAAATTATGAATAAAGCAAATGTTACAAATATACTTATACTTTTCAGGCTAGTGCTGTTTGTATCTTTAGTTTATCTTTCTACAATGCATCTCATGAGGTTGACTTATGACTATGGGGGTTGGACTGTTGATGTTACTGGGTAAGATATAGAATTTTTACCTTGAATTCAATGTATTTGATTAAAATAATTGAAGCTTATCTAATTTTTGCATATTTGTATTGCTGTAGCTACTTGTTTAAAATTTAATTCATAATGCATTAATTTTTTTCTTAAAGCATGTTGATTTTTTTTTTTTTTTTCATTTGCTAAATATTTTTTTTTAATCATGTAGCATGCAGGTGTTACAAATAGTTTTCTAATCTGAAAAACTTGTATCCTTCCAATAATTAGTTAAAAAACATTTTTTTAGAAGAAAGGAAAGAACATCAACTTTTTATTTGAAGCATGCAGTCCTTTTCTTTTTTTATTATAAAATGTCAGGCAACTTCTTTGTATGATTTTCTAAAGAATAATTTACCTTTTTTAATTACACAAAAAATTATGGGTTTTGGATTCAATTAGACAGAAGAAGGGTATGCTTAAAATATACTTGGAACAAACATAATAATTTATTAAATAACTGTATTGAAAAAAAATTAGTACATTAAAAGTGTTTTGATGGTTTCTTCTTTTGATCTGGCCTCAAACTAGACTAGATTCAAAGAAACCTTTTGAAGTAGAAATTTTCCATCACCAGAGCAGGACAGGTGATTATTCCAAACTTTATGAAATTCATATATGCATGAATATGAAAGGCTACCACTTATAGCATTGTACATGCTGGTGAAAAAAGCAATTTGGCCATCCATAATTTAAAGCTTCTCGCATGCCCACTAGAAAACTTTGAGAAGGCTGTCTGGTCAGATTTATCTCCCAAATATGCTAGCACTCCATTTGATGAAGAATGAAAATTCCAGTTGTGTACAGGTGGAATTTTTATAATATCTAATTAAGTTGATACTTAATCCCTGAAACTTTCAAATAGTTGTTTAAGGCATAATCTGCTCACAAATGAGTAGTTCAACTCACTCTGGCAAGAAAATCAACCTTTATTTTTCCATTGGCATGAGAAGATACCCTCTGAATACAAGTGCTGTACTGTGGAGTAAGATAGCTCAACTAATATAATATGGGAGGAAAAGTCTTGTCAACTTTCAAATAACTTTTTTGGACATTGTAAAGTTATGACTTTCATGATCCAGATTCTTTTGTAATTCATTTAATTAACAAATGTTCTTAATCCCTCTACAACAGCAATAAGAACAAGTGGCCTGATCAGGAATCTAGATTGGAAAGTTTAATCTTACAAAACTTCAAGTGCCAGAATGAAATCTGCCGTTTTCATATCATATCCCAATAGGCCACTAAACATATTCTTTTGATTTCATCCATTGCCGGGAACAAAAAACAGTAACAAATAAATTGTTAAATAAATAATTAGCTTTAATTAATAAAATAAATTATTAAAAACAAATGCTTATTTAAATTTTATGTACTACATACATAGGATTATAACCAATGAGAGGGGAAAAAATCAAAGCTGATGGGTGAGGGTTGTTCAGACCCATGAACCCCTCCCTCCTTGTGTGTGCCACTGTTTTCAATTATTTGTTGACTTATTTATAAAATTTATTTCATACTCAGATATGTGTGTAGCATTTTTACAATCTGCAAGCATTCATTCTATCCATTACAAATTTAAACTTTATAAATTTAAATGACATTTTATGTAATGATTCTCAATATTAGAACTACTAACTAATGTTAGTGATGTGTGTATCATCTAATAATTGCTGAATTTAAAAAATGTTAATTAAATTCATGAGATAGAATATTTAGTGGTATTTCATTCATAATTCAATGACAACTGTATAATTAGTTCTCTGTAACATTTTTTTGTTAAAATATATTGATGTAACATTTGTACTTGATTTTTTTTTATTGTACTGATACATAAGTGTATACATCATTATCATACTTCAAAGATGCTTATCTTGAGAATATTTGTGAGCTTGCATTTAGCTTTTGTTGTGTTCTTATAGTCCTCTGTTATTTTACAGAAAATAAGAATTTGGATGTATAAATAAAAACCTTAGAGTTGCTTTAATGTATGTAGACCAATAAGAAAAATTTCTAGCCTTGATAAGATATTCACGAAAGTTAATTTATTTTTGAAGTAGAGGTAAATGTAAGGCTGATGATTTCATTATAATAGAGTATTCTGTTAAGAAATCTGATATTTTTTCTAAGATTTTCTCCTTATCTTCACACTTGGTGATTAAAAAATTTTCCTTTTTTTGCTGTTAAATTTAATCAGACATTTTTTTAGTGGTAAGATAAGTATATGCACCTTGTTAAGAAAGTAGTTACTATATTTCATGAATTGTTTCACATCTTGGCTTAGAAAGCTAACTTTTTTTTAAATTAAAATTTTACTTTAAGCAAAATATTTTCCTTTTATGTTATAGACCAATGATGATAACAACACAAAAAGTAAGCAGCTTAGCTTTCAGTCTCCATGATGGTCTTTGCCAAAGTGAAGAGAAAATGACTCCTGAACAGAGAAAGCGTGCTGTGAGGTGAAAAATTTTTCCTTTCTTTTCCCTTTTAAATTGTACTTATGTTTTTCAAAATTCTTGTTTAGGTTCCTCTCTTCAGAACAAACTCATTTTAAGAATGTTTTTCTTTTAGACATTTTTAAGTAATTTGTTGGAAATTGTTTTTTTGTAATCATGAATATTAAGATAAATTTTTATGTAAAGATGTATTTTTGGAGATAATTATTTTATAATGGTAATTCTCTCTTTCTACTCTTGAATATTTTAGACACATTCCCACAGTATTGGAGTTTTTTAGTTACATTTTTCACTTCCAAGCTCTAATGTGTGGTCCTCTGGTTTTCTACAATGATTATGTTGATTTTGTTGAAGGAAAAGGCTTTATTAAAAACATTAGTCCAAATGTGAGTTATTATTATTCTATTGATTTTATAAAAAAATATATTTCTCTCTGAATATTTTTTTATCATTGAGGTTTATCAAGCAATATCTTCTAAATGCATTGTTTTGATTGTAAAACTTTTTTAAAAAGCCTTTTGTATATTCACTTTTATACAAAAGAAAAATATTTACATACAATGAGAATTTTGATTAAAATTTTCCCTTCATTGCCATGCATGTTGGTTTCTAACTTATGATTTTAAATATAGAAAAGGAAAAAAAATATTACTATTGGATATTGCAGGAAAAACTATTTTGAGTAAATTTAAACTTATTTTTTAAAAAATATGAATGTGCAAAATGTATCCATCCTGCGTCTTAGCTACCAATGAGTACTATCTAAGTAAATAATCAAAGCAAAACTTTATTGTTACATTCTTATTTGTTTTATAGATATTAAGACTAAGTAGTATTATATAACTTCAATACAAAATTGTATATTGGTGGATAGTGCTTAACACAAAACAGACATTTAAAGTAGTAAAATTTGTTTATCAAGTTCATTATTGTGTATTTTTTATAAAATATTTTTTTCAGAAAAGATGAAAATTGGTAAGCAACAATTTCATTTTGTCATTTGGGTTGTTTTACATTTTAAAAAAGGTAAAAATCAATGTAACACTTTAAGTGAATGTAGATAATGAAAGATCATAATAACTAATTAAAAAGTGGCAACTTTTTTTACATTATTCTAAATTATTTACTTTAAGTACAATATAGCAAAATCCAGATAAGCAAGTTAAGTACAGTCGGACCTCTATATAACAAAGTCACTAAATGCTTGTTATATGGAAAATTCCTTAGATAGAGGTTCATCTTTTAATATACTTTATAAACCACATAAAACAAATTTTAAATTCATAAACACTATATATTAAAAAAGGTAATTATTCACCTCTTTTTTTAAAATTATTATATGTCTTATCCATAAAAAAAAAAAACTGCCCGGAAAACAAGAAAAACCAATGTCGAATGTGTCACTATATTTTCAATATTAAGAAAATAATTTTAAATTAAAATTAATTTTAAGGACATTTTCTCATTTAAAGCATATAAGTTATATTAAACATACATTATTTTATAACTAGAACACAGGGACATGGGACAACTCCACTGAGAGTGCAATTGATATCAAAGATGTTTCTAGTGAACTGGACAATGGGGATTAAAAATTGCATTTCTTGGATGAAACGTCCAGAACTCTATTGCTCTCAGTGAGTTAGGATCTAATAAAACCAGTTCAAGATTTATGACCACCATAAAATGTGTTAAAGAGCAAATAACTTGAAATGTTCAGAAATACTTTAAAAATAAGGAGAAAAAAAATTGAATCAAAAAAGAAAAAATTTGTTATACAGAAAATGCTCTTTGCGATAGAGAGGTCATTTTACGAAGAAAACTGTGAAATGTTCAAGGTTCCAGGAAAAAGTTTGCTATATAGAAAAATTCGCAATATAGAGGTTCGACTGTATATTCTCTATTTGTCAAGGGGTAGAGCTCTTTCCCTCCCCTTTATTAAATAAGATTGTGGATTTAATACTATACAGTACCAATTGTATCATTTTAAAGAATGGGTCATTTTTACCTTTTGTTTCTATATTATATATGCTAGCTAGATATGATAGCTCAAAATTATCAATTGTAGGGAAATAAAACCATTTTTAAAAAAATTGTCTTATTTTATATTATATCTTCCATGATATAAAATGCATACCTACAAGGGGAATAAGAAAAATTTCCTCCGCCATTGTTGTAAACTTTTTGGCTAGTGTAAGTGTATAGAGTTTGTATGAGTTGAAATGTAATGTGTGTGTTTTAACTTACTAATTGTGTGTTTTCTAAGTAATAAATTTATATAATTTGATTTATCTTTTCAATTTAATTTTTTAAAGGATTGTAACAGTTAAGCTAAAACTAACAATTGTATATAAGATCCTCAAAGTCTTCAAAAGATGCATTAATAATAGCATTACAGCATTTCCCTTGTAACGATTATAGTAATCAGCTGTCATTTTGATCTTTAATTCCAAATAAAGTAAAAGGTAAAGTGCTTGCTTATATTAAGCAATGCTTAAGCTCATACTTATTAGTTTCCTTGTATAATAAGCAAATAATCAAAACTATGTTAACATCAGATGATTTAACATAGCAAAAAGTTAAAACTGTCAAAAATACTTTAAACAAGTAAAACTTGTTAACATTTGTAATTGTTTCAGTATTCACTATAAAATAAATTTATAAAATTGATTTATTTACAGCTGATTATAGCTGACTTTTTTAAAAATAATTTTACATGTACAATTTTTTGTTTATAATTTACATATGTAACTTGAAAAGTATCACATTTTCTGCAGGTTTTACAAATATTCAAAGTTTTATGACCTTTGCGTGTATTTATTTTCCTTTGTTTACTCTTATAAGAAGAGATAACAGTAGCATAAATTCTGTTTTAGTTTTAAGCACACAATTTTGAGGGCTTTGGTGAACACGCTTGAAGTTACCAACATATAAATAAGAACTTAGCTTTTTTTTATCACCTAATCCAAACCATCAATTTCTTACATGGTAAAATTACAATTTGTCGGTTGTCTTTATTTTTCATTAGTGGAAAGGCTGTTTTTTTTTTTTTTTTTAAAAAGAAATGTTTAAAAGATGTTTTTTCTCTCTTTGAATGAGTTATTGAGCCAACACAATTTAAACCTGTTTATATTTTGTCCATAAACTCGGAACAGGAAGGCTGTATTTTTTGCAGCAGTCAAAGCTCCACAACTATATATAAGTGAAAAATGAAAGCGTCTAATTCATAATGTGACAAACAGCAGTTATGATTTTGGTATTTTTGACATGCCTTTTCCTTGTATTGTTGAATGAAATGTAATGTTTTTCCTATATGAGCAATCTTTATGCATTGCTTGGACTATTTTTTCTTTTCATGCAAAGTTAGCCAGCTTCTTCTCACTAAACATTTTATTGGTGACATTTCTCTCTGCAATACTTGTTGAAATACTGTCTATTTTTCAAACTGATCAATTATTTGCTGTTTTTTAATCTCCTGAAGTTTTCTTACTTTGGATGCTTTTATTTTCACTTATTTCATTTCTGGAAATTGTATTATCAGAAGGAAAGAAAACATTTTCTTTATGTAAATTTGTACTTTCATTGGACTTTTTATGAATAGACTTCCCATTAAATTTATCAAATTTAATTGTTGATATAGGAGCAATCCAGCATTTGTTGGATTAATTGGATATAGTTTTAATATATAGAGAGTGATATGTATAGTTCTGATGGATGTAGTGATATAAAATGTTTAATCAGTTAAATTTCTAAACCTCAATTGCCATCAGAAACTTTGAAAATTTTTCAAAATATCTTTTGTTATTTTTTTTTTTTTTTTTTTTTTTTTTTTTTTTTTTTTTTTTTTTTTTTTACCAACACTTTTACACAATGTGATTATCAGGTTAGGTCATAAAATATGCTGATCAGAGCCCTGAAGTCATCCAAAATGAAATGAAGTTCGATATATTTATGATTGTTAAGAAATAACGCTTCTGACACTAAGAAAATGTGCAAATGTAATTAGACATCTTGTGAAAATTACAAGCAGATGTTTTTACTCTCCTCTCCACTCTTTGCCTCCCAACTACCTACCCTCTCTTCTGTGAAATGCAGAAACTCATTAGTGCACTTGTTTATTTATCAGCATGTCATAAATAACTAAAAAAGTCATGAAAATACAGTTTTCTGGATACAATAAAGATTAGAGCAGCAGTCTTAATTTCAGAAAAATGCAATAATATTTGCAAAAATCGTTATTTGAAATGAACAAAAAAACAATTATGTGATATTCAAAAGTTTTTGGGAAAAAATCAAATGTCATAAATATAAATAAAATTTTTTTCAAAGGATTTCTGGTCAAGGTGATGGTTACCATAATTCTAATGTTAAACAGTGTTACATATATTAAGCATAATTTAAAAAATTTGCACAGTTTTCCTTTGAAATATGTAGTAAAATTTCAAAGGAAATTTTCTGGATTTCTAATCTGTATACATTAATAAATTCTCTTGCTAAATTTGGAATGAGGAGCTCGTATTAAAATTAAAACAAATTATTAAACTGCTGAAACTATTTTTATCTTATCATTTGTGAAGTATTATATAAATTTTTTTTTTCAGATGGTGGTTTTACGTAAACTACTTGTTAGCATTTTTTGTGCTCTTCTATGCATAACCATAGTGCCATTTTTTCCCATAACCTATTTGCAAGGTAATTCTTCTCTTGTTATACATTTAATGTGGAGGGGGATGAATAATCTATTCAAAATTAATTTTATCTATTGCTTTGTGTTATATACTGTGTGACAATGAAAATGCAACTCTACAAATACATGTATAGAAAGTGATGAAAATTGTCAAACAGATAGGGACAGCATGAAGTAATTAGATATATTTATTTCAAAACATAATACATCTGTAAAGTCAACAACACTAAATGATTAGTATGTGGTAGATATACAGTAGAGTCCCGATAATCCGAACAATATCGGACCGACCCCTGTTCGGATTACGTGATTGTTCGGATTAGCCGGAGTAACAGCGAAATCACTATTTGAACTGGGAGTACGGGTTATGTTGTACAATTTTTCATACTAAACATTAGTGGTTCTGTTCTGTAGTTTATTCCATTTTAAAATTTGTACCATAACTTGATGTACAGTGCGTGAATATTAAATAAAGAACTGTTTTGAATTAAGGTTTATACTGTTTTATATTGAAATATTCACCGATTTTCGTCCTTAAAATTATAAAAAATTTTCCGCGGAGCCGTTCGGATTAGCCATGTTTGGATTAGCGGGACTGTACTGTACTATGCCTGGTGACACAGACAGTAAAGTCTTGTAATGATGTTAAAAATACAATGACACAGGCAGTAATATCTTGAAAGAAAGTTAAAAATACATGCATATTTTGGCTTAAGGTATAAGTAATCATTCGCTCTCACCCGTTTCCATAGTTTATCCTTATAGTTGTAGTGCATGCAGGTAATCAGTTGTTCCAGATATGCTCCATAGATAAAATATTAAGAAACACTGCTGGCTGAGGAAGCACTTTGATATCTTGGAGGGCTTTTTGTTTAACGTGTGACATGTGTAATGGGGTGTTATTTTGCTGGTAAATAGCATTAGATTTGGATGGAGCATTGAGGAAAAGGTAGTGTTATTGGTTGCAGCACATTATCCATACATTAATGGGCAGTAATAGTGTAAATACCACAAACCACTGTTATTGCTAAAATAGAAGCATGAACACGTTACAAAACACGACTTATTGTTCCTTAGTATGCATAAGTTAACTCCTACACTGATGTAAACAGAGGCTCCAATGCTGTTAAATCAATAAACCCTTCAACATTTGCCAGTAGATGCGTTAATCGATGTGTGATGATGTCCCTCGTGTGCACCGTAGACATATATCGTCAGCTATTTACTACAATATGATGAATAGTCCAAACTCTCCAAGATTGATCATGTAATGCTCGTTTACCTGCTGGAACTGCCTTCATTACTGATGACTTGGCATCTCATCTCTACTACATTTCCTCCAAGATGATAAACTGGTTTCTTTTGCCACAGAACAGCATAATGGTTGCAGAATATGCCGATTCTGCCCCTTATATTGTACTTACTAAGTGTGTGTGAAATAATTATGTATTTCATATGATTTACATTGTTTGGTAAACTGCATGTACTCTGTGATCTTTATTTATTTTTTTTTCTGTCTTCTCTTGGTGTTGTATTTTTACTGGCACACAGTTATCACTTCATGTCTATGTAAATTTGGAAATCTTTGCTTGTTAATGTTATTTGTTTCCTAATTCTGAAGGACAAATTTGTCTTGTAATCTGTGAAGCATTATTTCTTACTTAAAAATCAACATTAATCAATATAAAATTCTTTCAAATGCTTTTTTTCTGATAGATCCCAAGTTCCTAAATAATACACCATGGTATTCAAAACTGATGTACCTGCTAGTTGCCACTTCAGTTGTAAGGTCAAAATACTATCATGCCTGGCTACTTGGTAATTCTAAATATATGTGAAGTTTTATTGTTATTGTATGTTTTTGCTTAAATATCTATAGGTATAAAGCATTCACTTCTAAATCAAGTAATTTAAAAATGCTGTTTTTGTTTTTTAAAATTAGCATGTTCTCTATTGAGACCTATTCAACATAATGTATTAGAATGTATAAAATTATTATTTCTTTAAAACATATATAGCTGTCAAAATATTATTTATATATGGTTTTAAGGCTTGTTCCTCTGACTTTTAAATATTTGGGATTTAAAGCAAATTCAACGAAAATATTTGACCTATTAATACTATTCCAGTTTTTAATAATTTATTATTTATAAATGTATGAAGTATGTGTGTATGTTATGATAAAAAAATCTTTTTTTGGATATTTAAGTATTCATTAATGTAATATATATATATACATGAGCATTTTCAAGTGGGTTTTAAAGTTACAGCTTTGTCTTCAGCCAAAAGAAAATTATTTGTTTTGGGTTATTTTTAACAGAAGATCTTCTGTTACAGTATTATATATTTATCTTTATATTATATTAATAAATGGTAATTTTTAAAAGTATCATATTCAATTAAAATTTGATGAATTTCATATTTTTGATAAACAAATTAATTTTCAAAACTAAATATTTCCTATAAAAATAAATTAATTATGCTTTTCAAATAATTTCAAAATGTAACTTTGAAATGATCTTCATTAAAAAAAAACATTATTTGAAAGTATGGAAATAGTGAATTGTTATATCTGTCTCTTCTATTTATGAGTAATATTGTTATAATTTTTTTACTGGATAAGAACTCTAAAATTTAGGATATGATACTCTTTTTATTTTTCTTTATCGATGAATATTTTATTTTTAATTCCTAGGAGAAGCTGTATGTAATGCCTCGGGAATGGGTTTCAATGGTTATAATAATGACGGGCATCCAAAATGGGATCTCATGTCCAATGTAGACATTATAAGATTTGAGGTAAGGAATAAACTTAAAATTGTGTGTGTGAATTTTAGGAATTATTCATTTACAAGTTCAGATAATTATAACAATTACAACTATAATAATAACTAATTAGATTTAGTAAAATCAAACAATAGTAAAGCTAAATTTATTTATAATTTTATTTTCAGCTTTCTCTGAACTTTCGAGAAACCTTAGAAACTTGGAATAAGTCAACTCAAATGTGGCTTCGATTTATAGCATATGACAGAGCTCCATCACACAAAACCTTTTGGACATATGTGTTATCTGCTTTGTGGCATGGCTTTTACCCAGGATATTATTTTACTTTCCTTGGTGGAGCCATTTTTACATTAGCAGCCAGATCTGTAAATATTTTAATTTTATTGTTTATAAATTGTTTTAAAAGCATAGCTATTAATTGTGTTTCTATCAAAATCAATATAAACATAAACATGATTACAAATAACTGTGTACCCTGTGATTATTTTTAAAATTAAAGGAAAATCTCTAATTATATTTTAATTATTAGAACGATTAATTTCATTCAGATTTCACAAAACTGAAATTTCAATACATATTTAGTGAATTTCAAATTTTTAGGGGGGGATTGCGTACATGTCTGTTGTGTATGATTTTGTTAACATTGTTTTGGTCTTTTATTATCATTGGTGCATTAATCTTGCACCTTTACGATTGTCTTTTTCAATATTGAATGAGATATATGTAAAATAATTCCAAAATAAAGTGATATTTCTTGTTCTGAATAAATGTATAATGTTTACATTGAAAAAAAGTTTATTTATATTCAAAAAAATTTGTTTGTTGTACAATTTTAGATACGACGAAGCATTCGGCCATTATTTCAGGGAAAGAGATCCACATCAAGATTGTATGATGTTATAACGTGTATCACAACAAGATTTGCTCTGGCTTACATCGTTTTTCCATTCATTCTTCTTGAATGCCAGGCGTCTCTTGCTGTTTATCTGTAAGTCTTTTGTAGATTTCTTGGTAAATCGATTATTTCTGCCAAGTTATAAAAGTATCTGACTAAAGTAAACGTTTTACTTTGTAATGTTTTTGCTAATTTAAATGTATAATGGAAATAATTATTTATTAGTTTAGTCTCTGAAATGAATACTGTGTTCAGTGTGTGTTTATTTCTACCCACTGTTTGCAAGTAATAAATTTTGCTGGATAATTACTAGGTTGGCCACTGCATAGTTATTATTTTATTCACAAGAAATTATTTTATTCACACAAGAACAACTACTTAAAATTATCAAATAAGGTAACAATTTGCATTTAGATATCTATGTTTGGCAGATTAATATCCAAAGGAGTAACAATCAAGATGTTTTTAACATTAGAATATTTGTTCATTAGATCATTCAATCTTTTGATCTCTGCGGGATATGATTCTGATTCTTACAAGCTGTGTAGTTACATAAGTATTAAAGCATGCTAAAATTAATGATGTATTCAATCACATTCCAAAGTTTAGTTATGGTAAATAATGATTTGAATGTTGTAATTAAATTCTTTGTGATAGTGTTATCTGCATCTACATATTGTTAACATTGTGTATTGTTTACAATTTTTTTATAATTGAGGCAGGAATGTAAATAATTTGAAATCTGAACTTTTATATATTCTGTGAAAATTTTGCTTCATATAGCTGTTAAATTTTCTTTTCGTTTTCTTATTTTAGACCAATGATTGGTAAATTATGAATATCTAGAAATTCTATCTGTCCTGCTGTAAATTTTCAAACAACTGTATGTATCTCTGTAGACAATTTTAAAACATTTGCATACAAAACTGCTGTAGAAAGTATATAGTATTTAGCTTCATCCATTGCATTTTAGGATTAAAGGAGTCAGTGGCATACAAGATTGGGGGTTCAAATCCCTTCCATAGAGCAGATTTTTAATTTT
Source organism: Trichonephila clavipes (assembly GCA_019973935.1). NCBI lineage: Eukaryota > Metazoa > Arthropoda > Arachnida > Araneae > Nephilidae > Trichonephila > Trichonephila clavipes. Next base: position 79,676 of record BMAU01002616.1, on the reverse strand, counting down.
AGCATAAGGATTATGTTGAGTGTTTTTACCTACATTTTTTTTTTTTTTTTTTTTTAGTGTAACCTCTTTTTTGAAAATACACTCTATAACAAAAAAAAAAAACGATGCACCAAGATCAAGTTGTTTGACAGAGACAAAAATTGGTGGGTAGAAAAATTATATACAGAATAAAAAATTATTTAAATTTCAGAAAAATTTAATGATTTATTTCAGAGTTACATAGTTACAAAATAACGAGCTCAAGGTGTTGACCCACCTGTAGCGCCTAGATGCAAATTGCCACACGACATGGCATAGAGCAAGGGTGGGCAGACTTTTCGAGGGCGCTGACTACTTTACTTTTTTCAAGGTGTCACGGTCCACCCAATGACGTAGATGTAGTGAACTCAAAGAAAGTATACAATACATTCAGACCTCCATTTTACGAAATTCTCTATTTAGCAAACTTTTTTCTGGAACCAATAACATTTTACGATTTTCTTCATAAAATAACCTCCAATTAGCGAAGTGCATTTTCTAATAAACAGAATTTCCTCTTATGATTCGATTTTTTCCTCCGTATTTTTTAAAATATCGTCTTTACTCGAATCTAAGCCACACTTTCCCCCCAATGTTAATGCTACTAAAAATTGGGCATGGCTTAGAATCGAAGGGAAAAAATTTGTTGGATGGAGTATTTAGAGCAATTACAGTTTCATGCATCTGCTTAAAAGTTTATAATACTGATTATTCACTTATTAGTTTTCCATTTAAATTTATTTTAATTTCATAAAATCTTGTTGAGAATTTGGAACACGGCTTAGATTTGAATCAATACGGTATTTCTAGACCTTCGTATGATGGAATGATTATTAGGTCTTGGAGAAGGCGGTCACCTCAAAATGTCCTGGCAGTCCACCGGTCGATCACGATTGACTTAATGCCTACCCTGGGCATAGAGTGATAAAACACCCTGATGGTCTCCTGCAGTATTTCTTGCCAAATTTGCTCCAATTGTCAGGCTAGATCATCAACATTCCCTGGTGGATGCAGTTGCCTTCCTATCATATCCCAGACATGCTCCTGGCAATCTGTCTGACCAAGGACGTGTTTGACAAGCTGTAAGACAGTTCATAGCAACACCTGCCATATGTTGTCCACCATTATCTTGCTGAAAAATAAGACCAGGGTACTGCAAAAGGGTCAGTAGCAAAACAGTTCTCAGATTGTCGTCGACATATCGTTGTGCTGCAAGTTGTCTCTAATGAAGACCAAAGGGGTCCAGTTGTCAAAAGAAATGGTACTCCAGACCATAACTCCTGGTTGAGGGCCTGTATGGCGTGCAATAGTGAAAGCAGGATCGACACGCTGCCCTGGGTGTCTCCAGACACGTCTTCAATTATCATCAGGACACAGTTGGAAGCGGGATTCGTTGCTAAACACTATATGTCACCAGTCAGCATGATTCTGACCTAATCGAGACAAGTACCAATGTAATCTGGCTTGACAGTGTGTAGGCATGAGTGGCAGGTGGCGTAGAGGTCGGTATGAGCGTAAATTTTCCTCTATCCGCCATCTGTAAATGGTCATGGTGGACACTCATGTGTGTGTCGTATGTCTGATAATGATGAATCAGATGCTGTGACAGTTTATCTGACAATCAATCTGTCCTTCCAATCTGCTGTGGTCCTAGGTCGACCGCTGCCATCACGACACTGAAATCTGCCATTTTCCACCCATTCTTGCCAGCATCTTCTAATGGCCACATCGCTTCGACCCATTTGACGAGCGATTCTCCAATTTGCCCAACCTGCCTCTTTCAATCCAATGATACGACCTCTCTTAAACTCTTGACAGTGTCTTGTAATGAGCTCAAATCCTACGATGAGTCATTTTTTCAGTCATTGAAAGGTATTCTAAATCACAATGAAACCGAAATTTTGACCATTAAATTGAGAATTACTTCTTATAGACACATGCTGAGTGCGCAGTTCTGATGTGCTGTAGCTCCCGCTATTCATTGATTGGACACCAAATTTTAGTCTTTTGCATGTTCGTTACAAATGTCTTTGCATACAAAATTTCATTACAAACAGGCAACTCCTTCTTGGTGCGTCATTTTTTCTTTTTGTTGTTGTTATAGAGTGTAGTTTGTATATGCCTCTGGAAGAAGTTTCAAAATATATTTTTTAGTTTTTAGTGCATTTTAAAATTATATTGATCTGTCAATTTTTTTCCCTCCCACCTAAGAGATTTTGCCATCACTATTATCAGATAGTAGGATTAATTGTTTTTACTATTCTTCAATATAATCTGATGATTGTTTTGACTAAATATTCCACATTATAAGTTAGATAAACTGTTTTGAATTACTTTTAACCTTAAAGTGGTGGTGTTTTCTGTGGGAATTAATGCTGTTAATTTCAAGACGATATTATTGTTTTCGAAAATATCTAAGACCCTTATTTAAAACTTTTGAGAATAATATGCTGGATTTGTGTAAATTTTTTTGTGAATAACTTTTCATTGAGCACAGTAATTTAAATTTTATAATAAACATGGTGTTACGATCATCAATGGTTCAGTTAATCAGTGGTAGAATGCTTTTATTTCAATCAACGCTCATATCATCACAATCATTAGACTCAATTAAATTCAATAAATCATCGAAGACAAGTGTAAGATTAAATAATAAGTTTAATGGAATATGGAGTGCGTCTGCACTTGGTCACGTACACAAGATCTCTGGTGTAAACAAAGCATGTTTTTACAAGCAGCGCCCTCTATACTGAGGGGGTTCTACCACATGGTACATTTTTATATTGCTCATGGGACTGAAACAGTCATTTTTATTCCTCTATCCATTCTTTCCCTTTGCAGTTAAAAAGGTTTGTCTAATTGTTTAAGATAAAATTCCAGTTTCTTTGGTTTAATACTACTCTACTAATACAATACTGTACTTCATTCGAGTAAAATTTGCGATGCTCACCTATATTTACTTATGAGTTTCTTAGTTATGAAAAATTTTGTAATTATGTATTTTATGTGCATTATACTGAGCTATATGCTTTTATTTTGCTTATTTAAGAAACATGTTAGCCTGAATTCTTTTAGTTGTGCACTCAGAATTTGTAAAATGAGAAGATATCCCTGTTCATAAAAAAATTATTTAAAGAGAAAGAAAGCAAGAATGTGTGTTCTTTTCATGGCAGTTAGGTGATGTAAATGGTGAAAATTTTGAAGTAATCTATACCTATGTAAATCTGAATCATGTCTCTAATAATCAAAAAAAATTGAAAATAAAAAAAATTATATTGGTTAAGATAAAAACCACATAAGGTTGCATAAAACACTAAAGTAAAAAACTCATGAATGAAAGAAATATGAAAGAGATTGAATTACTTTTGGAAATAATAGATGTAAATATGATTGAAGTTCTGAAATGTGGAACCAATTTTATTGATCAATTAAGAGCAAAGGCTGATTATTTAAGAAAAAGGAATTGTCAAGATAATATAAGAAGTGAAATTCGATTTTATTATTGTTGATAGGGCTGAGAGATGGACATTATGTTTTTGTCAGTGTTTTTTTTTTCAAATGATACATGATTATAGATTGAAGAAGTAAAGAAAAATGTCATACAAATATTTTTAAAAGAGCACTTACTCGTGCAGAAAGTTTCAACATGCATACAAAAAAAGTAAAATGTGGTGTTTTTTTTTACTTAATAAAATGCTTACAAAATTATGACTTCAATATGAAAGCTTGAAAATCATTTTTACTTGTATGCCAATCTTCAAAGAAAAAAAAAGTAAAATAATCAATTAGAAGTCTTTTTTTCCCCCATATAATTTGCTTAATTAAGAAATTGTTTTTCAGATATGTTATTCCGCATTAAAATTCTTTTTACTGTTTTTGTGATAATTAATAATTTTTAGTATTAAAACCTGTATACAAAAATGTTTTTCATGTGAGAGAAAATTGCTTGTTTGTAAGAAAGAATCATTGATTTGAAGCAAATTAAAGTATCTTTGTTGCATGATGAATATGTCGCAGGGAAATGATTAAATTTGGGCTTTCATCAAATCTCTAAAGGAGATGATCAATTCATGCAAGATGTTAAAGTAAAAACTCTGTTAGAGGATTTCCTTAAGGAAAGTGATTTGATCAAATCCCTGACCTGTTTCAGTGAAATGATGAAATAATATTATCAAGAGTTTAAAATTGTCTATTTAGCAAATATGTGGTGCATTATTAAAGTTGGGTAATTAATACAACAATAATAATTGAATTACAAATTATTTATTTGAAATTAATTAACAAAATAATTAAATAATAAAGCTGGTATTTTAAAAAAAAAAAGAATATTTGTAGTAGAATTTCAAACATTTTTTTAAAAACAATTTTACATTAATGTAGTATTTCAGAAATATCCTGCTTGATTTGTAACACCTTTTTTAGTTATTATTTCCCTTTTTAAAATAGCTTTTTTTTTATCATCGAAAAGCTTTTTTTTATCTATAAAGAGGGTGTGGTCGAATTCCCTAATTTGTTTACATTTTTCAATTGAAGTTTTATCCTGTTTCTGATTTTCAGGCAGACAAAAGTGATATATCTATCAAAAGATAATAATACAAAGAATGTAACTAAATAAAACTAAAAAATGGTCTTTAGGTCATTTTGTTTTGGTGTGTCACAGCAGAAGCCTGGCGAAGATGAGAGAGGGGAGGTAAAAGGGAGTGGTAACAAGCAAAAATAGAGCTCTACAAATGTTGACTTGTTCATTTCACTAAAACAGTTTGGGGATTTGTTCAAATCACTTACTTACATCAGGAAATGACCTCAAAGAGACATTATTTTAACATTTTCCATGATTTGATCATCCCCCTCAGGGATTTGATGAAAGCCCCATAATTTCATCATTTTCCTGTGACAAATATATTTATTTATAACAGCTGTTTCTTATTGTAATTTATTGCTTTTTTTATTTACATTATTTTTTCTAAGATGTCAGTTTTGATTAAATTTCAACAAATAAATGACAAAATATATGCATTTGAATCAAATATTTCTTTCTTTTTTTTCCAGAAAACTTTATTTTGCTGGTCACTGGTTAGCTCTTGGAGCAATTTTTTTGCTACCCTATTTTGTTCCAGCGGTTGTGAGATCTAATGCTCTTGGTAATAGAAAAGACCACAGAGTAGAATAATCTTCTTTAATGACATACAAAACATTCAAAATCATTATTTTTGTGAGAAAATTTCATTTTCTAAAGTTATGAGTCTGCACAGATTTCCAGAAGAGTTACTGCATTGTGAATACTTTTTCTCCTACATTTTAGATTGACTTTTCTGAACGAGTATAAACTTTTAATGCAATAAGATATTTAATATAGTTTTTAATATATTTATAGTATGGATGTAGACTGTATGCTGGGGATAATTTGAAATATTCCAGAATAGGCATTTACATTTTATGTGGGAACACTTTGTACTTATATTCAATCTCATATCACATTTTTCGTAGAATTTTTCTTAATTGATGGGGGAATTGTCTCTTATATTAACTTAAATTTTGTTAATGTAGCAATATGTGTGTGTATTTTTGATTTAGGCTAATTAAAAATATTGTTTTAATATATTAATGCAGGAGTAAGGAATCTTTTCATGTAAAATTCCTCTTTAAGCTATTTCTGAATTATATAAAACTGCACTTATCTATAATTTTAAGAACCAGTCTTACAAGAACTTTTAAATTATTCAAACAGCATACACTGTTAGAAAAAATTACCCTATTTTGTAAAAGTATTTCTTCTGCATCAATTTCAAATTTTAATGTTTTTTAATAACATGCAGTGTGTTTTAATAGAGAAAATTAATGTTCATTCAAATTGAATTAGAGTTATCAAGAATGTGAGTATTTTAAGGTTATGTAAATAGCAGCAACATTGTTACAGGTTCTAAATGGATACTTAATATTTTTTAAAAAAGGTTTTAAGTTTTACTTTACAATAAAGCTTTTTTTTTTCATGGAGAAAGTAACATTCTAATAAAAACGAGAAAAATTCTGAGGAATTAAATGTATTCTGAAGGCTATGTTTGTTAGCTTGAAATGGCCTAGGTTCCTTGCTCCTGAATTAGTAGGTATGTGATTTTAAGAAAGTTGAATGGATTTAAGCTTATGTATATTTTAGTCTTATGAACTCTTTACAAGTTGATATTTTTTAGGTGCTTATATATGTTTTATATTTGTTTAGAACAATTTAGTAAACACTGCTTTTATTCACTATTTTATTAAGTGTATATTTTTAAAAAATTAACTTAAATTTATATATATGTTAGTTTGCTCCCAAAGCAGACACTGATTAGTTGTGTTCATTTTTGTTGCTGTTATGACATAATTTAAAAACTATTTCTTTGTTTCACGCCATTTTCTTTGAAATCTCTTTTTGATCTTTTTACTGCATACTTTATTTTTGTTTTATTATTATTTATTCATCTTTTGCTGATTTTTCTATTTCCATGCTAATTTTTCGAGGGATTTTTAAAATTCTATTCATACAAAAGACGTGAAAACACATCAATTATACGAAAACAAATCTCTGGTTTGGCTATGAACTTGAATATCTTAAATTGTGTTTATTAAGTTATGTTGTGCGGTAATCATTTATTTTTAATACATTTTTAAATGGTACTTCAACAACTTGGTGACCATAGTTATGTCTTATTTAAAATATGTATATTAAGATTTTAAATGAGGTGTTGAATATTTCATAAATTCAGTACATTTGTTCTACTAACTAGAGAGAAAATTTCTTTGAAACATGAATTTTAAATAATTTTCTGGAAGAGAAACGTAAAATTATTTGAAGAAATCATTGCCTTAAATGTAACAAACTTTGATGAAATTTTATTAGATGTTTTTATTGCCATTTTTTAATATTTTATAAGCATTTTTAAGAAAGTGCAGAAATAGACAAAAATGAAAAGAATAACATTGACATAAATCACCAAGTTTTTCAAATTTTGTTAAATTAATTTGGGGAGGGGGGGATTGTGTGTAGGTAATGTTATAAAATTCATCAAGTTTAATACTAGAAACTTAACTATTTCAAAAAAAAAATGATCAATACTTTTTATTGTAGGATCTTTTCTTTTGGTGATGGTGAAGTAGATTATATTTTTCACTCAGCAGTATTAAAGGCAAAAGTATCACTTTACTTAGCATACACTTTATATTACAGAATTGAAATTTTCTACTTGCTTTTCTTTACACAACCTGTGATTTTTTAGATAACTGTATATATTTTCTGAATTAATATCATTTTGGTGTCTATTTTTAACCTTGACTTTTCAGTAATAAAATACAATAAAAAAAGTACTTCTGTGTTAAAGGTTTATTATAACCCTATAGTCAATAAATCGTTGCCAAACTGTGCATAGCAAAGTCATATTATGGTTGTGTGAATAGTCTGTGTCATCTGTAATTGTACTGCTGGCTTTTAAATATTGATGAAATAGTCTGAAACATACACATTTAAATAATACTTATTTGAAAAAAATTTACTTTTTGCAATGAAACATGACTGAATGTATTATTTCTTAATTAGTAACCAGGACATACTAAAAACTTAATTTTTATCTACTTACTAATATTGAATAGTTCTTGTTTTAATCAATTGACAACTTTTTTTTGTAATATTATTGTTCATTGATTACATCACATTTCATTGGTTATTTTTTTTTATCTTTATAAAAAAAAATTCATATCAAAATTTCTGATTTGTATTGGATATCTAGTTCAATTTCTCAAAGATAAATGTAAATCTTGCCTTATTAGCAAGCATCATCAACTAATCTATTTTAAATTTATGTAGAATTAGTTTTAACATTTATTAAAAGATTTTCAGGAAGTGATCTTTCTTAATGGTACATTTGAAACATTTTATACATTGTCATATTTTTCTTAAAGTTATGTTTATTCAATGATTAATTTTTTTTAATATATGCTTAATTGTTTTTGCTAATATATGTGGAAACTATCATTTTATATTTTTTCATTGTACTTACAAATGTGTCGAACATAAAATAAAAAGGTGAATTTTGGCTTGAAATAGCATGTTTTTTATCCTCTTTCTAATGTTAATGTTTTGGAAATGTTCAAAAAAAAAATTTAATGGACCTTTTTTATGAAAATTATGTAAAAAAAAAGTAAATATATTTATATTACTGTGGTTTAAGAAAAATAACAGGGAACTCTTTTTGACAATTACTATTGTGCCAAATCAGTTGAAACTGTATAAAGCACTATGGATTGTAAATTATTGTTATTTTGAAGAACCTTATTACTTTGATTTTTGTCTTGAAGAAAAATAAAATTTTCTAAAAGCATTTTGTGCTCTCGAATGTACAATACAGTATTGAATGCACATTAATTGTATATATTATAAGTATATAACTGTTTATCTGTGAGTGTGATATGTGATTATCAATGTTTTCTGATATTTGACACATCATGTGCTATTTATATTGCTGTTTTTCTGTTTCTAGTGTATGTTTCTACTGATTGTTGAAAAACAGAGGTGACTTTTTCTGTGAAATAGATTACTTAAACTGGTCAGTTTATATCAAGCAGCACATTTAAAACAAAAATTGAATCTTCCAAATAGTGTTCTATGCACCAAAAAATACATTTGGACGATGTCAGTGTAATAGTGGGAAATTCATATTTCATTTCAGAAAAATAAACTTTGTCTTCTTGAACTGTATGATGTGCATCTGCATAACATTCCAATGTGATAGTAAATGTAGTTGACCAATATATTTGTTTTAGAACAAAAAAGAAAAACATGTTGCATAAGTGATGCATTTTAGTTTAGATTCTTCAATTTATTGTAGATTCTACATGTAAGAAAACATATATTCCTTAAAAATTTCCTGTTTTATTCTTAAATATGATGTTACATTCTTTTTTCATAAGTTTTGTGTCTAAATATGTCTAAGATATTGGTTTAGCTTTTATACTTTTGGCAATTCATTTTAAAATTTATACAATGTGTTAACTTAAACATAGCTTGATTTTTATAATTTTCTGTCAAAGAATTTTTCATGTGCAATTTTTATTTATTAATTACTACTTAAATGTAAAAATATTTCTTAAGGAAATTACCACAAGTTATCTGATTGCTTTAAAAGAATTTTTTAAAACTAACCATTCCTTTTATTTTATTGTACTTTGTGTTATTTATTTATAGAAATAACTTTTTTGAGTTCTGTGATATATTTAGCTCTTTAAACATTTGAATGAATTGTTTGTATAATAAAAGCTGTAATTTTCATTTGAAAAGTTGACATGAGATGTATATTGTGTGGTGTATTGAAAAATAAAATATTTTCATAAACCTTTTGCAAGACAACTGTCATTTACCCTTATCGCTTATTCTACTTTATTCATGTAAAGTTACTCTTTCAATTTAAAAAAGTTTTGAGCTCAGTTGGATATGCCCAAAAATAAATTTGCGGCTAGACATTTGGTCATGATAGCACAGTTAAATTGAATTTTATGAAGTATGATAAATTTACAAGAAGACATTTTCTCTCTTACTTGAAGATATGTTCTTCAATGTTTTGTTTTTGTTTCATCATACCGAACATTGGATTTACCTTTTTTCATTATTTATTACCAATGAAGCATTTATTTAACTGAATTCAAAAATAACCCTGTGTATTTCTTGTCTCAGTAATATTGTGCAGCAATACATTCATTGTTAACTTTTAAGTACAACTATAATATAACAAATGACATCAATTTTTTACCTATAAAGTTATTACAAATTTAAGAAGTTTCTTTTTGCTTTTCTGTGAATTTGTTTTTTATTAATTTCAAATTATTATTGTGCATCTTCTATCTAGGGAAAATACAACTTTCAAAAATTTATTTTATTTAAAAAAAAGTAGTTGCCTGGAAGGGGGGGAGGAGAAGGCAGTAAATATCTGGATTTTGTTTTCTTAACTGGTTCGTCAGTTGCTTGTTATTTGTTTAAATAATGCTCCAATTCAACTGGGTAGGAATCCGAAAGTTCCCCTTGTGAAATTTACTATAATTTTGAAACTAAGTAATTCACAAACATACTGATCAAATTTGTTTTCTTTTTAACCCTCGAGTATTTTTACATTTTATTATGTTATCTATGTAAAAATATGAGTCTTATATTTTACTTTACCTCTAATCTTATGCAGTTTAGAACAGGATCTCTAGATACAAAGGATTTCATTCAACAACATGCTTATTGCAAAAATATGATTTGTTGAATGTGATTTGCTTTTGTAAATATTGATTGCTACATGACTTATTACATTAGCAGGTTTTAATAATCGCAGAACTTTATTAGTTTATTCTTTGATGACATCTTAGTATTTTAAAAAATTTGTACTTTTTTTTTTAACTGATTGTTATAAAAGAATGTTTTCTAAGAACTGAAAAATTGCTGGGCATTTCAGATTAATCAACATTGTAGTTAATATGATCCTAAATACAATTGATGCAAATATATTCACATATATGAAATTAATTTCAATTTATCTTTGATTTAGCCTGTAAGACTACTCAAAGAAATATCCTACTCTCAGCAGTGACTGGACATTTTTTAAAATTGATACTGGTATAAAATTTGATAAACTTCAACTGGTAACCTTTTGGTAGTTTTTAAGGTACTTGCGTATTATCACAACAGTCGCGAACTCTATTAATAACTCGCCAAGTTGGCAATTTCAATTTCCTGTGTGTCGTACGTGCTGAATTGGTAATCACATACTTCGTTTCATATAATGTCGCCAATAGGTTGCGTAAGTACTGTTTTCAAAAAACTTCTTGAAATATGTTACGAAGCAAAAACGAATTTTAAAACTGTTTCATATATGCATCTCACTGAAATGAAAAAGGAATTTTGCAAATGTACTGTTATCTATGTAATTCTAGCAATTCTTTTAGAAGTTGTATTTCCAGACTATCCTCCTGGGCCGCAATTATCGTGACGATACAAATTCAGTTAAATTTCAAAAGTTATTTGGTGTGGAAATTATATAGAACAGCACTAATACGTAAGTGTGAGCTCACTTGTTCTAAAAGTTTGACTTTAAATTCGAAACAATGAGATCTTTCATCAATTGTTATCCCATGAAGCAGTTATTCTCAACCACTGTGACGCGGCACTTTTTTGTGCCGCCAAATTTACTTTAAATTAATTATATTCTGGGGGGGAATAAAACCCGTAACTGAATCATTCGGCCGTTTTATAGAAACAAAACTAAGGGTATTCGTATTATATTTAATTTATCCTTTCAGGAATAAGATGGATATAAAAAAAATCTTATTAGGTTTGAATCTCCATTTGGGATACGGATACATACATATGAATTAAATTTGAAGGAAGAGGAAAAACTAACTTCGTTCCGTAATAATCGAGATTTAATTTCAAAACATTAGGACGAGTCATTTAATCCATTTCGGATTAAAATTAGAAGCGATAGTCTCATAATAGCCAAAAAAGCTTTAAAAATATTTTTACAATTTTCTACATCTTATTTGCGTGAATTCGGATTTTCAGAATTAACAAATATTAAAATGAAAAAAAGAGCGAGACATTTAAATGCAGATGACGAAATGAGTGGCATTATCATTTTTACGACCCAGTATAAACGAAATTATCAAAAATCACTAAGCTCAAATTTCGCATTAAATGTATTCTTATAATTGAACTTATTTTATGGTTAGTATACCGCCAAATTTTGTGTGTGTGTAAAATTGTTAAAGATGTACTTCAACAACAAAAAAAAAGTTGAGAATCACTGCCAAAGAGGCATTAAACAAGGTCAAATTGCTTATGAAGACTACGAAATTTTAAGTCATTCACTTTTGCATATTCTGGTGCATTTTCGTTACAATTTATTTTTTTAATGTGTTTATCATTAGGTTAAAACAAAATTAAGAAGAAGTCAAATTTTGTTTCTATTGTAAAGTAGTTGTAATGCATTAAACTTTTCCTATTTTGACATTTCACACAGTCTTTGTTCATTATATTTCCTTGAATTTTGTTTGGATGACTTTAGAAAAAGATTTCCCTTTGGCATCATAAACAAGTTTTTAGGAGGAAATGCGATTTGTATTTGATTAGAGAATAATATTTCGTTCTTTGTTTTGCGGTTGAGAATATTTTAGTTGTATAAAAACGTAATATTTATTTTATAGTAATACATATTTTTTACTTTTTTTAGAAGAAGAATCTCATTTTTTTTAGTTTATGCAGAAGTTATTTTAAAGATAAGTACTCATTTTCATAGAAGGGGAAAATGTTTTTTGACAAATCAAAATGTGTTATGTTCTTCAAAATTACTTACGGCGATTGGTATATGGTGTCGCACTATCAGTTCTCGGGGAATGTACTAGGTCTGCGATGGTAAAACAGCAATTCGCAGCTCCATTAGAAATAAGGAAAAAAATTATTATTTTTGTTATTCAAATGATCTTTTAATTTCGGTAATCAGCTCTCGCTATATTTTAATAACATAGTAAGTGTATGTGCACTATATGTTTAATAAGTTTAAAAAACATAAGAAAAATATACATGAATGGAAAGACATTAAATATTTTAATAAATCCATTGTTTATTTTCAAATTTTAAGTGTAATTGAAATCATAATGCGAGTTAAGATATTTAGGAAAAGCAAAGCACATCTTCACCCTAGCATTTAAAAAAAATTCTACGCTTTCTTCTACTGCTTACATTTTTGCTTAGAGCCTGATTTGTTTGATGAGCTCGTACAGTGAGAGCGGGCCAACGTCCCCTAAAGGTAGAAAAAAAGGCGTTCCTCTTGACATACTTGATCAAGGTCGAATAAAAGCCGTGACGATATTCACGTTAGGCATATGCTATGTAAACAAGGAAAGAAAATGAATCGTATGTTACTTTCTCTTTCGAATTCATCTATGTATTGCTATAGAATGGGAATAGCGAACCAGTGGCACGCGTGCCACATTACTTTTGGCACGCCTGGGATCAAAATGGTTTGCATTTTATTTCAAAGTCCACTATGAAATATTACGAACAAATCACTGGCGTAACTATAGGGTGTTTTTTTTCCAGGTATAGAAGTTTAAGTTGCCATTACTTTCCAAGACGTGATTTATTCTCAGTTTGGTTTGACAATTCATCAAAACGATCATCAAGCAAGGCGTAGATTCGTCGAATGAGCCCAAAACGAGATTGCCGTTGTTCCCGATTTTCATAAGCGAATTTTGTTTAGCGATGAAGCGCACTTCTGGTTGAATGGCTACGTCAACAAACAAAACTGCCGCATTTGGAGTGAAGCCAATCCACAAGTGTATGTCGAAACACCGTTACATCCATAAAAACTGACTGTTTGGTGCGCTTTATCGGCTGGTGGAATCATTGGTCCGTACTTCTTCAAAAACGATGAAGGCCACAACGTTACAGTCAATGGTGATCTGTATAGAGCCATGATTACTAACTTTTTCATTCCTGAATTGAACAATCATGATGTCCAGGAGCTGTGGTTCCAACAAGACGGCGCAACATGTCACACAGCTCGTGCCACGATCGATTTATTGAAAGACACGTTTGGTGACCGCCTAATTTCACGTTTTGGACCTGTGAATTGGCCTCCAAGATCTTATGATTTAACACTGCTAGACTATTTGCTGTGGGGCTATGTAAAGTCATTGGTCTATGCGGATAAGCCACAAACGCTTGACCATTTGGAAGACAACATTCGCCGTGTTATTGCCGATATACGGCCACAAATGTTGGAAAAAGTCATCGAAAATTGGACGTCCAGATTGAACTACATCCGAGCCAGCCGTGGCAGTCATATGCCAGAAATGATATTTAAAATGTAATGCCACAAGATTATCGTTCGAATGAAAAAAAAATTCATGTCAATCGAATAATACGTGGTTGTTTTATTGCAATTTAAAGTTCTATACCTCTAAAAAAACACCCTTTAGTTCTGAGTAGGCCTTGTGTCACAATTCCTTCGGGGCCCTTTTTTAAGTATGAAAACCCTGTTAGTGGGACTTTTAGTTACACATTGGGGCCCCTGTAGCTCGGGGGCCCCGTATCATTGATACGGTTGTAGCTACGCCCCTGGAACAAATGCGAGTGATCGGTAGTGGGGCGGCGGGGAGCACACTCGTTTGTTATTGTCTTGCTTTAGTTACGTCATAAGCTACAATTGCTTATGATGTAAATTTTGTCTACGCATAGTATAGTCCATTTCATTAACACAACTGTATTTTAAAGCTCATCTGTGTTATATTTACAATTTTTAACTGTTATTTAGCATGGCTAGTTCAGCAAAAGAACAAAAAGGGCAAGATAGTAGGTGTAACAAAGAATTTCAAATTCGTGGGGGGGGGGCGAAGAAAAATGGCATTATATATATATATATATATATATATATATATATATATATATATATATATATATATATATATTAGTAAAGGCGACAGAGAGCGGTGTGTATTTTATGTTCTGGAATAGTGGTATGCAAAACGGTATTTTGAAAACAAATCACAAACCCTATTGTCAAAAAAAATGAGCCATAGCAAAAATAATTTATTGCTTAGAAACCGTTAGGCAGATGACTCCAATTCAGCATGTATTCTACACAAAGTAACATCTTATGATCCTAATATAAGTTATTTGTCATCCAATCTGCAACAACAGAAGTCACACTAGAGTGTTACTTTAATTCGAATTACTCGAATAACTAAGACATTTATAACTATACAGTGCGAAATATATTTTTTCGTAGTAAATAGAGTTTTGTGTTTTGTTGGTATTTAGTTTTATTATTTTCCCAATAATCACAAGTCAAATTTTTTTGACGGCGCATCTGTACCTCATTAAATATTTCTTTAGAAAAAATGGCACGTTGATCCAAAAAGGTTCGCTACCCCTGCTCTATTCTGAAAGTGTACGCAGACTTTTGGCGCGAATGATTGGTGATTACTTGGTGGTCATTCTTGTTTTTCCTCGTTGAGGTGAATTTTGTAGTAGTTATATTTGAATAAGGAAATTTTGAAGAATTACTGACAAGTGTGTATTTTGATTTTCTAAAGCGAGATTTTAATAGTAATTATAGCATAAACACGTAAGATGATTGCCTGTACGCAGACTTTCGAAAGCAAGTGTATGTTTATTACAATGCATCACTCGAGAAATAAACCTACGTTTCTATAAATATTGATTTTTTTTCGGCCCACCTAAAGTTAAAAATTGCTTATTTGCCTCAAGTTGGCCTTTGAGTTTGACACCCTTGCAGTGGTGTAACGGAGAACATTTGGGCCCCCTGCAAAGTCAGGTTTGTGGCCCCCACGCTGAAATTTACAAAGGGTAGGCACTTGCGTCAGTCAGGCTTTAGGCCCCTTAGAATTCTGCCCCCCGCGATGCGGGGGTGTACGTTCCGCCACTGCACCCTTGGTCTACATGAAATAGTACAACAGTCCCGACAAACTACTATGTTTTTCTATGCATTCCCCCCATCTTAACAAGAAAAGATTTCCCATCATGTTATTGAAACTGACACGCAATGAAATATTTCAGAAAGTTTCTGTGTTACTGAACTTTTCTACTTTATCATCGGAAGAAATAGCTGCAGTAGATGATGATAATTTGTATACAGCCCCAATTATGGCAGACAAAAACATTTTTGAGTTTGTTCAAAGTACAAAAAAAAAAAAAAAAAAAAAATCATTGATGCAGATTCCGACGACGAAAACGAAATGAATAATGCAGCTCCTGTTCCCACATCATCTGACATGAGGAACATCATGAAAAGGAACATACCTGCCAAATTTCAAGTCTGTAGATCTAATAGTTAAACAACGGAATATATTTACCTATAACACTCCTTTAGCCCTACACAACTCACTTGGAGATCTATTTTCGCACAAC
Organism: Trichonephila clavipes; assembly: GCA_019973935.1. Lineage (NCBI taxonomy): Eukaryota > Metazoa > Arthropoda > Arachnida > Araneae > Nephilidae > Trichonephila > Trichonephila clavipes. Next base: position 63,724 of record BMAU01002616.1, on the reverse strand, counting down.
CCTTTCTTAGCGTTCTCTATTTCATGAAAGGAACATGCCTGCCAAACTTCCAAGTTTGAAGGTCTAATAGTTTAAAAACAGGAATATATATATATTTACCTATGACAACTTGGGGTTCGATGTTCGCAAAACCCGTTCTAAGCGGATTTTTACTCCGTGAATTGATTGATTGAATATTAACGTCACACTGTTTAACTACACGAAGGCTTTTGGCGACGGACCACGTAATTTTGAACCATGGTCAAGTGACGTGGACGACACCAGAGGAGGTGTGGTAGTTAGGAGAGGGGGACGACCCCTCTCCTAACTACCACACCACACCAATGGAAGGACGTTTCAGCTCTCGACAGATTTAACGTGCATCGCTGCCCTACACGGCGGGTCTTTAGTGGTACTGGGCTCGAACTCGTGACAAGGCAAGCCACGATCCGATACCTATACCACTCGGCTACCGCGGCCACTGTACTCCGTGAAAGGAGCACACCTGACAAATTTCAAGTCTGTAGGTCTAATACTTCTGGAGATCACGTGATGAGTGATAACATGCAAAGATCAACCAATAGAATATAGAATGCAATACATTTTAGTGACAATTTTCTCTAAAGCTCCATTCCAAATGTTTTATACTCAGAGTAAAGATTAGCAATTGATGCATTGAAAAAAAGCGCTTTTGGAAAATTAGATTTATAGCAAATTATCTTTTAAAATATACTAACAAAACATTTTTCCCTTCCGAAAGGGGATTAAGTTGCTATGTAATTTTTAAAATAATCGTTACAAATTATTTTTGTATCTTTAATTGTTTCGTGGGGTTTTCAGCTCTTTAAAAATATTTTATTGACATACAACAAAAATCGAGATGTAATTACACAAAAACTTTTATTTATTATTGCTACTATTTTAGATACGCTTTATTGTATTCAAGTAAATACGATAGCCTAAATTTAAGAAATTAAAAAAAAATGGATTGCCATTGCGTTCATGAATTTAAAATAGGCAATATACTCCAACCAAAAAATAACTATGCAAAAAAGTAGTTTTTTTTAGTGAGTTCAACATTCATTCTCATTACTGTAAGAATGTTAAACTTCTTGGTTCGAGAGGGGAAAAATTATTGAAAATAGAAATGGTTACCGGAAGATTTTGTAAATAAAATATATACAGCTAGCATTTTTGACAGTATTTAAAAAAGAAGAAGGAAGTACTATAATAACATAATAGAATCTGAAAATCTTATCATTAATTCAAGGTTCAAACCAGGCGCAGTAAGAAATACATTGATTATTACGAAACCAAGAGAAGAATTTTTTACACTGGATGGGGGAAAAAATCCTGTTTCAGCTTGCCTTTTCGAGTGTTGGAGAAAAGTTAAATTGTAAACAGCGAAGAAAAATATTTGTCTGCCTGGTTTATTATTATTATTATTATTTGAATATGTAATAAGCCTCGTAAGACTAAGTCAGCTTCGTAAAATTTCAACGCGCCTTTTCATAAATAGGTTTCTAATAATTATTTCGAAATGTGCGGAAGGTCAGTTGTTAATGTCAATGCCATTAATTGCGTGAAAAGAGTACTAATTTTTCGAGAACACGTGTACCTAACAAGTTTGTTTGTTACAAGTTTTGATTTATTTATTAATCAATTTTCGAAAAAGTATTCGTTACTAAATCTTTTGATCTATTATTATTATTTATTTATTTATTTTTGAAATATTTACCTAAATGACTTTAGTTTTAGACTTGAAAATAGTTGTATCCTGGTAAACAATTGACTGTACACTCCGTATTTTATAGTTTGAAACATATGATTCCACTGCACTATAATTTTCGTAACAGATTTCATTTGTTCTTAAATTCAATTAAAATATTTTACTTGCTTTTATGTGTATACCGCGGTGAAATACCTAGTATTCCCCAGAATGGCTTTATTTGCAGGCTTAATAAAAAGTGATACCTAGATCACACAGAAAAATGTCACGACCTGAAGGTCGCAGGTGTAGAAGGTAAGGATGGCGATCTGAGATCAATGAATTGATGAATGATTATGAATGCGATTTACAACTTTATTGCTTAACCTTGTGAACAATCTTAATCTAATTTATGAGGTTTTCAAAAAGACAACTGAGAGTCGGAGTACCTTATACCAGTCCTTCTCGAACCCTGATAGGTCGGTACAGCTCCACTGCTACTTCCCTCCACAATTCCCGGTGGATTCTAAGACGAATATTAAAGGTGACCAACCGTCCTCCTTTGGGGAGGACAGTCATCCTTTTATAGGTTCTGTCCTTCCTCGAAAAGTGTCCTTCTTTTCAATATTTTAGTACTGATGTGTTAATCTCTATTCAGAGATGAACCAAACATGTTTCCAATATGTCGAAGAATGGTCTGAAACAAATATCACAGGAAATAACAATTTTCAATGGTGTTTTTTAACTTCATCGCAAGTAAATTGGGCAGATATATAAAATTGTGTTGAGTTTTTATCGAAAGAAATGTCTGGTATTAAAATCAATGACAATTGTCTGTTTGAATAAATTAGAAGACTCTCTCTGAATGTATATTTAAATTCTCATAAATTGGTAAATCAGCATGCTGATATTGATAAAAGATGGATACTAAAGGGGGCCCAAAGTCTATGCTATGTTATGATCTTGGAATCCTTTGTGAGATCTGGCTTGGGGCCCGAAACCAGAATTTGCAGGGAGACCCTAACATTCTTCGTTACGCCACTGCATTACCCCCATTGGATGAAATCAGTAAAATCTTAACTCTAAAGTTGAAATTATCAAAATAAAAAAATATTTAGCAGTTAGAACATAAATTTATCACCTTTTAAACGTATTGCTGTAATGTTAACTCGCATAGTCACTTCTAAGCGTATTGCTTTATAAAAATAAAAAATATTTAGCAGTTAGAGCATAAGTTGTTTTTTTTTCACTTGCACTAGTCTTTTTTTATTTCCATTTTCAGAACAACTAGACTTATAATATGGTAAGAAATTGCTAACACACCCGCCCTCTCCTTTCTCACATAAAGGATACTTTTTTGTTTGTTTTATTTGTATTAATAGCAAGCGTTTTCCCTTTTAGGGTTGCACCTTTTAAAGGGGTGGCGTCTTTTAGTCGCCATAACTGGAATTAGTCGCCAAATGTGGAAACGATATAATGAATTAGTCGCCATAATGGAATTAGTCGCCAAATGTGGAAACGATATAATGAATTAGTCGCCAAATCTCGAAATCCTTATTTTTGAGGATCCTGATCAGGACAATGGAACAAAATTATGAAATTATTGTATTGTCATCGGTCCTTAACAAGTGTGGAAAATTTCGAATTAATCTGACCTTTTAAAGTGGGTAAAAATCGAGTCCAAAGATTCCATTACATACAAGCGAAACTTTTAAAAGCGTGTTAAAAAAAAAGAAATTCAATTCCTTAAAAAAATAAAATTGAGCCAGAGAATTTGGTAAACCTATTTCTCCGTCATAATTTAACACGGAGCTCTCACACTCTTTTAAAAAAATTACTGCAACCAAATAGAGTGCAATACAAAAAAGTTTAAATATTTTTTAAAAATACGAATTTTGTTTTAAATTAATAAGGTTATCACAATAAAAATAAACCAAAAAAAATAAGGATCATATACATAAACACTGTGGCAAACATATTAGCAAACAATAAAAATCAATATAACCATATTCTAATGTTATCCCCGACGTTCGAGGAAATGAGAAACTATTTAGTGGGTAACGACCTAATATTAAATTAGAATCTTATAGGTACACAATTGGAAATGTACCATATATATTTCTAAATTTGGTATACTTCTATAAAAAAATGCCTGTACATATAGTGAACCAAAACTTTTTTTTCTCTAAATATATAGTACCCAATATTTTAAAAATAATTTTACATGTATAACAAAAAATTTTAAATTTTAAAAATTGTTCTATAATTTTGTTTCAATGAAATTATCCATTCGCTTCACTCCAACACTGTTCAACCGATAACTATGAAAATTGACATGTAAAGGAAGAAGGTTTTTGTGCTATCCTCTTTGTTGCAATGGCGCTACAACATATCAACTTCAGCACCATTCAATCAATCACCAAAAATAATGCCAACTTGGCTCGAACATCAACATTTCGCTATGTTTCCATTGAATCGCCATTATAATGTAAGGAACGGCATTGCTTGCGAATCTTACAATCTCAACATAAAATAAATACAACATAAAGTATTATTAACGTGTTACACATCCAGATATAGATTATTTATACTATTTTAAGCTTTCATTTCACAAAATTTGTAACCAGGTGTTACTTTTGCTGAGCAGAGATCAGCTTAGGAAGGTGTTTTCAAAAATCGATCCACAAGAGAGTTACGGGACTTTATAAGTAAAAAAAAAAATATTCCTTTTAAAGCTATTAGATCTACAGACTTAAAATTGAACAAATATGATTTTTTTGTTCAGCTGAGATATGCAAAAAGCTTTTTTTGTTTAATTTGCAGTTCATGTAAAATGAACTCATTAAAAACTTCTTTATCCTTCAATCTGTATGGTTTAATTTTTCAAACGGGTGTACCAGCTAGTACTGTAAAAAATTAAAGAAAAAAATGAATACATTGGTTTTAAGAATTAACGGCAATGTTTCGAAAAACTAGAAATTTTCTAATTAATGAATTCAAATGAAAATGAATTTAATTTAAAAGACAGAGTGTGAGAACTTATAAATGGATCACAATTTTTTAGTCAAAAATATAAGAGAATACTATCCAGGAGAGAAAACTAAGCATGTATGAATAAAAAATTAGTTCTGCTAAAATGAATTAGAAGGCTTGCTTCAAACACTTATAAACATTTAAATGTTTTTTCCTTTCAAATGGCGTTGCGGATTGGTAGTTACCACTGCAGACCTAATACAATCCCCAAGAACTGGTATCACTTTTCAGCATGGCACCATACAGGTGGATACCAAATGCCATAATGTTGTTTTGACAACCAGTTTCCTTCCCAGACGATGTTAGACAAGAGAAATAAACTTCGCCGAGAGCATCGAAGCCAAACAGGCACTCTAGGAATCTTTAACAGGCCTCGAAACCAAACGACATGGACGCTGTCGATTTTTTACATGACGAAAATCCATTGACTTGATGAATCTACGAACTTGGGCGTACAAGACCAGCTCCAAACCAATCACGCCACCCAGCAGGAACACTTAAGTCCTTCGGAATAAATATTTACGAGAAAAATTTTTTAGTGTGTGTAGCAACAAAAAAAATATAGAATCGAATTAAATGCAGAATATGAAATGTGATTGCAGACAACTTCAACAGCGCTAGACTTTGCCATTTTGTGCAAAAAAAACGCAAGCATATATATGCATAAAAATATTTCTGTCAGAAAATATGCTAAAGAAAATGGCACCAGGAGTATGAAACAATATTATAAACGACTAAATTACACAAATTTTAAACTAAAACGCTTTAATAAGAAATACCGTAATTTTCTTTTATATGTAAAATGCATACAACATATGTTGATCTATTTTAAGTATTTCTTAAGATATATTTTTCTAAGTGAACGATAGGGTTCCCCTACAGGTCTCAGGTAGGGGTGGGCATTAAGTGGATCGTGATTGACCGGAAGAACCCTAAGACATTTTGGGTGGCCGCCTTTACTAAAAGCATAAGACGCGTGAACTAAAAGAAACATATTTATGAAAAACCATCGCCAAATATAATGGAGAATTGGCTTTTCACAATTAATGCGACGGGCTATAGTTATAAGAACCAACTTTACATGACAATCATTTATTTTCTTATGTATTTTGTATTGTTTGATAATAAAAGCATCATTTGATATTATTATTTTTGTGGTTATTGTTATTATTATGTTGGTATACTTCGTTTTGCTTTTAGCGCGATTTTAAAAGTAATTTTTTTTTACTGTAGCTTTGTTGGTAAGTACATAATCCGTATTTATTATTAAGTTATAATAACTGGGAGGACTTCCCCACCTAGAAAAAATTAGAAGTAGCCCAGACTCTGAAAAAGTCTGCCCAGCCTTGGTCTAAGGGTTCCATGATTCGATAAAGTTTGAAGACCACTATTCTAGAGGATGTTCACTGTTTTTTGATTTTGAAACTTAGGGCATTTGGTGTAGCAGGTAGTGTAGCTATACTCCTTACGATTAAACAGGAGAGGTTTTCTTGCCTCTCTTTAATCCCACAATTTTTGGTAAGATGCTCCTTACCACATTTCAGGCACCTTGGCTTTAAGAGGCAATTATCCACGGTATCAAAGAATTGGTTGCAGTTCTCTTAAGTCCTGAAGTTGATGTAGTGGGAATTATGAGATGGAATGAATAAGGAATTTAGTAGGTTCTTTTCGTTCAATTGAAGATTCCAACAGAAAATCCAGGCACAATGAATGCTCCGAGTCTAGTGGCTCAAAATTTATTGTTGATTTATAGCCACACACACACAACACAAATACATATTAAAGAAACTAACTATGTACATTTAATTTTAAGTTGTTAACACCATTTTTTGTTTAAATCATCGCCAACTATCCCACTCATTCTCCCATGTCCTATCGCTCCACCACGTTGGTCACTTCCTCCCCTTCTTTTTTTCCCTTCCAGTCCTCGTTCAGCTCCAAGTCTCCCTCTTCTCGATGGCCGCGCCACCTATAAAGAATTTTAATTTTCCGGGCGAATCTTACATGCCCCACCAACGGAAGCACATGCGTTATCTTCAATGACCAGGTGCTACCAGAAAGGTTAGTCACACACACACATAACATCTAAACCTTAGTTAAAGAGAGAGTGCACTATCTTACTATGAATATCAAGCTACTCAATGACATTCTTTAATTAGTTCTAAGAGTACACAGGTAAAAAAAAATATATGCTAAATACGTAAATAAGTTAGTAATAGACGGTTTCTTAGCAACCTATGGAAATTCCACTTTTAAATGAATACTACAGTTAACATATATGCATATCTACATTAACAAAAAAAACAATAAGAATAAGTATACATTATACTCCAAAACAGCTAATACATAAATCAATCAATAATAGACCTTTTCCAAATACACTATGAAAATTTCACTTTTAACTAAATGTGACGGTTATCATACATACACATACAACATTAAAACAAAAACAGTAATAAGAATAAAGATACATTAGACTTTAAAACAGCTGATACATAAATCAATCAATAATAGACGTTTTCCAAGTAACCTACAAAAATTTCACTTTTAGCTGAATCTGACAATTAACATTTATGCATATACAACATTAACAAAAAGAACATTAATAAGAATAAGAATACATTATTCTCCAAAAACGCTCATACATAAATCAATCGATAACAGACGTTTTCCAAGCAACTGCAAAAATTTCACTTTTAACCGAATCTGACGGTTACCATTTATGCATATACAATATTAACACACCCCCCAAAAAAATATTAATGAGAGTAAAGATACATTATGATTATGTCTCTGCTACTCCTCTTTCCTCGGTCCCAAATAAAACGAGGCGAGGAATTATCTCCCGGAATGGTCACTTTCGGTTTGGTACGTCGTTTAAAACAACGTTTCTGAAATTCTATTTCACTCTCCCTCAATTTACGTGCAACTCCCTTCTTCATCCACGCTGGGTCAACGATCTTAAAGTCTAGGTGTCGGGTTTCACCCCTAACCTTCCCGTCCCGGTAGATATTGTCTTGTGGTCTCAATTTAAGTCGAACTCTTTTCCTGGTGCTTCGATTTTCTCGCGATGATCGTCGTATCTTCACAGTACCATATCGCTTGATAAAATCCGTCAGTTTCCACGCAAGTTTTCCTATTCCACTTTTGTCCTGCGAATATTCGCGTCTAAGACTCCAGTGCTGGGGTATAAGTACCATGTTGCTTGAGGCTTTTAGATTCACTTTTTGTTGTAATTCGGCAACTGTCCTTCTGCTTAAATTTTTGCTTTTTCCTTTAGGCACACACAATTTTGGCTTTTCTTCTTCAATTTCATCCTCATCAAAGTCCATTCGCTCGTTACTAAGGATAACGGGATTAAGATCACCTTTATCTTTTATCACATCAACAGATTGTGCTACGGCATATTCATCCGCACTATGCGTCTGAACTTGTTCGCCTTTAGACACAAGAACCTTCTCGATTGCTTAGGTTACCTCCCTATCTTCATCGGAAAATTTTTCTTCCTCTTCATTTAACAATTGATTTTGCTCGTTCGTTCTTTTACATCTTTCTGGTAAACACTTCTGTTCTTTCATGCTCGTTTCATGTTCCTCTTGAACATGTCGCATCTGCTCTTCCACAAGCCATCTTTCATTTTTCAATCTCATTTCTTCTTCCAAAGCTATTATTTTGTTCATTCTTCTTTCTTCTTCCATCTTCCGCCCTTCATCCACAGCTTTGGCTTCCTCATAAGCCTTGAGTCTATCCTCCACTTCAACCTTGAGTTTGGTCTCACTGCTAAGATTGGATCTCACTTCGTTTCCACTGTTGCCTCTATCTATCGACACTTCTGTGTCTAGGCATGCTCTTGCGAAATGACCTTTTCCTTCCAACTCGATTAGTTTTTTCTGGGTTTCGAACTCCATTTCGATATCCCTCATACTCTGCTCGAAATCGGCCCGTCTCTTCCTTTCCGCTATTTCCATCTCTTCTTTTCTTTTCCTCTCAGCCAGTTCCCTCTCTTCTTTCCTTTTCCTCTCAGCCAGTTCCCTCTCTTCTTTCCTTTTCCTCTCATCCAATTCTATCTCTTCTTTTCTCTCGCGTTCCTCTATAATAGTGTTTAAAAATTCTCTACAAAACTCCTCGTCGAAGTATTCACTATTCAAGATAGCATCTCTCAACTCAAACACTCTCATCCCAAGGACATCTTCAACCCCCATTTTCGTAGCCATATATTGCAGGTCTACTTTTGATCCCTTTCCTAAAAATGCCATCTCGCCCCTTACTATAGTTATCCTAAATCAATCAATAAAACTCTTACTTTCACAACACAACATTATACTTAATTAATCCAGGTGGGTCTTATTTTTTAAAAAAAAATAAATGTTTTGTATTTCTCTTCCGCATAAAATTTGCAAATTAATACCTTGGATGATAAATTTAGCACATATGATAGACCAAAATTCAATTCAACTAAGTGTTATTACTACAATAATAAGAAAGGTTTTCTGCTGCATAAAATAATATCTAATGTTTGGAAAATGTAATTCTTAAGATCATCATAAATCATAACAATTAAAAAAAATATCTGTGTTTATATCCTTTTCACAAAATAAATCCAAATAAAAATAAAAGAAAACCAACCTTTTAGCCAAAATAAAAAATCAGTAATCATATTTGACATATCAGATACTTCAAAAAATATATATATATAATCATAAATACAAGTTCTACTTGGCAGACATAATATTCCTTAAAGTATTCTAAAGAAAAAAATACGTTATTACACTTTACTCTAATAATAAAAAAAAAAAATGCACACTTCAGCTTATGGCCTTGAGCAATCACTCACTTTTTTTTTTTATCCCTACTCAGCAATGGTTAAAATCGTATTTTCATAATGAGTCATACGCGTGCAGAAAAGGAAATGAATATATGATCAATTATCTTCTTTTTTAAAGAATATTATGCAATCGAGTGAAATAATGAATAAATCTTTTAACAATTAATGTACATTTCACATTAAAAACAATATATATATCCTTTACTTAGATATTCTGCTTAAATGACATTTGATTTATATATATAATTCAGCAATTTTTTTTTTATTCCATAAATTATTCATCAAGTTGAGGTATGAATTAAAACATACTTTCTTGCTTTTCTAGTCATTAATATACTTAAAACTCAACAAAATTTTATACTTTTCACAACAATTATATAAACTGATGTTCAATTAAAAATATAGTTGTATTCTAATACTTTACAAAGTTTCAGATTTAACACAAACAATACATGAACTGATGTTCAATAAAAAAAGAAATAATATGTACCAATATTTCGTAACGTTTCTGTGGTGAAACACACTAGTTATTTGAACTGGTGTTCAATAGAATTATGTATCTAATTATTTTTTTTTCAAATGTTTCTGATGAAACACAATAATTATCTGAACTGATGTTCAATAAAAATATATATCCAATATGCAATAATGTTTCTGATGAAACACAATAATTATCTGAACTGATGTTCAATAAAAAATATATATCCAATATGCAATAATGTTTCTGATGAAACCCAAATATACTTTTACCTCTTGGAATAGATGATACCATTAATTAGAAAAATGTTTTCTATGACAGAAAACTACATATTTCTCGCGGTGATCATTTAATGATTATAATGACTCACACCGGACAAAGTTTTCTCTGACAGAAAACTAAAATATTTCTCAACTTAAATCAAAGAAAAATGTTTTCTATGACAGAAAACTCATTTTTTCCACAGTGACCATTTAATGATTATAATGAGTCACGCCGAACAACGTCTTCTCTGACGGAAAACTAAAATATTTCTCGCGGTGATCATTTAATGATTATAATGACTCACCCGACTAATCTTTCTTACCCTGGGGTTTCTAATGAATCAACATACATAAGTTAAACTGTAACTTGTTTTACTTTTACTACAATAACATATCATCTATTCCAAACAACTACAGCTATTGATAATGCACTCTTTACATTACAATACGTACAATAATAACTTTAATTTGTGAGTGTGGACCACCCTTTCTTACCTGGAGCTTCGATGAAATCTTTAAAATTTTGCCGACTGCGCCAATAAGGAATTTAGTAGGTTCTTTTCGTTCAATTGAAGATTCCAACAGAAAATCCAGGCACAATGAATGCTCCGAGTCTAGTGGCTCAAAATTTATTGTTGATTTATAGCCACACACACACAACACAAATACATATTAAAGAAACCAACTATGTACATTTAATTTTAAGTTGTTAACACCATTTTGTTTAAATCATCGCCAACTATCCCGCTCATTCTCCCATGTCCTATCGCTCCGCCATGTTGGTCACTTCCTCTCCTTTTTTTTCCCTTCCAGTCCTCGTTCAGCTCCAAGTCTCCCTCTTCTCGATGGCCGCGCCACCTATAAAGAATTTTAAACTTCCGGGTGAATCTTACCGAATGCCAAATCAAATGCAATATAAATTGCAAGATAGACTTATTCCCACAGAGGCTCCAAGTTTTTGAACCAACGTATCTTTTAGGCAGGACCGTTTTTAACCTCACCGGCTTCCTATGCACTTTAAATTGTTACGTCTCCTCCACAATTTCCAGAGCACCTCCCCCCTCCCTCAGTTTTTACTTTGATAGTTTTGGTTTAGGAATGATTTTTCCCTTTACTCATACTTCTTTATTTATTTTTGCCCTTTGGAGAGTCTTCCCAGTATCCACCACCTATGGACTCGCTGTGTCCTGGATTGGCAACCGGCAGTCGTAAAAAAAGGGTACTGGCATATTTTTGCCATTCTTGTTCATTTCTTATCTTACGGCATTACGGACACCCCCTCCTTTTGCAGTGGCGTAACGGAGAATATTAGGGCTTCCCTGTAAACTCGAGTTTTGAGCTCCAAGCCCAAATAGGTACTTAGTGTCAGTCACGCTTTGGGCCTTCTAGAGTCCCTGCTTCCTCCGCAACTCTCGGGAATGTACGTAACACCACTGTCATTTTGTAAATTAGTGCCGTAAATTTATGAAATCGCTTGCAATTACAATATAGAGTACACAAAATTATATGAAATGTTTTTATCTTGTCTATTCTCATCTTATTCTTCGCTTACCTCGCTTTAGTATCCTTATTCTTTGTTGAGTCCCTGCCATTGTAGTACAAAAAGAGGGGTTTTTTTCTAGCTTTGATCATTGCAAAATCGTTAATGACATCATTGTAATCAATATTCACTGTAATATATTTTTAAGTACATAGCAACATGTTGTTGCTGTTACTTATGCCACCTCATCGACAGTAACAACAGATCAAGACCCACGACATTCATCGTGACAAAGGGCTACATTTATGCCTATTGTTAGGTTGTAATTTTGAGCACCATACAGGTGACTATGCGATTTGGCTCGATTCCACCCCAAATTTGAGGGAGAACACCCTGCAGTTGGTCAGATGCCTCTCTTCCTCTTCTACTTGTCTCCCGAGAGGACTTGCGGCTTGACGGCTATTTAGTATACCCCCCCCCATGCCGAGAAGGCACTACACATTTACAAACATCCATGCCTTCTCCGGAATTCGAACCCAGGCCAAACGGCTTAGCAGTCAGCGTCACCAATCATTATACCGGATGGGCGGACATAGCCACATCAAACTGTTTAGCATTTCTTTTTCCAAAGTAGATCATATTTCAACCTTTTCTCTCTCAAGGGTAGAAATGCTTCTCTCATGGTTTGTTTGACTGCGGTACGTTCGCTGTAATTTCAATTTTTTTCTCTTTTTTTAACCCTCCAATTTTTCGGGCCTTGGGCATATGCCTAGCGTGCTTAAGCGGAAAAGTAGGCATGCACTTAGCCATGTGTCGATACATATTCTCACAGATCTCGAGATACTGTGCGGTTAGCCAAAGAAATAAACAATATTTTAATTTTTTGACGATATTTATCTTTGTCCGCCTCTTATTTTAAATTTAAAGAATCGTTTTTTGAAGTTAATGTATAAAATAATACACAGTAATAGTTCCGTTTCTCGTTGTGAATATTACTGAATTTTCTTGAGTGCTGCCTCATTAGATTAAGAGCCAATAAGTGCGACCTTACTAGAATTACAAATAACTTATATCCTTCGTACATAAAAATATTTTTCGCTCAGTTATTAATAAAAACACTTGACATACGTTGCAAGCTTTGTGTCTTTTACTTAATTGTGGTTTTCAAAGCATTCTTAGTAACATAAATATAAACAACAGCAATAAAAATACACTTCAGTGTCGTTCCCATCAGTGGTTCAGAATAATGAAATTCATCACCAATAACAAGTTGCGTAACTCCGAAACGATGTCAATTGAAAACAAACGCAGTAAACATATCCGATTTCTTTGGAAACTCAGAAACCTTAAACTTGGTGCAAATGCACTTACGTGATTAAGTAGTATTTATCAAATTTTTTTTTTCTGAATGAAGAAAACAGTATCTTAAGATGAGTACTCGGCATTTGAAGTACTGATATGAGAGAGCTAAATATGTAAACGAAGATAATAACAGGTATTGCTGACTTTGATTAAATTGAGTCAACAAGTACATAGGTACGCGCTAACAGCCTTGATTAAAAATGTCTTATCAGGACATTCTGCATTTTGAGATATTGATTTGCTTTTAATATTTTTAATAAAAAAATTTTGCCTAATTGCGCAAAATTGAAAAAAAATAGTTTGGTTTTAATTGTTTATTTTTTTTAATTCATTAGGACATTCTGCATTTTGAGATATTGATTTGCTTTTATTATTTTTTATAAAAAAATTTTGCCAAATTGCGCAAAATTGAAAAAAAAAAGTTTGTTTTTAATTGTTTATTTTTTTAATTCTCTTAATTAAGTAAAATACTTTGTTGAGGTGTTTTAAATACAATTATTTCACGCCCCTTATTTTAGAGCATTCAAAATACACTCAGGTTATAATTTTAACTCTATTTTCATTTTACAGCATACTGATTTTAGTTAGAAGTGTGTATATAATATACACGCTGGCATACCCCGCTCTTCGCACTGGTGAATTGAAAAGTTAAACAATACAGATTGAAGGATAAAGAAGTTTTTAATGAGTTAATTTTACATGAATTGCAAACTAAACGAAAAAAAAAGCTTTTTCATATCTCAGCTGAACAAAAAAAAAATCATATTTGTTAAATTTTAAGTCTGTAGATCTAATAGCCAATAAAAAGATTTTTTTTATTTATAACGCCCCTGTAATTCCCTTGTGTGTCAATTTTTGAAAACACTTCCTAAGCTGATCTCTGCTCTGCAAAAGTAACATACTGTTACAAATTTTGTGTAAAGAATGCTTAAAATAATGTAAATAGTTTATATCTGGATGTGTAATACGCTAATATTACTTTCTGCTGTATTTATTTTATGTTAAAGTTGTAATATTTTCAAGCAACGCTGTGTTATAGAAAAATTCCTGTTTTTGAATTTAACTCATTTACTTGAAATTTGTTGAGCCCTTTTCTTTAGTTGAATAGAGTTCCACTAAGAATGGATTTTACGGAAATCAACTCCTGGGGGAAGTGGGGAGAGTTATTGGGGCGTATTGATAGACAAAATTCCCGTTTTTGAACTGCTAAGACTATAATAATAAAATTTGGTTTGCATGCTTCTGTTGTTGAATTGGAATCCGCTAAGAATGCTGTCAACGAGATATTGATGATAAAAATTCCGTTTTTGCTCTGTTAGATTTAGACTTGAAATTTAGCACGCATGTTTATTTTATGGAGTAGAGATCCAATGAAAGTTGATTTGGTGGAAATCCACTTGATTATTAGGTTAAGTGAGCGAAAAAAATCTTTCTATTTATATTTTAGATATAAATAGAAATTAGATATTATAATTTATGTTCTTTTTATATCAAGAGGCGGTAACGGCTAGTTCCTTATATACCCCTCTCTTACACTCTCGTCATTGTGACGTACTATCCACGCCATCTGGTGGTTTCCTGTATTTTGCATATTCTTCTTCAAGATGTGTGTGATAATTCTACAGGTGAAATTTTTATTTGAAGAGTTCAATTTCTGCGTGATTCTGAATTATCCTTAATTTATGGACATGAGTGTATGTGTATACATATGACAGAATCACAACATTAAGTGGTAATTAATTTTTATTAATTATCCTTAAAGTATTGTATTGTCATCCAAAATAATCGTGTATATTGTTCAACTGAATGCTTTAAAACGTGAGAAAAAAAATCTTTTCAAGTTTTTACCCAATTCGCTAAAAATGAAACCAACGTGGCTGTATCAGCAATTCTTTAAATAATTAGTTTCAGTCAATTAATTTTAATTAATTATTAGTAAACTATCGTATTTTTACCTAAAACAATAGTGTATACAAAATTTCAGCTCAAATGAGCGCTTTAAAATGTGAGAAAGAAACCTTTTCAAGTTTTGACCCAAGTCGCCAAAAGGGTCGCTAAGTCGCCAAAAATGATAACAACGTGGCTGTATTTGTAATTCTTTGAATACTTAACTTTAATCATAAATTTTTATTAAATATAATTAAATTACTGTATCCCTAGGGGGAGCCTGTAATCCCTACAGGGGGCTTCCCCAGGTGGCGGATCGGGGAATGCCTCTATTGGTTTTCCAATAGGTGGTAGAAGGGAAATAAAATACCTTCCGCAGAGCAACAGGCATGAGGTTTAGTCAGTCCTCCGCCCAAGTGGTTCTTCGCCTAAAGGAAGCTGCATAATACCCTTCGCGATGGACCAACCGCATTTATTTAATTTTCACGCTGCATCGTCCGTCGCGCAGGTAAATCAAGGACGCTCACAGGACTTAAGTAGAAGGCCCTGTTTGATAAATATGTTACAGTCTCCACAAAGTAAAAGATCTTCCAAATATCTTCGTTTGCTGCAATGCAATATTAATGGATTAAGTACTGTGGCTACAAGAATTAAGTTAGACCAAATTCTGGAAATAGCTGATAGACTACATGTGGAAATTATAGCTCTTCAGGAAACTAAATTATGCGAGCAGAGACTTCTGAATGCTAAAAGATATAATATCGTCCGAAGGGACAGAGCTTCAGGTGGAGGCGGACTCATGTTTCTTATTTGTCACATCCATTTTTCAGAGACTACCAGATACTGGCAATGACACCTCTAATCTTGAATATCTAGGTATAACTGTCCTCTCTAAAGATCGCACTATTAGCATCAAGAACCTCTACATCCTCCAAATTGTCAACATCTTGATACAAACATGATGGAAGGTCTGTTTGATGACAACACTATAATATAGGGTGTTCTTTTTCCAGGTATAGAAGTTTAAGTTGGCATTACTTTCCAAGATGGCGACCTATTTAACAGCTGTCAAGTGATTTATTCTCAGTTTGGTTTGGCAATTCATCAAAACGATCATCAAGCAAGGCGTAGATTCGTCGAATGGGCCCAAAACGAGATTGCCGTTGTTCCCGATTTTCATAAGCGAATTTTGTTTAGCGATGAAGCGCACTTCTGGTTGACTGGCTACGTCAACAAACAAAACTGCCGCATTTGAGTGAAGCTAATCCACAAGTGTATGTCGAAACACCGTTACATCCATAAAAAACTGACTGTTTGGTGCGCTTTATGGGCTGGTGGAATCATTGGTCCGTACTTCTTCAAAAACGATGAAGGCCACAACGTTACAGTCAATGGTGATCGGTATAGAGCCATGATTACTAAATTTTTCATTCCTGAATTGAACAATCATGATGTCCAGGAGCTGTGGTTCCAACAAGACGGCGCAACATGTCCAACAGCTCGTGCCACAATCGATTTATTGAAAGACACGTTTGGTGACCGCCTAATTTCACGTTTTGGACCTGTGAATTGGCCTCCAAGATCTTGTGATTTAACACCGCTAGACTATTTGCTGTGGGGCTATGTAAAGTCATTGGTCTATGCAGATAAGCCACAAACGCTTGACCATTTGGAAGACAACATTCGCCGTGTTATAGCCGATATACGGCCACAAATGTTGGAAAAAGTCATCGAAAATTGGACGTCCAGATTGGACTACATCCGAGCCAGCTGTGGCAGTCCTATGCCAGAAATCATATTTAAAATGCAATGCCACAAGATTATCTTTCGAATAAAAAAAATTATGTCAATCGAATAATACATCGTTGTTTTATTGCAGTTTAAAGTTCTATACCTTTAAAAAAACACCCTTTACTAGGAGACTTCAATGCCAAGAATACTACCTGGGGTAGCACTATTACAAATGCTAGAGGTTTGGAATTTTGTAACTTGGTCAACGACAAGGCTTTCTTTTCTCTAAATGATGGCACTCACACTTTCCGCTCTAACAGTTACGGTTCTGCTGATGTCTTGGATTTGACATTCATAAGTCCTGGTTTATTTTCTTACAGTTCATAGGGAGTACTGGGCAATATTGGCAGCGATCACCTTCCTATTTTAGTCGAAATAGGTCTTAAAGTCAATCGTACTGGTGTGAAGAACCTCCACTGGAATTTTAAGAAAGCCGACTGGAGTTTGTTTGAAAATATCTCTAATGATTTTATCTCGCAAGAACCTATTTCGGACAACTTGGAAAAGGAATGGTCCCATTTCAAGCACTCCATTTTTAAAGCTGCTAAGTCATCAATCCCTAGGGGGAATCGTAAACATATCCATACTCTCTTTGCCCACAATTCAGACTTTATTAAGCCATTAATTGCCCAGAGAACGGAAGTTTTAAAAGTAATTGCCCAAAATGGTGGCTTGGACAAAAAAAATTAAATTGAATAAGCTGAACGCTGAAATTAAGAAAATCTAAGTACAAGTCAAACGATCAAATTGGCAGAATCTATGTGAAAAATTAGACTATAGAGCTTCAAATACTAAATTATGGAAAATGGCTAAGCAAATTGATAACTTAAAGCCTAGTAACGAAGAAACTAATGCTATCATTAGTGATAATGGCCATGTCTCGGTGGATGCTCGGGAAGCGACAGAGGCTCTGATCCAGCAATACGCAAATGAAAGTAGGCTTGCTTTTAGTAGTTCTGACAAACACTTGGCCAGAGTCACCAGAGATCAAATAAAATCATGTAGGGACAGGCCGGCAGATAACCCATTATTCAATGTTGATTTTACCTCACCCGAACTATATTATGCCCTTCAAAACCTAGACACCAACAAATCACCTGGTCCTGATAGCATCCCTGGACATTTATTGCCCCACCTTGGAATTTTGGATAGCGAAAGACTGCTATACACATGTAACTTGTCAAGGAAAACTACCAAGACAGTGGAAATCGGCCATCACTATTCCCATTCATAAACCCAACAAGAATGCCGGTATTACGACAAGCTATCGTCCTATTTCTCTTACCTGCATCACTTGCAAATTAATGGAATGCATGGTGCCGCGGAGATTGACTCACCATTTACACACTAATAACTTAATGCCCCCGGAGTAATTTGCTTTTCGTGAGGGTCACTCTACTGTTGACCAAATTTTATACGTCACCCAGTGTGTTAGAGATTCTCAGAATAACATGTCAACGAGACACACCATGGAGGCATTTTTAGATGCGTCAAAGGCCTTTAATAGGGTATGGAAATATAAGCTGCTAAGCAAGTGCTTTGGTGTTTTTGGCATTAAAGGTAAAGCTCTGCCCTGGATCTCTAACTTTCTAAATCATCGAAATTTTTGTGTCAATTTTCATGCTACTTTCTAGGATCTTTACAAAACTTATCAAGGAATTCCCCAGGGCTGCGTTTTGAATCCAACTCTTTTCTCGTTAATTATTTCCGGAGTTGAAAAATATGTTAACCCTTCTCAAATTGGACTTTTCGCTGATGATGTCGTTTTGCGGTGCAGTGATGTAAATATTAGCAAAATGGAATCCGAGCTGAATAGGTCCTTAGTAAATATTCAGGAGTTTGCAGTCAACCACAAAATTACTTTCAATGCTTCAAAATCTACAGTTAGCCTCTTCACGACTAATAGGCATCTTTACAACTACTCCTAATGAGTGAGCGCTTGAGAATCACAGTAAATACCCTACCTATCTTGGTTTCATTTTAGACTCGGAAGTGTACTGCGGTAAACATATTGAAAAAATAGCCGATATAGCAAGAAAGCGAAAAGATCTTAATATATATTTCTGGAAGAGACTGGGGTTTAGACGCCTCCACTTTTAGAATAACTTATTCTACCTTAGTGCGCCCAGTCCAAGATACCAAATCTTTCAAGTAGCATCTCCTACTAACTTGAAAAAACTGGAGAGAGTGCAACTCAGTGCTGCGAGGATTATTACGGGCCTTAGATATAGTTACCCTAGTGACATAGCTCTGTACGAGGCAGACATCCAACCTCTTACTATGAGATTCGAAGTCAACTCATATAGGTATTTTAACAAAATTAAGCTTTAGTTCCTTCAAGAGTTTAGTTCCTTAGTTCAGAACCTCTTCTTTCATTTTAAATTGGAAATGTGATCAACGCTTAAAGCGATACAGCCCACTTAATTACATGTGTAAACGTGGTTTTATTGATTTGAATATGGACACATCTACATTTTTTAGCTGCATCACACCTATTAGTTCTTTTAATCATGTTGAATTCCCGAAGGAATTATTGACCTGTACTCCCAAGCATAGCAGCCATCCGGAATTACTTAGACAACTGGCACTTGAAGTAATAAATGACACACCCGATCAAGCCTTGATTATTTACACAGATGGTAGTCGTTCGGATACGGGTGGAGCAGGGAGTGGTATTTTTTAGTTACAATCCTGGGAATGATGTTAAAATCAGAATCAGGAATCTGACCACTGTTCCGTCTTTATATCGGAACTCATTGCTATTAGTGGTGCTCTCTATCATGCTCTCAACGCTTATAAGGACAGTATCTGGATTCTGATAGACAACAGAAGCTAGATCTAATATTTGAAGAATTGGTCAAAAATTATGGGCAGTACTGGTCTAGATATTTTATCCAAATTAGCTAGACTTGGTCAGAGGAAATAAGTATGTCTCCAGTGGAGACCATCACATGTGGGTGTGCCTGGGAACGAAGCAGCTGATGAGCTGTCTCTGGTAGGGGTTGTGATCTCTCTAACTCCAGTTTCACTATCTTAACCATTCGGAAATTCATTCCCCCCAAAGAACTAAAATGAATTTGACTTGGCGAAGCCCTCCTGCTCACCAATGGTACGCAGCTAAGAGTCCTGGCCTATCTCTACAGTGCAGGAGTTCCAGGGCTCATCAGACGGCCTTGGCGCGCTTTAGAAACGGTCACCTGCGAAGTATGACTTTAGTGCAGAGGGTAAAGTCTTTCTTTACCTATCCCTGCTCTCGCCCTGCTTCTCCTGCTCATCTTCTGGATTGCTGGGGCATTTGTCTGCGACAGTTGTACGAAGAGAAAGACCTGGTGTGCGACACTATTATGCAGAAAGGTCAAATGGACTTGGTGTAGGCTTTCCTGCTCCAAGGGGATTGGAAACGACAACAAATTACTGTATTTTGTCATCCAAAATAATCATGCATATAAAATTTCAGCTCAATTGAGCGCTTTAAAATATATTTTATTAAAGATTGAAAATTCCACCAAGATAAATATACAGAGAGTGTGAGCTAATAGTAGGAATTGAAAAAAGAAAAGTACTAGTCGATAGAGCGAGATTTACTTTTGAAAATAATTATCAGAAAAAGTAGGATATCAGAAAAAAATGTATATTGCAATCTGCGATTTGCGTAAATTTGATTCAAGATTAATTTAACATAAAAATAAAATATTTCATAATTTAGAGAAAGTATAAAAAATATGATTTACGCGAATGTGCATAAAAATAGCTGCGTCATCTTCATTGCAAGATAAGCAGTTGGAGTAACAAGATCTTTATAATATCACTATTCTCATAATAGATATGCGATTTTATAAAAAAAATTAAATAAATACTCATATTCTCATTAAAACATGAAGAATGGCTCAAATTTTTTATTTTATCTTATTGTTGTAACTAAATAATTCACAATCATATTTCCATGAATTGAAATGTAAAGATTTACGCTTTAACAGGGAACTTATAACCAAAAAATTAGACATGTCTCTTCTTTTTATTAACACGCTTTTATAAAATTATCTTTTATGTAACTGAATCTTTGAACTCGATTTTTACCCGCTTTAAAAGGTCAGATTAATTCTAAACTTTACACACTTGTCAAGGAATAATGACAATACAATAATTTCATAATTTTGTTCCATTATCCTGATCAGGATCATCAGGAATAACGATTTCCAGAGAGAGATTTGGTGACTAATTCGTTATACCATTTCCAGATTTGGCGACTAAAAGATTAAGAGTAACCCTAAAAGCGAAAACGGTTTTTTTTGTTTTGTTTTTTTGCCTCAGCAATTTCTAATCATAATATAAGTAATTGTCCAGTTTTTCTAAAAATTGAAATAAAAAAAAGACTCATGCATATGAAAAAAGAATACTTTGTTCTAACTCAGGGATGGGCAAACTTTTTCGGTCACGGGCCAAAAATTAAAAAAAAAAAAGAGTGTATGAATAAATGATAGTTTAAAAAACTAAAAATACATGCTTTTATTGTAGATCGAACTAAAAAATAAAAACTAAATTATAGTTTAAAAAACTGAAAAACACGCTTTTAAGGTTAATCGAACTAAAAAGTAAAAAAATAATTCTTAATATAAGAATAAAAGGATTTATGAGAAAATTAATGCCATTGAGATAAAAGAGTAAGGTTCTACATATCAATTGTTATAATTTCTTACTACTTCTATTCCGAAATGCTGAGTTTAAAATTTAAATGTTAGTGTAAAAATTTAGTACAAAGCACACACACCCCACAAGCTTTTACCACACACAACGACGTTAATTTTCTCGTAAATCATTTTATTCTTATAGTAAGAATTATTTTTTTACTTTTTGGTTCGATTAACCATTAAAGCGTGTTTTTTAGTTTTTTAAAACTATAATTTATTTAACTATCGAAATATTACTGCATTAGCTTTCATCTCCAAATTTTACGTCAACGTCAAGAAATGATGCTCTGTATAGGCTAATATTTGTTTAATAAATAGTTTAAATAAGTTATCTAACTTATCAAACTGGGTTTAAATTCACTACTTTTACCTAAACTTACTAAATCATCAATATTATAAATAACAAAATGTTTTTCCAGTGTGGTATTGCTCACGGAAATGTATATGAATTACATGAATTTGTGTGTGTGTATGTGTGTTGTGCAATTTCCTTTTTTTAACCTTTTTCCAACCTTTTGGTAATCTCTTTGTGATCGCGCATGCGTGTGTATGGGTGTACGAAAATGTGTTTCAAGTATCAAGTATGACACATACGCTTGTGAACATAAATTTATCTATATTCAGATACTGAGTTAATTTCCCTATTTTTTGCATTTTTCTTTCTTTTTTAGTTATTAAAGCATGTGATGACAATTTAAAAATATTAGTGGTATTTGTGTGTGTGTGGTGGATGCATATCTTACAATGTTACTCTTTTTTAATGTGAAAAATTAAGCTTTGAAAAATCTTGTATATATATTTATTTTTCTCCTTCCTTCAACAAAATATTGCATTTTTTTAGTTAATTTTAACAGTGAAAATCAATAATAGACAAGGAAAACAAATTTGAAAAAGATTTACTGTATTTTTTTATAAAACTTATTTGCAGTTCTTGTAGAATGTTTCACTAAATAATATAGTCTGGATATAATAAATCGACAAATAACTCGCTATACAAAATTTTCTATTAGATTATTTTACTTTTTTAATTATAATTATTAATTTTCGTTTCAAATGCATACACAATGAATATTAATATTGTGATACCCCTTCCCTGGGGGTACCATCTCTTCATCTACGCGACCTAGATTTGTGGGAGGTAAGAATTGATCACCCAAGTTGGTCATAATAAATCCAATTTATTATTATCCAAATATATTGAACAAAGCAAATCTTACAATAGGAAAGCAATCAGGAGTGATATAACGTATCCCTAAATTCTATGTAAATAAGCGCCTGAAATCCTATATCCACTTATCTTAAAGCAAAGTTATTCCTATGAATCTTAATCTTCCTTAATTTCCTTAACTCGCTAAAGCCCGTTCAATAATTACGCTTCTAAGTTTAATTCCTTACCATCAGCTCACGGCGCTCAACATCTCAGCTTCCTTTCTCCTTCTCCCCTGCGATTACAAAACCTTCACTATATATCCACTAACTAATCTGAATACCACGGTTTCTTCTTGAGAGGATTGACTGTGAAATAACTCAATTCTGACCCCAAAGATTCCCCAAGAGGAATAGTATGAAAAAACACGATGAAGCCCCGTCAAAATATCATGACATGATTATCTATATTCGCGTAGTTGCATATTTTACATTCATTCAAAAAATATGAACTCCACTCACAACTAAAGTATCTGAAACAAAACTTTTTTAACTATCATCATGAGTTTTTAAAAATTAGAAAAAGATATTAAAAAATCGATAATGCATTCAATTTTACACATACAAGGTTCTAGTAGTAATATGAAAACATTAGTAAAAATTACTTATAAAATACTCCAATATATATATAACTAAAAAACTATTAAAAATACCAAAAAGGGATCTAAAATAAAATTATTAATTTATAACAACAATTATATTAAATTGTCTATTTATGTTAGGATTGCCATAAATCAGATTATTCTCTAGCGAAAGTTCTCAGAAACAAATAAATTTCCAAATTGAAAATTAAATTGAGGCTAACAAATATATTCTCGTTAAAAGAAATTTATTTTCAAAAAATATTTTTAAAAATTCCATTATAAAAATTCAAAAAATTATTAAAAAGCAAAAATCCAGGTAAACAACAATATTAATTAATAAGAAATCCTTAAAATATTTATATATTTTGTTAATATCTATCCAGGACCTGAACTAATATAAAATTAGTAAATGCCCGCGATGCTTACTACTTGAAAATATGACGTTTCAACAAAATCTAAAATCTTAATTAAACAAGAATTTTTCTTAAATTTTATTTTGTTATTATTATTTTATGAGTATGTACGTGCTGCCAAAAACCGTTTGAAATTTTACATGTAAGTAAAAATCCTTATGAGAAG
The DNA here is from genome assembly GCA_019973935.1 of Trichonephila clavipes. Taxonomy (NCBI): domain Eukaryota; kingdom Metazoa; phylum Arthropoda; class Arachnida; order Araneae; family Nephilidae; genus Trichonephila; species Trichonephila clavipes. The sequence continues at coordinate 39,861 of BMAU01002616.1, read as the reverse complement.
GCAGAATAAAAGCAAATAGTCTGGCAGCCGTTCGTAAAAATAACAAGGAAACCCAGACATAGTCTCGTTAGCTACTACTTATTGAAATGCTATTATGTCACAACTCAAAGTCTTTCAGAGACACTCGGTAAGAAACGTGCTGTCCTTAGATTTCAAAAACTGATTATTATGTAACTCATGTTCTATTCATAATTAGATGCGTATATGTATAATGTGAATTGGAAAGTATTTAAAAACCAGTGCTCCGATAGTTCTACCATCGATAATTACTAATATCTTCATAATATTGAACAGCGCTATATTATCTGTAGCATCATTAATTTTTTTTTAGTATGAATAATATTAATGAAATTTGATGTTTGTAAAATTATCGATAGTACGAGTAGTAAATCGAAAACAAAAACGACGTTACAGATCATAGGTTCCCAAAATGGTTCCTACGAACTCCTGAAGGTTCCTGTGACAGCTGAAGGGATCCATGGCAAATTAAAATTAATTTGGGGGAGCGTGGACAACGCGTAAAAGAATTCGTGAAAGTTTTATCAAAAAGTAAAATATTTTCCGACTCATTTCTATCATCTTGAAAATCAAAATAAATTAGTCACTATTTTTATAATGCTAAAAAATTTAAGAGTAAAAGAAATATTATAGATAGGTGTGTAAAATGCAAGTAATAGAAAGAGTGACACGGTAGAAATCGGGTCAATTGTGGGTTCAGCAGGCTACGCAGGTTTATAAATGAACGGAATCTCGCAACTACATATAATAACTTGTCTAAAATATAGCAATATAAAAGAGTCGTACATCTAATCAACAATTAAGTTTTGTTTTGTGCACGATTCCGGTATGAGAAGTGAATTAAACAAATTTTCCTAAATTGTGATCAGAAAGCAGTATCATTCTTTGTATTGTGTACGAAGATAACCATCTCATTGATTCACCCATTTCATTGAGGAAATATGTGTTTCAATATTTTAATGCAAAAGAAGTTATAATTTGAATAATACTTTAGATTTCACAATATTTCATTTATAGTTTACTTTTGCGTCAACATTTACCATTTAGAACATCAAACTTAAATTTATAAGTGTTCTATTATGCATTGAAATAGAGTTACTTCACTTGGGGGTTCATCGACAAGTTTTTTGGTAGAAAAAGGGTCCATAGGCTCAATAAGTTTGGAACCCCTGTTACCTAAAAAAAAACTCGACACTAATTATTGTATGACAATTTCTTCTCTCGACAATATTCTTGAAAAAATTATTTTATCACCAAATTAGTGCACAGTCGATCATAAATATTAACAATCATTTAAAATCCCAAGAGAGTTTATCTATCAGTTATATTCTAAACAATCCAGTCGATAAAATAAATTTTCAGCATTTAATGTTGAATAATTCAATGCTATTAAAATTTGTAATCATCGATAGTACTGGTGTCATTGTAAAAATCAGTTTTTATTATAGGTGAACTAAAGAATTTATATTTTTTTGTAAATGAAATATACCACTGGTCTGCAACCACCGGTGCGCGGACTGGATACTATTGGTGCGCACAAGAAACAAAAAATTATTTACATTTTATTTACTGCGGCATATTTTTCTTGGGTTTGGGCTACTTTTCATGAAAATCACTTTATTCCTTGTTAAATCACTTTATATTCATTTTTGGTGTAGCTATATTTTATTCTGAAGCCACTTTTAAATGCAATTAAAATAAAATTTTAAAAACAAAACAGTTTAAAATATAAACAATCAACGTCCTCCCCCTCAGCGGGCCGCGGTAAAATTATCCAACGTTGCCGGTCCTCGGCGATAAAAAGGTTGGGGGACACTGAAATATACCATTAACCTTACAGTATTCAATGAACACTTTCTCATTCAATAACGTAGCCTTGACTTAAATCCGTAACGTTTTTCATTCTCAAAACTAAAAATGAAATGCATCAGTTTAGGGCTTTTGAAAAGTTCCAGATAGTTGTGACGCGTGAGTTTTCAATGTCGTTTGCAGTGAAGATTTCCTCTGCTGTTATTCAATTACAAAGAATCTATTTTGAAGTCGTTACACATACGTTCAACCCAAAATATCTTTATTGTATCATTTCTCATTACTATTCAGACAGACTTAATATCAAATTACATTAAGAAGACTTGGTACCCTAAAAAAAAAACCTATCCTTTTTTTTATTTTCATTTAATCTTATTCTTTGCATTATTATCTTTCGATTGATATATCACTTGTGCATGTCGGAAAGTTAGAAGTTGAATAAAACTTCATTTGAAAACAAATTAGGCAATTTAGCCACACACCCTTTTTAGAAAAAAAAAGCTAAAAAATGCGTTATGATAAAAAAAAAATCTATTTTATAAATAGAAATAATAACTATAAAAAAAGAATGTGTAGTATTAAAAGCAGAATATTCCCGAGGCAATACAATAATGTAATTTTTCTTCCTTGTGAAATGTGTGCATGTAAAATTTTTTAATTAGGGCATTTTATATTAATAATTTTATAATTTCAGTTCTTATTCCTGATATATTTTTCATACAAATGTAATACTTTAATATTATAAGAAGAAAAACAGCTAAAGTTTCTGTCGTGACATAAAAAATTTTTTTTTAGTTTTTCTTGAGTTTTCTTGTGCAATTAGTACTCTCTAAAAGTTGATCATTTATAATAATGTGTGGATTGAAAAAATATGAAAATGCAATTATTTTAAAGAAAAACGTATAAGTAATATCTTAAAGTGGTATTTTAAGTTTAATTAAGCTTATAATAATTATTTTTTCAGAATTATAAACTTTAAAGTGGTTTTTCTCAGTTTGTGTTTTTCGAAACCTTAGTGCATTCAAAATGCTACTCCTTCGACAATTATTTACCAATCACTTCAATTTTTTTCCTGCGTGTTAAAAATAAAGCATGCAATAAAATTAGGGATCCGTTTTGCTATAAACTGAATACTTTTTTTTAAAAAAAATAAAATGTAAGACATTGTTTGATCACTACACCCGGGATAGCTCAATAACACACACCTCACACATAGACTGTAAAACACTCTCTATTTTTATTCACCTAAACACATAGTAACTAGAGATACACAGATAGCGCCATCTGGCGCACGATTTTTGCGACAAGCATGAACATTCTCCCCCTCGTTGACATGTAATACATTCAACAATAACACAAATTACTATAAAACATTAAACAATAAAATACTACAGGATTACGTAAAACAAATTAAGGTACATATAAAAATTCTAATACACAATATTCAGAGACAAAATTCAAACTGGCATAGGTAAAAGACAAACTCTTGAAACGGCTCTTTTATATTCTCCAAATTGTGTTTTTACTTTTACAACCCTTATTAGTGCATCACTGCCACTATAAATCTCAGTGATTCTCCCTAAAGGCCATTTAAAGGTTGGCATATTGTCTTCAATGAGAACTACCAAATCACCCACGTTAATATTTTGTTTTTTAAATTGCCATTTATTGCGTTGTTGTAATTCACTAAGATAACATCTGTGCCACTTATTCCAAATTATTTGTACTAGTCTGGTTATCCGTTGCCATTTTTAAGGCCATTATTTTTTAATTCAATTAAATTGGGCTTGACTACTGAAGTCATAGACCTCCCTATCAAAAAGTGGGCTGGAGTTAAAGCGTTCAAGTCATCCGAATTGCTCGATAAAGGGCACAGTGGCCTGGAATTTAAAATTCCCTCTATTGGATACAAACAGTTAAAAATTCCTCATAGGTTAAATTTGAGCCACTGACAACTCTCCTAAGATGGTACTTTATTGACTTAACCGAAGCTTCCCAAAGACCACCAAAGGATGGCGCTCTAGGTGGTATAAACTTCCATTCTATACCCTCAGCAGATAAGAAACCTGCTAAATTATCATCTGAATTCTCAATAAGTTTTAGAAATCTCTTGAGCTCTTTATTGGCACCTACAAATGTTTTCCCATTATCGGAATACAATTTAGCACATTTACCTCTGCGACTAAAAATCTTTTTAATGTAGCAATAAAAGCATCAGATGTAAGATCTGACACAATTTCTATGTGAATCGCTTTAGACACAAAACATACAAATACACAAATATAAATTTTATGCAAAATTCCTTTTCTTTGATTTTTGTACCTGATCATGAATGGGCCACAAAAATCCACACCAGAACAGTTGAACGGGTAATCTGGGACTACTCTATCACGGGGTAGATTACCCATTAGCTGAGAGGTAACAAGGTCGGCTTTTAAAACAGACAAGGCACTCATGCACTACTTTTCTGCATAATGAGCGACCATTTAATGGCCAGAACTTTTCCCTTACATAGTGTAGAAGAGAAGAAGCACCAGTATGCAGATTCTTTCTATGGAAATGGACAATTATTTGAACAGTTAAATTATGATTTCCTGGTAAAATTGCAGGATTTTTATTAACATAAGGTAAATCTGAATTACTCAGCCGGCCTCCAACTCTCAATAATCCATCACTGTCTATAAAGGGGTTTAAATTTTTAAGTTTACTATTAGGTGAGACAACTCCTTTATTTTGTAAGCTCTTAATTTCAGCCAAAACCTGTTCTTGGACCATTCTGATCAGTTTAGTTTCTGCTTGGTCTATATCTGTAGCAGAAAGGGGACCACTCAATGTTAGTTTACGTTTGTTTACATTATTACTAAATCTTAACACATAACTAAATATACGAACAATTTTCATATAACTATTACTTTTACGTAACAAAGTAGATAAAATAGAAGATACACAATTAGTTGAAACACAAAAACTAGATGTAATTATATCAGAACTCGAACCAGTTTTCAGTTCCTTAGAATACTCGCATTCCTTAACTGGTGACAAACTTGTTTCTTCACTTGACAACTTACCTTTTTCAAGGAATTGTGGACCATGCCACCATAACCTTAAATTTGGAAAGTCACAAGGACGCAATCCCGAGACACAAGATCTGCTGGGTTGAGAACAGATGGCACATGGTTCCACTGGAATCCTTCAGTCAATTCTTGCACCTTGGCGACACGATTGGCCACGAAGGTTTTTAAACAATTGGCAGGTGTATTTAAGCATGCCAATGCAATAGTTGAATCCGTATGTAGCACAATATCACTTATGTTTAACCTCAAGGTGGAGTGTATTTTCTTGACGAGTTGAGCTAATAAAAAACAGGCACAAAGCTCGAGTCGAGGTATGGAAATAACTCGAATTGGTGCAACACGATATTTGCTGGCAAGAATGCTCACTTTGGCAGCACCGTTGTGAAGAAAACACTGTAGGTAAACGACCGCTCCGTAGGCCGCTTCAGATGCATCCGCAAATCCTTGGAGAACGATTCTAACATTATTGTCAGCCATAATAAATCTGTTAATTTTCACTTCCTCGATACATTTTAATGTTGTCACAAATTCTCTCCACTCGTTGGCAATTGAATTAGGTAACACATCATCCCAATCCAGTTTACATTGCCATAATTGCTGCAGAAACACCTTTGCTTTCGCAATCACTGGGCCTAAGAAACCCAAAGGGTCGTATAGCTTAGCAATTACACTTAAAACTTCACGTTTTGTATATATATGTTTAGCTGAAACAGATACCTTAAACGCGAAACAATCTTCAAATGGCTTCCAACTAATTCCCAATGTCTTCACAGATAAGTCAATGTCAGTAGAAAATGAATGCTCGACGTCTGATGACAACGAACTGTTTAATAACTCAGGAGAATTAGATGACCACTTATGAAGGTTCATTCCACAAGATTGCAGGGCGTCTTTCAGTTGCGATTGCAATTGTTGAGCAGTCTCCAAATCCGGCGCTCCGCTCACAATATCATCCATGTAGGTATCATATAACAGGGTTTCAGAAGCTAAAGGAAATCTCGATTTTTCATCCTTCGCCAACTGCTGCAGGGTTCTTATGGCAAGGAAGGGTGCGTTGGACAGCCCGTAAGTGACAGTCTTTAGTCGGTACGGTAAAATTTCTGCATCTGGTCCATGTTTCCATATAATGCGTTGCAAATCCTGCTGATCAGGATTTATTAATATTTGCCTGTACATCTTTTGGATGTCAGTCGTAAAAGCAAATTTGTGTCTTCTAAAACGAGATATTGTCTCAAACACATCTTCCTTCACTTCACCTTTCAATAAAATGTCATTAAGGCTTATGCCTGTTGTGGTGGGTAATGAACCGTTAAAGACGATTCTTAGTTTAGTAGTCAGTTTTTCAGGGCGTAATACACCATGGTGGGGTACGTAGTAATGTGTGGGTGGTTCACTTGACTCAACTACCCTTTCCAAATGACCTAACTCCTCATACTCCTTCAAAAATTCCGCATACAACGATAAATAACTAGAATCCCTAGACAACCGTTTCCACAATGAATTAAGTCGCCTAATAGCAATATCTTTGGAGTTTCCTAATCTTTAGACGGATCTTTATTTAATGCCATCGATACTACATGCCTACCCTCACAATTCCTCCTATGAGTGCGCACAAAATGATCCTCACACAAGGACACCTCTGTATCAACCTTAGGTTCTATGTGAACACCCGCAATTTCCCAGAATTTTTTCAGTGTTTTGTTTAAATCGTCATCAACAATTAATCCGCAATGAACGCGATTCTCTGTAACTTGTGTGTGTGTGATCAACACTTCCACTTACAACATAACCAAACACCGTATTTTGTAACACTAAATGCGAATTATCCCAATAAAATTTTCCAGGCTTTAACAATTCGTAAAAGATTTCAGCACCAAGTAACATATCAATTCTATCTGGTATATTAAATTTATCATCCGCTAAGGGCACAAACTCTGAAACATTAACATCTACATCAATCACCTTGTTTGGAATGAGATCTGTAATCTTATTAACTACTAACAACATTAACTCACTCTCAAAAAGTTTTGGCTTTATTTGAAACTGAAGTTTTTACGCAATTTTTAACAACCATAGAAGCATCATTAACGCACGAAACCACTGTATTTATTTTCTCCATTTTCAGCTGCAACTTCTCAGCACATGCCCTCGTACATAAACAAGACTGCGATCCTACATCTAACAAGCATCTGACCTCCACCCATTGAGAGTATTTATTTTTAATAAAAGCGCGCGTACAGTACTCAAAAACACATTCTTTTTAGTCTGCCTTTCTCAAACCCAGTCGCCATAAACTGTGATTGTGAATTTGCTTCAACTGATCCTTCAATCTGCCCTGGAACAAAAGTAGGGAGCATCCAAATTTAAATTACTAGTGGGAGTGGGATTCCTCGTTTTGTCACGTGAAAATGAATCAAGCTATTATGAGGTCTAAGGCAAAACAATTTTTCTCTGAACGGCATTCCTTCAATCTATGAGGTAAAAAACAACGAAAACAAAGATTATTCCGTTTAACTACCTCTACTCTATCCTCAACTGACAGTTTCTTAAACTGATAACACTTAGAAAGGGGATGAAAATTATTACCCTTACATAGAACACAATTTGGTTTGGTTTCGGCCACGAAAACACTCGACGAGTTTCTCTCTGACGCCAAGTGCTAACCGTCTGCAGTCCATTTCGCCCATCTGTTTTGACTCCACTCCCTGGATTTCTGCTCATTAAATCATTCGAAACCTTTCCTCTCGCGGATAAATAGACATCACATTCCCTCCCAAGCTGTTGAGGCTTGAAATATGTTTCTCCCTGTTTCGTTGCAATATGATTCATTGTATCTCTATCTAGCGTTTCAAATATTTTATCTGAAATTATTAGATCACACAAAGAGCGGAATTCATTAACTTTACGCAACTGACAATAATAATCGAAAGTTGCACTTAAGCGGGAAGCAAACTGAACATAGTTTTCGGATGGTAGTTTACGAGCCTTTTAAAGTTACTCAGGCATTCTTGAGGCGTCGGTTCAAACTCTCTTAATATTAATTCTTTAATTTTAACATAATTGCTTAAATCCTCTTGACTCACATATGTTAGCAAATTATTGACTCTTTCTCCTAAAATATTTAATAGAATTTCGGCTTTTAGCTCATCAGGCATGGATTTGATTTGAAATGCCTTTTCTAAAGAATGAAAAAATAAATTAAAGGACTCTGACCTAACCGGTACTTGAATTGTCAACGTTTTAATGCTCTTTACCAAACTCTCCAATTTATCAGTTATGGAGCTTGGTTCTCCGCTTTCAAGAGATTGAGAATTTTTTCGATTCCTTCCTAACCTTCGCCAATTCTAATTGTTTTTCAATCTGAGATAATTTAATTTTTTCTAATTGAATTTCAGCCTCGCGCTCATTTTTCTCAGCCTCTTGTTTACTTTTCTCTAAAGCATTTTCAACATGATTACGCACAAATTCAATATCATTTTTATAAACGGCACTTGATTCAATTAACTTTTTTAAATCTATTATTTTAGCTTTGCTAGGAATCTTCAAACCCATTTCCACAGCAACCGAGATAAGCTCGTCTTTCTTTAGATTTAATTTCAACGCCATTTTTAAACTTATTTTGTCACAACATCTACACAATATACACTATTTTCAACCAAAAAGCATTTGTAAGCACCTAAATTACACTATTGAGAATAGGAAAGTATACAAAAACACACAACAAGAATATCACAATCAACACAAATCTACAAACACTAATTTCAACCATGATATCCGTTAAAACTATTCAACTATTAACACCAACTTTAGCGAACACAACCAAATAACTCCTAAAACCATCATTAAGAATACAAACACTCACCTATTCAAAAATTTCACCACCAAATACTCAACTAATAAAGCACAAAACCATAGTTGCTTGTTGAACTCCGGGAAAGTCGGACCAAAATGTTTGATCACTACACCCGGGATAGCTCAATAACACACACCTCACACATAGACTGTAAAACACTCTCTATTTTTATTCACCTAAACACATAGTAACTAGAGATACACAGACAGCGCCGTCTGGCGCACGGTTTTTGCGACAAGCATGAACAGACATGTTGGCTTTTTCGTTGATTTTTAGCCTGTATATCAACATTTTATTTTTTTTCTCGAAAACGAATGAAGTTATTCTAAAATCGACCCCTAAAGTTGTTAAGAACATCCATAAGAATATTACAAAAAAATTTCAGGTCAAAAAATTAATTTTTACAAAAGGAGTAGGATTTTAAAATTTTCCCAATTTTCTTCAAAAAATTTAAATTTTTAAAATTGTATGAATAATATATGAAAATTTTCATCTGGTAACATTTTCTTGAATAGAAACATTGTATAAAATGTTAAAATATAATTTTTAAATACGTAAATAAAGAAGTTTGCTCAAAGGGTGCCAAGTCCCCTTAACAGTTTACATTGTACAATTATTAAGAATCGATTCGTGATATTATAAGATATAATTATAAAGAGAAAATCGAGGGAGATTTTTTTTTTCGTCGAAGCAACGATGCACATGAAAAGATTTTTAAGTAGTTGATTTTTGAATTGAGTTTACTTAATACATCCAGTGGCGCGCACAAGGGCAGGGGAGTCTTGGGGGTCCGGACCCCCCAAAGCCCTAGATTTTTTCCCGATTGATTATAATTCTGAGTATATAGTACGTAAAATTTAATTAAGTATTTGTTATTAATGATTAATTTTATTAATTAATGCTAATTATTTATTCAATAATTAGTTTTTTACTATGTTTTGTTCTCGAAAATCGAACGAACCTGGGGTACCCTAGTGATCTTTCTCTATCTTCGACCCTCCTTCTTGTCATTCAATTTATCCTTTCTTTCTTTTCCCGTCTAGATCACAGATTTTAACAAATGTTTGGCGCAGTATAGCCAGATTTGGCTCTTGCGCCATAAAATCTCACATTCACTCACTCACTCGAAAATCGATAAAATCAAAAGGAGCATGATACAAGAATGGTGAACTTTCGACCCCGGAACCCCCCCTCTTGAAAAATTCCTGTGTGCGCTACTGAATACAACACGTATATATAGGCAATAAATACAATTATATATTTCATTTAAAAAGTTATGGTGGCTTAAAGCGCTTATTGTTAGAAAAGAAATCGCATAATCAGTCACACTTCGTAGCAAATTTTCAGTTAGAAAAAAATGTATAAACTTTTAAACATTTCAACTGCTTACTAATTGTTGTAGGACATGCTATGAATTTTTTTGCAATATAAAACAATTACTTAAATAACACGATTCCAGTTTAAAAATTTAAAAAGAAATTGCATAAAAATACTTTAAAATTCGGCGATTATAGATTGTTATAGAAGATTTCCATATTTTTACCTTACAATTAAACAATTAGCAGTAATGAGACAATGACGATATATTTTCTATATAGTATTCGTTTAATTCATTTTTCACATCTAGTCATCTCCATTCTATTCATAATTCATATATACGTCAGACAAAAAAAAAGAAAACGATGTATGAATCTCTCACCATCTCGAAGCGAAAGAAAAATTGTTAAAATTTTTAAAAATTTAAAGAACAGAAATTTTTACTACTAAAGGGTGTTTTATTCAGAGGTATAGAACTTTAATGATTGATTGAATATTAACGTCGCACTGTTCAGCTACACGAGGGCTTTATATAGAACTTTAAATTGCAATAAAACAACGATGTATTATTCGATTGACATGAATTTTTTTTATTCGAAAGATAGTCTTGTGGCATTACATTTTGAATATGATTTCTGGCATAGGACTGTCACGGCTGGCTCGGATGTAGTCCAATCTGGACGTCCAATTTTCGATGACTTTTTCCAACATTTGTGGCCGTATATCGGCAATAACACGGCGAATGTTATCTTCCAAATGGTCAAGCGTTTGTGGCTTATCCGCATAGACCAATGACTTTACATAGCCCCACAGAAAATAGTCTAGCGGTGTTAAATCACAAGATCTTGGAGGCCAAATCACAGGTCCAAAACGTGAAATTAGGCGGTCACCAAACGTGTCTTTCAATAAATCGATCATGGCACGAGCTGTGTGACATGTTGCGCCGTCTTGTTGGAACCACAGCTCTTGGACATCATGATTGTTCAATTCAGGAATGAAAAAGTTAGTAATCATGGCTATATACCGATCACCATTGACTGTAACGTTGTGGCCTTCATCGTTTTTGAAGAAGTACGGACCAATGATTCCACCAGCCGATAAAGCGCACCAAACAGTCAGTTTTTATGGATGTAACGGTGTTTCGACATACACTTGTGGATTAGCTTCACTCCAAATGCGGCAGTTTTGTTTGTTGACGTAGCCATTCAACCAGAAGTGCGCTTCATCGCTAAACAAAATTCGCTTATGAAAATCGGGAACCACGGCAATCTCGTTTTGGGCCCATTCGAGGAATCTACGCCTTGCTTGATGATCGTTTGGATGTGAATTGCCAAACCAAACTGAGAATAAATCACTTGACAGCTGTTAAATCGGTCGCCATCTTGGAAAGTAATGCCAACTTAAACTTCTATACCTGGAAAAAAACACTCTTTACAAGAATGGTGAACTTTTGACCTCGACCCCCTTGAAAAATTCTTGTGCGCGCCACTGAACCCATTTTACCTTTGTTGAAGAAGTTCAGGCAAAAATGAAAAATCTCCTAAAGGGACTTCCAAAACTCTCGTTCCAGGACTGTTACCAGCAATGGCAGCACCGAATGCAGAAGTGTGCGAATGCTACTTTGAAGGTTAAACTGTCACGGAGAGCTGATTCTGTACTTACAATGATTTATTGGACCAGTCTCGTTTTTTGTGTGTCACGCCTTGTATTTTTTAATCTAAGAGATTCTCTAAGCCTAGATCTTTATGTATATGATTACAAAAACTACATATTATACCCCTTTTTGAATACAATTATTAGACCACAATGGTGTATAAAGAGAGGGTGTTGGTTTCTTTGAACCATGATATTTATTGTTTAAATTATAGTCTCTCATGAATTGGGTTTTCTTTCACAAGACGTATTTAACCTTAATTTACACATATCACTTAACTGTTTGCTACAAAACCACTTTATAGTTTCTCTTTCCTTTCATATGGATCGTTGCATCTCTTTTCGATTTGCTTTCAAAACTCCATTATTAGTACCATTAGTTGCCACTCACTTCAAACAAAATTATACAAAAAGTTACTCGTTTACCATAGCTGGCGCGACAGAGAAAATTGTGTTTTAAAGAAAATACATATCCGACAATTGAGAAGGAAAAAATGAAGAATTTGATCTAAGACATTAAATAAAAATCATTCTCCAGTATTTTTCGGATACTCTTTTATACTCAGACTGAAAAATTGGGGGTTTTTTTTAAAGATATTAATCTCTCAAATAATATAAGTTTCCATTCAAACGTACGATAAGAACTTTCTTATGACAGAAGGATCTGGATTCTATTTTGAGATCAAAGAAAACAAACACGAAAAGGAAATGATTATCATCACTTGCTATCGGCCTTACGAAACAGTACATGTAATTCAGTGTACTCTAAGCATTATCGGAAAATATGTCATCATCGTGAATTGCATTAATAAGATACTGGGCTTATAACAGCTGGAGCCAAACTGACAATTTACCATGACGATTATTTATTTATAAGGTAGCAATCTCAGTTTGTGCGTTCTGTAATCTGTATTTCTTTATTTGTAATGCCAGCTACGGATAGGACACAACTAAAATATAGTCCGCAAGAATCTGTTGCTATTAAAGATTAGTTATAAAGAATTTTAGTTATGAAAATTTTATGCCATAGCTCATGGCACATTAATAAATTTGTGCTCAAAGACAAATTAAAACGCATCCGACTAGGTTCGGAGAAAAAATTCTCAAAAAATTGATTTTCAACAGAATTTTGTTGTTGTTTTAGAACATAAATAGGTTTAAAAAGTCTTAGTTATTAATTAAACAACATACATAACCCTTGTTTTTGAAAAATTTTATAAATTTTTGGCAAAATTTTCCATGTTAGGAAAACACCATAAATTAAACTACTTTAGATGTAATGTAATTTTAATTTCATTGATATACATCTTGATCCATCTGGAGTGTCATAGACTGCAGGGTAAAAAACATTTTATGAACTAAATATTTTATAAGCATTCAAAAACTTGATGTTAATGATTTTTTGTCAAAATTCTTTTTTTTATTTTTAATGGCCCTAACATCACACACCTAAAAAAAAACCATCTCAACCTTGTTGGATACCTCACAATTTTACCCAAAACATCCACAATTAATCTACTTTGGCCGTTGTGAATCAACAGTATTATAAGCTTTGTAATATTAATTGTTAAGTATGGTTATATAATTTAAATCTTATTTATCTAAAGATATAAAAGAGAAAAACGATTCACTCACTTATCACGAAATCTTTAGAACTATGAATAAACTTGCAAAATTTTGAAGAGAAATTTCCTTTCTTGTGTAGAGATCCGTTAAGCACGGGTTTTGAAAAAATCGAATACCAAAAAAGTTTAAGGGGTAGTTATATATCTCAAAAAAATTCAACTATTAGATCTAAAGATATAAAATTAGATAAGTAGGATTTTTCTGTCGAGTAGAAAAACACTAAGATCACCTTTGTGAAAATTGACTCCTAAAAAGATCGGGAGGCGTTAGGGACAAGAATTAGTTTTTAACACGCTTTTATTAGCTTCACCTGTATGAAAGCGTAACGGAATCTTTGAAATCGATTTTTACCCACTTTAAAAGGTCAGATTAATTTGAAATTGTGCACACTTGTCAAGGACCGATGAAAATACAATAATTTAATAATTTTGTTCCATTGTCTTAATCATGATCATCAGGATTAACGATTTCTCATTTCCAGATTTGGCGACTAATTCCAGATCCCATTTTCAGATTTGGTGACAAAAAGATTAAGTTTCAACCCTAAAGCGAAAAAGCTCATGATTAATACAAATACAACAAACAAGAAAAGTGTTTTATATGTGAATAAATGATAGTTCGAAAAACTAAAAAAACGTGGTTTTATTATAGATCGAACTAAAAAAAATTATGGTTTTAAAAATTAAAAAGCACGCTTTTATAGTTCATTGAAATAAAAAGTTTTAAAAAAATTCTTAATATAAGAATAAAATGATTAACGAGAAAATTAATGTCATTGTGGTAAAAGCGTGGGGTGTTCGATATCAATTGTTATAATTCTTTACTAGTTCTATTCCAAAATGCAGAGTTAGTGTGAAAATGTAGTACAAAAAACCCCACACGCTTTTACCACAATGACATTAATATTTTCTAGTTAATCATTTTATTTCATATTAAAAATTATTCTTAACTTTTTAATTCGAGGAAGTATAAAAGCGTGTTTTTTAGTTTTTTTAAACTATAATTTATTAAAGTATTAAACTTTCATATTTGAAATCTGGCAATTGTTTCTTTTATTGAGTATAGTTCCGCTACAAACAGATTTTGCGAAAAATAGCTCCTGGGAGCTCCAAAATTTCCTATTTTTGAACTTTTAGTTCTACAGACGAAATTTGGCAAGCATGTTTCTTTTATTGAATAAAGGTTCTTTAAGGTCGGGTATGGAGGAAATCAACACTCAAAAAAGTTGTGGGGGTGTTATTGTTCAAAAAAAATTCCCGTCTTAAGCTAATAGACCTATTGACTTGAAATCTGACAAACATATTTCTTTTGTTGATTAGAGATCCACTAATAATCGATTTTTTGAAAATCGACTTCCAGCGTGGAGGGGGTACGAGGGCGTACAAGAAAAAAAAACCTTCCGTTTTAGATATTCCTGTCCTTTTTGAACCAAGTGACGAGGGCTAAAAGAATGCTAGTAAACATAATCGGAAGCTTTAGTACTATGACTAAGGTAACAATTTAAAGGCACGCAATATTATGAAAGTAACAACAGTGTGCATTTTAAAAAGATTTTTTTTTTCTAATTCGCTTTAGAAATTTTTAAAATTCAACTTCTAAACAATTTTTCGTAGCTCTGGTGATATTACAGATACGCCTATATTAATGCGAAACTTAACATTGCATGCATTTTTTTTTAGAATTCTGGTTATTTTTATTACAATTATATATATTTACTGCTATACATATCCATTATTTTGTTCTTTGAGACAGAATTGCAGTTGTTATTTGCATAAATAATGTTTAAGAAAGTGTTCTTTCAATAAATTAATTAAAATGTTGTTGATTTATTAACCATGGTTTTTGTTCAGCATTCTAGCTTACCCTGGAAATTTTGACGAAGCAAGTTATCCTGATATAAACTGCTTTGAATTAAATGTTTCAAAAGTTTTTAAGAGTTGTTTTGATTATATGTTTAAGAAGTTTTTAAGCTAAGATTTGCTCTGATGTATGAATCTTAAGTACATTATTTGATACCTGTGTGCTGCTGCATTTTCCTTCTAATAATTTTCTTTTCATCTTTATTGCCACATTTTTTCTATTCATCCGTGCGAAGAACGGATGTATCAGCTAGTTTTATCATAATTAAGTCACTATATATACCTAATATGCTTATATACAGAAGTAGACTAAGTAAAATGTATATGTTTTTACTAACTTTATATATGAAATTGAATTTGATATTAATTGTATAGTTATCTACATGTTTCTTTCTGAAAAAATCTCCCTTATTTTCATAAATGTTTCCTCTAATTCAAAAACCGATATCAATTGGTATTCATTGGTATTAAAATTTCACGGGGCCATAAACTAAAGATTTATATTTCTCTTTATGTAACTAAAGAACCCAAGAATATTTATTCTTTTAGTTAAACTTTAAAAAAATTATAGTCGGATTTAGTAACAATATGCCTTGAATAACAAAAACCGAATCTGCTAGAACAGATATGACGTGAAGTACAGGACAAAACTATCGTGCATATATATTTCTAAGCACATGGATGAGTGTTTCAGATAAAATATTCACTTTATACTAAGTTGAACCTATGACGATAAAATAGGCAATTTATTCTGAAATGTTTCTTATTTTCAGCATAAAACTTGATACCTCACAATCTAATCTTGATGAACATTAATTGATTTTCAGCATGTACGAAGCATTCTGAACTTTTGAAACTGCACTTAAAAAATGTCCAATTAGTATTTCCTTTTTGATTATATGTGAAAAATTTTGCAATTTAATTTTGTTATTCAAAATATAGATGGAAAGAAGGTAAGAAAGAATCAAATATTTTCAAAACTGGATGGCAGTTGTATCTATCTGTACGGTGAATGTCTTATTAGTACAACGCCCTTGACAATAAAAAAGGCAGCCACAGAAAAAGCAAAGATGAACTGCTGTTTATGAATGTTTATCTAAAAGTTTACTGACATCGTATAAGAAAATGACGCCAGGCAGTAAAAAAGACATAGTGAATCTTTTAAAGAAATGTTGTCCAACACAACCTATTTACTTACTTTTTAACTCATTTCCTCTCTTCTCTACATATTCCATATATTCTTCATATTTTTTTTTAAATCATTTTAACAAGGATGTTTCTCTGTCTAGTTGTTATTTTTATTTATGTTTTTGAAAAAGTTAACATGAAATGATAATTTAAAAAAGGAAAACAAGATCTTAAAAGAATTTTCCATAGATACACTTTCCCAATATTTGTAATACATTAATAACAATATCTTCGTGCTATAGAGCATTGGTCGTTAAAGATATTAAAAGCGATATTATAAGCTTAGTGTAACCATTATTTATTAGTTAACTACAAGCAAAGTAATTAAACTATTGTTTATTAATTAATTATTAACAAAGACAACGCATATCGTTAACAAAAATAATGGTCAAAGAACATGAACGATTTTCCATAGCGACCACCTTCTTTCCTCACCTGGCCTCTACTGTAGATTAGCGGTCACCAGAGGGCGCTTCTGCTGCTTGAGACAGTCATTTGCAGTTATTATGACAAAAGTGGCTACAGTGTTTAATTTCGACAATATTGTTCAACAATATGCTTCTCGAGTATTATCTGTTTTTAAACACCTGCACACACTAAATAGCCGTCAAGCCATAAGTCCTCGGATGGTTGGTGGAAGAAGAAGAGAGGTGTGAGGCCCCCTGGCTTCACTCCCCAGGGTTTTCCCCCTCTAAATTGGGGAGAAACCGAGCAAAATCGTACTGTCACCTGCATGGTGCTCAAAGCTAAGGCTAACGACAGGTGTAAAATTTAGCTCTTTAGCCGCGATGAATTTCACGGGCCTCGATCTGATTTCGTCAGGCCGGTGGCATTAGTCACAAAACAACAACAAATTCAGATGATAGAGTACAGTAGGGCAAATGATACAGTAGGGCAGTCCAATAATACACAAAAAAAATTTTCAAACATTCATTAAGTATCGACTCACTTTCAATATACTCCTTCTCCAGAAAGGAAATGTTTTCGTGTTAAGAGAAAAAAATTGCATGAAAATACATACTAGTTTGTCAGCACCGTTGCATTATTTCGTATTAGCCAATATTTCGTCTTAAGCGTTTTCGCGTTAAACGTATTTCACTGAATGTACCTCATGGAACTTCATATAAATTGGTCCAGTCATTTTTAAAATAATCAGATTTACATTAGAGGATATTGAATTTCAAGTATGTCATATGGTCACGGAAGCCAAGTGGCTGTGGTCACGAATTCGTAGCGCTGGTGCCACTGAAGGGTCACCGTGTAGAGGGAACTGATGCTCAGGGTTAATGTAAAAGTAACTCAAAATCCTCTCGTTGACATGGTGTGGAAGTTTGGAGATTGAAATGCCAATCCAGCTGTCTCGTGGTCACCCAACCGAGGATCAGAATTAACGTCACGGCAGCCGTATTGATTTAGAGCAAAGGTGTCAAATTCAAATGCTAACTTAAGTCAAACAAACAAAATTTAACTTTAAGTGAGCCGCAAAAAGAAAAATTATAAAATATTCAAAGAAACGTAGGTTTGTTTCTGAATGATATATTATAATAAATATATGTTAAAGAACAAGAAAATTTAATGTTTATGTCCTGACACTTGATATCTTTTCTCTGCTACTATTTTTCCCAATTGGGGGGATTTTGTTCGCGGGGATTACTTTCAAAACTGACTCACGGTGAGCGTCATTAATACTATTTCTAACAGGAGACTGCACAAATTATTAAACGTAATATGAATTAAGCAATAATCCTTTTTAATTTATACGTCTTATTTTACGTAAGAAAATATTTTCTATTACGTGTACCAATCCGTAGAAAATTGTAGTAGGAGAACTCCTATTATATTACTGAAATTTACTCAAAAACTCAGTTGTTTTTACACACAGATGAATATTATTACTTTCTTTAACAGTACATCATCAATAAGCTGTATTTTCAACAACAAATTAGTGTTAATTATTTAATGGTTGAGCATTTAATCACCTTTTCTTAAAGCATTTGTTTGTATTTTCTAAAATTATTTCAACATTTTTCATTTGTCAAAAAGTTAGTAACCCAACTTGTGACATATTTTAGATATTATTTATGCCTATGTATCGCATTTACGTAATTGAGGTTCATTCAAAATAATTATGCTCATTTTGTTTAATATTAGCAACAACAGCAAAAAATAGTACAATAAAAACGCTTGGCGAATTTTACTAATCTTATTTTTATTCTGCGTTGGTTTGCTACTTTATTATATATTATTGTGAGCCAATATATTGTTCGGTCAAGACAAAAAATGTTTGTCTTGTATGTGGTCCATGTGCCGCGAGTTTGACACCCTGTTTGGAGTGTGGCATAAACAAAAAAATAAAATAAAATGAGTCATTTATAGCAATGTAGCTAGTTCTTTCATTGGAATGAATCGTTTGATTTTTTAGTTCCACTATAGGCTGTCGAGAGGCCTAGTGGTTAGAGCACCGAACTCCAGACCGGAAGGCCTGGGTTCGATGCCCTTACCACCAAATACCCTACAAGTACACACGGAGTACATGCTCATTAAATCAGTGGGTCCAAAAGTCTCGTGGGCTGAATCACAAGTGCAGGAACTGGAGAAAATTTCCATTTCAGTTCCATGCCTAAATTGTGGAGGTGGAGATAGATGGTGAAGCCATCTATCGCAATGTTCTATCGTCCCTTCTGGAATTTCACCGAGCTAAATCGTACTGTCACCTGTATGGTGCTCAAGGCTAAGGCCAACAACAGGCGTACATCTAGCCCATTGCCACGATGAATTTCGAGGGCATCGATCTAACTATGTCAGACAGGGGTGGCATGAGCAACAACAACAACAGTTCCACTAGAACCTTCTATGAGGTAAATTGGCTGTGTTGTTACCCCTTGAGCTCAATCATTATCATATTTTTTTAA
Organism: Trichonephila clavipes; assembly: GCA_019973935.1. Classification (NCBI taxonomy): domain Eukaryota; kingdom Metazoa; phylum Arthropoda; class Arachnida; order Araneae; family Nephilidae; genus Trichonephila; species Trichonephila clavipes. The sequence continues at coordinate 20,552 of BMAU01002616.1, read as the reverse complement.
ACGATACATATCAGTGGCGTATGCTTATACTAAGAAAGGATTCCAGCAGTGATAAGCCGTAATCTTTAAAATTAAACAATGGGTCATTCATAAAAAGTATCATAGAAAGAAAAACCTAAAATAGGTTTTTTTTTGAGAAAATTCTGAAAAGAGTGAAGTGTGTATAGAAGGAAAAAATTTAAATACTGAAGAAAATAAAATGGAATGAGAGTTCATAAAAGGGCAACATGACCAAGCTGTTTTAAAAACAAAAATATTTTGGTAATGATATTTCGAAGCAAGTTGTAATATCCTGATTACTCTACTTTTATTACATGTACTAACTTTAATCTTCGATTTATCATTATTTGTACATAGTTTTGTGATGTACGAAGGGATAATAATTATTCTTTTGTATTTTTTTTTCATCATTTTAGCTCCTGAAATTCTTTATGTATGATACATGTACAGTTATTTTCTCTCTTTTATGGACTCCTTATTTCAGTTCACAAAAAACGTTGAGATGCATGAAATTTGCTATGAAATTAATATGTTTAAAAGGCAATATTTATAAAAGTTTCCTTCCAAATGTATCATGTATGATACCTTAAATCTTATCGTTTATCAAAAACTACTTTAAATTTTTATTTAATTGCTAGTAAGAAATATCTATAATAGAAAGAATCGGATAAAAACAAATACTTTTGAATGTAATAAATATATTAAAATAGTTTTTAGTAAGTATAATTCATTACATAAATATATAAATATTCTGTTACAATATATAAATACTCTGATCCGTTTTCATTCATGCTTGTAAGATTTTTAATCATTAAGTTTCCGTTGTTTAAAAATTCATGGACATTACGTTACACATTGAAAACAGTTAATTTAGAAGAGAAAAAAATTGCACATTTTTTTTCCTTTTTTAAAAACTTTATCACATTTAATATTAACTCACTTTTCTACTCGACACTTTAATACTATAAAACGACTTTAAAATGGGGAATAAACTTCAGTTAAAAATTAAAGATAAAAAAATGAACTCAGACAGTGAAACTGTTTCTCACACTCTAAAAAAACTCTGTAACGAAGTGTAAAGTTCAAATGTGCTAGAGAATTCAGAGAATATTTGGTATAAATATTAATATTAAGAAACACAAGAAATCGTTTGACACTTTTTATTGAAACACCGATCATTGGGTGCATGTTTATTCATTACACAATTTGATACTTTTTTAAAATATTTTTGAAAAATGTTTAGCTTGGCTCAATGTTAAAATGATTTACGGCAAAATTTAAAATACGTCAATATACATAATACAGCAATCCATAAAAAAATAAATAAATAACGTGAAATCTTTTACTTGTACAAAGACACGTTGTCGCATTAAATAATCGAACTACAAGTGCTTAACTAAATTTTATGGAGAAAACAACAAAATTTTGAAGTTTTTTGAATTGCGCCATAAAAATATTATCACTGAAAATTTTTATTTGAAGCACTAATTCAGTGATAAAAAGAAGTACACTTTTTTCTTCAAAAGACTTTTTCCCATGGCTACCAATTAGAGACATACTTTTTGCAAACTTTCAGTATTTATTGTGTATACATCTCGGAAAAAATTCTAAACCAGCATATATATATATTAAACTTACATAACTAAGTTGCAAAAATTACTAGAACTGCAAAAGTCTTCCATTAAAATATCAGTACATGAAAAGTCCAAATGATTTTTGAAAACTGCGTAGGCGAATGTTCTAGAATTATTTGTTCTTATTCTGATAACAAATACATGTCAAGTAGAAATACAAAAAGAAACTACAGAAAAATGGCTGCATTTTTAGAACAATGAGATCTTTTAAAAATTCAAAAGCTGCCCAAAAGGAAATTTATTTTTATCTTCAAAAACACATAATTTTATCACTTTTTTATTGTTTTCCAGAGGGCAGATGACATCTTTTTCTTTGAATACCCTGAAAATATAAAATCAAAATTTAAGAAATATAAGTATATAATTATTTTCACGTCTTCTATTGAATTTCATTTTGATCAAATATTATATTTAAACATCAATTTTCATTCTTTTAAAGTGTATCTTAGATACATGAATAATGTGGTAGCATTCCCTTGGGCTTTCATACAAATTTAAATTAGGTTTTAAAAAATTTCTTCGGAAAATATGAGCATGCGGTTCAGTTAAATTTATTTAGCACTTTATTAAATCAATTCAGTTAAAGTGAAACGAAAAATTAGTTTTATGTACTTAAAAAAGTCGAATGTCAGTTAAATTTATCTGATCTGAAATTTGAGATTGAGGTATTCTAGCACAAATGTCAACCTTGGCCGCGCTATGCCAAACTAAAGATAAAAGCATTTCGAATGATAAAGAAAAAAAACTATTTGTCATTCAAAAGTTGTTAAAACTTAAACAAAAATAAAATCTATATAAAAAGCTCTAAAATTATTTATAAAAAGATCAGATGATGTATAATAAAATCTATACAAAATTATATTAGATTTAAAATACCACACATAATGGAACATGAAAAATGTATATAGATTTGTGTGAATGGGGAGTTTCCTTAACCAAATCAGTCAAAGTTAAAATATTTGTTTTAAAAGGTGTTTCTTTCAGCCAAATTTTTTGTTAGAGACAGAAAATTTCTGAAAAAGGGAATTACGATATTTGACATAAAAAATTTAATTTCCATTAACATGCATTAATTAAGAAAAATAGTTGCCTACTGATCGAAAAGTACTTTAAATATAAGAAAACTTTTAAACTTATAGTAAAGAAATCTTAACTATGTTACGAGGACTTGGTACCCTAAAAATCACAAACCTATCGTTTTTTTATATTTTCATTTAAGCTTTATTCCTTTGCATTATTATCTTTCGATTTATATATCACTTGGTGCATGTCGGAAAGTTAGAAGTTGAATAAAACTTCATTTGGAAAACAAATTAGGCAATTTAGCCACACACCCTTTTAGAAAAAAGCTAAAAATGCGTTATGATAAAAAAATCTATTTTATAAATAGAAATAATAACTATAAAAGAATGTGTAGTATTAAAAGCAGAAGAGCTTCGAGGCAATACAATAATATAATTTTTCTTCCTTTGTGAAATGCGTGCATGTAAAATTTTTTAATTAAGTCATTTTATATTAATAATTTTATAATTTCAGTTCTTATTCCTGATATATTTTTCATACAAATGTAATACTTTAATATTATAAGAAGAAAAACAGCTAAAATTCTGTCGACAGAAAAAAAATTTTTTTTAGTTTCTTTTTCTTTTGAGTTTTCTTGTGCAATTAGTACTCTCTAAAAGTTGATCATTTATAAAAAATGTGGTTAAAAACATATGAAAATGCAATTATTTTAAAGAAAAACGTATAAGTAATATCTTAAAGTGGTATTTTAAGTTTAATTGCTTATAATAATTATTTTTTCAGAATTATAAACTTTAAACAGGTTCTCAGTTTGTGTTTCTTTTCGAGCACCTTAGTGCATTCAAAATGCTACTCCTTCGACAATTATTTACCAATCACTTCAATTTTTTTCCTGCATGTTAAAAATAAAAGCATGTAATAAAATTAGGGATCTGTTTTGCTATAAACTGAATACTTTTAAAAAAATAAAAATGTAAGACATGTTGGCTTTTCGTTGATTTTTAGCCTGTATATCAACATTTTATTTTTATTTCTAAAATCGATCCCTAAAGTTGTTAAGAACATCCATAAGAATATTATAAAAATTTCATGTCAAAAATTTAATTTACAAAAGCGAGGATTTTAAAATTTTCCCCAATTTTCTTCAAAAATTTAAATTTTTAAAATTGTGTGAATAATATATGAAAATTTTCATCTGGTAAATTTTCTTGAATAGAAACATTGCATAAAATGTTAAAATATAATTTTTAAATACGTAAAATAAAGAAGTTTGCTCAAAGGGTGCCAAGTCCCCTTAACTGAACATAATTCTGCTAACTGAACTTAACTCTTAACTGAACTTAACTCTGTTAACTGAACTTAACTCTGTTAACTAAACTTAACTCCTGTTAACTAAACTTAACTCTGTTAACTAAACTTAACTCTGTTAACTAAACACTTAACTAGATAACTTAAACCATTTTAACAATAGTAACTATCTTATGATGAGTTTTCGTAGTGAAATATAATGAAATAGTTTTTACAATATGATTTGAATTCTAAAAGGAACTTTGCTTTGTAAAATATTTATCATTTTTTTTCTTTCCCAATATAGTCACGTAAAAATATAAATAAGCTTGAAGAACAACGATTGGTTACAGAAACTATAAGCATTTATTAAATACAATACGGAGTTGGTATTTTGTGTATTCATCAATTATTTCTCAAGCATGACAGAAATTATTCTGCTGGCCACCGTAAATGCGGCACCCTGAAGGAAGCATGCAAATAACATGAAATTTACAATATGCATTAACGGAGGTGACATATGCAAATGGTTAGAATGTCAGGGGCAGCGTGCACACATCACGCGCCTGTGGCGCCACGTCAAAGCGCTATTTAAGGCTTGGAGATTTCAACGATTTAAAAAGTTCGACAATTGTGTTTTCTGTTTTTTCAAAACGACCAGTTATGTTCATGGAAAACAGCGATCAGCTTTTGATCAAGTATCGAGTTCGAGCGAGGAAGGATAGTGACCTACCGAGATTGTGGTATCTTTCAGGAAATCAATAGTCGTGTTGGATGAAACCAAACAACTGATGCGCAAATCGACCGTTGGATGTGGAGGGGTACAACGGACCGACGTGGTCGACGCATCCACCTCAGTGCACCACTTCACGGAGGACAGGCAAGTTTTGCGCATGGCAGTGACGGATTGTTCAGTCACATCACGAACCGTAAAGCACAGCACATTGAGTTTGTAACGCATCATTCAGTGTCTGCGCCTACCATTCAACGCCGTTTATGGCAGAGCGGTCTGTCCGCAAGACGTCCATTGCTTGGTCTACACTTGACGCAGAACCACGGAGCGTCTCCGCCGCCAATGGTGAAGTGAAAGAAGGATGTGGGTGGCAAATTGGAATGAAGTTGTCTTTACTGACGAGTCACGCCTCTGTCTGCAACACCACGATGGTCGGATTCGAGTCTGGAGACACCGTGGAGAGAGGATGCTGAACAGCTGCGTTATGCACCACCACACTGGTCCTGCACCGAGTATTATGGTATAAAGCGGTATTGGATATCACTCTCGCACCCTCTGGTATGCATTGCTGGTGTACTACTAAAGCAGCCAGCGCTACAACTCCGAGGTGTTGGAGCCAGTTGTCCTTCCCACGCTTCAGTGCTTGGCCACAGCCATATTTCAACAGGATAATGCGCGACCCCACGTGGCACGCATTGTCAAAGGTTCTTTTCGTCAATCACCAGATTGAATTGCTTCCCGGCCAGCTCGCTCTCCGGATCTTTCGCCGATAGAAAACATGATGTGGTCCGTGGTTGTTATCAATTGACCCAGATTACACCCCAGCTGCCACACCAGATCAATTTTGGTAACGGGTGGAAGCTGCTTGGTCTGCTGTACCCCCAAAACCCATCAAAGTCTCTTGGAATCAATGCCGAGGCGTGTGGCAGCGATGATCTCCAACAATGGTGGCTACTCTGGCTGCTGATTCTGGTAAGAGCCACACTTCACAGAAGTCTATAAATTTAATCATTTGATACTTGGTCAACATGTTATCTACAAAATAAATTTTGTTGTGTATCTCTTGTCTTTCTTGATGTTGTGCATTTGCGGTGGACAGCAGTGTACTTTAAGAATTTGTAGACCCCCGTGATGCCCCTGTTCTCCATTATCTAAGCGACTGTTTCTGTAGGGAAAAGAAGAATTACGCAAATCGTTCATCTTAATATCTGTTTATTAAGATCTTGGCCTAATCACTATACACACAATAATAATAATTAAAAGTAAACAGATCTGAATGAGGACACAACTCGTATTACCATATAACGCGTAATTGACCACTATATCTAACTACAGATTAATTCTAATCTCACTAATACACGCACTTTCCTTATAGCTTAATCAAAGTCGCTTACCGCTATATCCTTTGGTAAACAACTACCTTCTTTTATCTAACTGACGTGGCTTTTATCTGGCTCTAATTCTTGTGGTTGTTTTTTCGTATCCACCTTTAACTTGGATATAAAGCAGATACAGGTAGGTTAATTCTAGGGTTTGATATTCTTCTACACGCCTATCTTAACCACTTCTACACTTGAACATAGACGTCACGCACAGCCACCTCGCAAACGCTGAAAGCTTCTATTACATATTTGATTCTAATTGCATAATCACGTTCCTCTTCTAAAGTTGATTGGAAAAAATTTGCAATTCTGGCTAAAGAATCCCAAGAGGACTGTTAAAAGAAAACGCGATAAAGCCCGTCACATTTCAAGAGCTGTTTAATTTAAATAAATCTACAATACAGAATTTCCTCGAATTTCCTTAAGTCAAAATCAAGCAGAATAAAAATTCCTTCATTGTCTAGAACTGCCAGTCAGCAGACATATGCTTTAATAATCCGACTGTGCCTTTGCTTAATCAGGAATTCAAAGTGCGGTAATATTACAAAAATTTTATTGTACATTATGCTTTAAGGTATCCGAACACGTTGAAATGACCGAATTCTCTCAAAAAACACATTTTTGTTTTTTATTTTATTGAATAGAGCTATCTTTTGGCTTTCCAAAACACTCTTTGTTTTGTTTCTACGTTACCTAGAGGTCAAGTTATAATCAGTTTTATCAAATTAAAAACCAGAAGTGAGTCTTTGATCTACCGGAAGTAGGCATTTAAATGGTTCAAAATCTGTCAAAAATTAGCTTAAGGAGCAGTTTTCTTGAAATAGTTTTAAATTCCTCTTAAGGAAATAGAAATAGTTTATTGTTTAAAGTGAGTGGCAACACAACATTTCTTCCAATAGTTTGGCAATAAGAGTTTGTGTTTACAAAATTTTCAATCGCTTTTCGATAGCTTTTAGCTCGAGTTATTTGATTGATTTTGCTAACGTTGTCGGGTTTTTTTCGAAATTTTACTTTTATTATTTAAATTTTGCACACTATTAAGTTATGGCTAATCCCAAGAATCGAAATTCTACTCGTAAATCTAAATTTAAAGGCAATAGATACACTATTAAGAATAACCAATATGAGATCAACAAAAATGCTGGGATCTGCACCTACTGCAAGTGAAAGAAAATTCAAAGGATTCAAAAATGTCAAATACTGTTGAAAATGAAGATAGGAACGTAATTATTAATTTAGAAATTTTAAGTAATGTGATTTTTTTATTATGCTGTCCTGAATGTTTAGAAAATAAGCTTTCAACTTTTGCAAGAATCTGTGTTTGGCTTAGCATCTAATATGATACTAAAATGTAAAAACTGTAATTTTTTAAGCTCCTTTTGTACATCTATGAAAGTTAACAAATTGCACAATATTAACCTTTCCTTTGTTTTTGGCTTAAGAATCATTGGAAAGGGACACTCTGCTGCAAGGAAGCTGTGTTCAGCTATCAATGTGAAATCTCCTTCTAAAACAGCTTTCAAGTATCTTGAAAAAATTAGAGCATGTTTCTAATAACGTTGCATATAAAACTATGAATGAGGCTGCAGCTGAAATCCACGAGAAGAATAATTTTGATGAAGTTGTTCAATGCGGTGTGTCGGTCGATGGAACTTGGCAAACGTAGAGGACGTTTGTCTTTAAATGGATGTGTTAGTGCTATTTCCATAGATACTGTGGTGGTTTTAGACATGGAAGTAATGTCAAAAATGTGCAGATTATGTTTGAAGAAACATGAAAATAGAATTGCACACGAGTGTGAAAACATGTTGGGTCATCTGGTGCGATGGAACCTGTTGGTGTGTACCGAATATTCGAAAAGATCTAAGCCGAGACGAGAAAATTGCAATATGTACATTTTTATGGAGATGGGGATTCGAAAAGTTTTGATGCGGTTAAAAATATTTATGGTGAAAATAGCGTTAAAAATTTGAATGCATTGGCCACATTCAAAAGCGTGTTGGCTCAAGGCTTCGAAAGTTGAAGCTGAAGCAAAAAAGGTCTGGGAGGTCGTGGAAATTAACTGATAGTTTCATCGATAAACTACAAAATTATTATGGCATCGCTATCAGATCCAATGTGAATAACATAGAAAAAATGCAAAGTGCAGTGATTGCAGCATTTTCATTGCTGTTCAACAAAAACCAACCGATGCATGGCCAATGTCCAGTTGGACCCGACACCTGGTGCAAATTTCAACGAGCTACATTTGAAGGAAAGATGCATATTGATACTGGCAAGGGACTTCCTCAAAAATAATTAAAATTATCAAGCCTCATTATATGAAGCTATGTGACAAAGATTTATTGAATAAATGCTTACATGGGAAAACGCAGAATGCAAATGAAAGTTTTAATGGCATTCTGTGGAAAAGTTTATCCCGAATGATATTTTTGTCGAGTTACAAACTCTGAAATTAGAGCTCACATGGCTGTCATACAATTTAACAAAGGTTTTCGAGGATTGTTAGATGTGTTGAACCAAGCTCAGATACAAGTTGGTGTCAATACTGTAAAGCGGTTTTGCCCAACTCGATGAAGAACGCATTAATGAGTCAAAGCGTCATTCATTATCTGAAGTAAAAACTTCCAGAAAAAAAAAAATAGGTCACGAAAGAAAAGAAAATTAGCCAAAGCTGAGATACAAGAGGGCATAACCTACAAATCAGGGGAATTTTAGGTTTCTGTATGTATAATTTATATTAAAAACAACAAAAGTTTAAACTTTAAATACTTTTTTCTCTAAACTGTTTTTTATGTATAATGTATTCACGGTGAGTCTGATAACTCAAAAATATTATGAATATATTTCTATAAAACTTTTGAACCTAATACTTATATTGTTTTCTAGAGTATGTACTAAAATATTTCTTATTGCATACATAGTTTTTGATTTATGGCCAGTTATTTAAATAATGGTCTCATAAAAATGACACATTTCCTATAATATTTACTCGATGAGCTCTAAAATTTTTAAATTTTACTAAAACATTAAAATTCCTTAGTACATCCTCTCTCTAGATAAATGCAACTTATTTGTTTTAGTAATATTTTTACTGATCTAAGTTAATTATTTTTTCTAACTGCTTTGTCGTTTTTCAAAATATTGCTAAATTTCCTTTATAATTGGGATTTTAAAATTTAGGCAAAATTTATTTTAAAATATTTTTAGTTAAATATTAGGTATTTATTGGTATTCATCCTAAAAAAGCATTTATAATGTTTTAATATGTTATTTTTAAAAAAGTACTCGAACGTGTTCGGATACCTTAAATTTTCGATGGTAATAATGGGACAATATAGAGCAAAGGTATAGGATTAATTTTGCAATGTACATTGCTCAGCGACTGGTGGAAAATAAGCGGTATATTTAAAGAAAGGAATATATAAAAATCATTATATATACATGCAAAGAGATATTTGTAAATCTTTTATATCTGCAATACCTTCGCTATTTTTAATCTTAAAATCTACTGGTTTCATTCCTGTACAACAAAACGGCTAATAAACGAAAAAAACAATAAAATTATAGCACATAATTTAAAAATAAAAAACACACGCAATTATCAAAAGTATATATATAAAAGTGATTAAAAAATAAAATAATAATTAGCTTTGGCAGAAACTCAAGACGACATCACCAGCTTTATGCTTGAATGATCCAGGTACTTTAAATGACAAACTAAAGCATCGGTAAGAGGTGAGGTGTATTTATTTGTGTTTTTTTTATTATCAAATGAAAATTAAAATCACACTAGGAAATCCATTAAAAGGAATACACTAGCTCAAACTGTTTATTTTTTTTAAAAGAAACATGAGAATTTAATAATTTAAAACATGTGGGTTATTTTGTTTTTGCAACATTTAGAAATGGACATATTACAGGTTTAAAAAAAACTCCAATAAATCGTAAGTAGCATTTAAATTACCGAAAAAGAGCATTTCAATAATTTTTTTGATTATCTCTCAGCAATGTTTTTTAAAATGATACATGCACTTAACGAATAATTTGAACTAGAATTTTCGAGCTGGATTCAAAGAAATTACGGACTGAGCCTGTAACATGAAAAATATTTGCAATAGTGCAGCTAAGATAACATTTCTGTGTCACTGCAATCTTCTCTTTTTTTTAAAAAAATTTTTTTCACGGGGTCGATGGTTTGCCACGGCGTCGTATCTCGTAATGGGGGATACATTAAATAGCCGGCAATTGGAAGAAATTGCGTTTGTTGAGCACAAAGAATAATATCAAATTTTGTGTTGGCTTTGAAAAAGATTATTGTGGAAATTTACGAAATGTTGAAGCACGTTTAAGGTAGTGTTTGATATCTTGAACACAAGATTTTGAGTAATATCAGCGTTTCAGAGAAGGCATGGAAGGTGTCAAAGACGATGAACGCTCTGAACATCATAGACTTCTCGCACTGCTGAAAAACATTGAAAAGTTCTCTGCGAAAAGTGCAGAACAAGCTTCAAACAACGACGGGGCGAAAATGAAAACAACTGTTTTGCCACATCCTCCTGCTCTGATTTTTTTGACTCTTGAACTTCAGAATATTTCTAGAACTGGCGTCTCTTTTGCAGGCAGGTCAGTTGATTTCAATCTGCAGATGAAGTTAAAAATTGCATCCGTAGGACAATTAAAGGACATGGTTAAAAAAGGTGGCGTGGTAGTTGCGGACGCGCCATAACATTTTATGGTTTTAGTGGACATTCCCCCCATCTTAGCACAAATAAGGGATGCAGATAAATAAGGAAATAAATACTTCTCTAAAAATCACAATATAATTTAAAACAGTATTTTTAAGTGGCAAATCTCTGCTAAGATAACGATGTGTGTGTGTGTGTGTTTTTAACCGTTGTAGTGCTGGAATTGTAAATAAAGACATTTTGCCAATCAAATTTAATTATTTATATTTGAATTGTTAAGATATTATAGTGTGTGAATGCATTTTTAAACATGGCGAAATTTAATAAAAATAAAAACTTTCATAGAAAATTTTAAAAAATTAATAGTAAAGTAAGTAACAACAGGGTATGTGGACAAATTTCAGGGATTTGTATTTTGCGAGTCAAATAAATATTAGAACAGGAGCAATTACCATGAAATTAATTAATTTTATTAATGTAAAGTGATAAGATAAATACTAAGAGTAAGAAAAATAAAAGATAAGTTAGTAAGAAAAGTAAATACAAATAAATAAATACTAACAGCGTTATTATAAAGGCATAAATGTCATTTACCATTGGTTTGGTCTCCACCCGTTTGCAAAACTTAGGGCTTTGGACATTTCCTAAATTGTTCAGGTTTCGAATTATATTTCGTGATTTTAAAAATGTTTATTTCATATTATCTCACCCTGTATCTGTTCACAAGATGGAGGGGAAAAAATATGTCCGCTCAAACCAGCTAATGTTAGTGTCACAACTACCACGCAACTGGCTAAAAATGGATTCAGAAATGTTTCGATGAACTTAACAAGCGATAGCAAAAAATGCTGTTCCTCAAGGTTTTTATTTTGAAGGAAAATGTGTTTCAGCAAATTAACGTAATATTTTTTTTAAGCTACAGACTCAGTCCGAGAACTTTGCATGAATCCTACGTATATATATTGTTAGCATTACAGTGAAAAGTGAGATACTAAGGATTGACTGCATGAATCACTATATGTAATTAACTTATTGTTTTTGTTTCTGGATCAAATGTATCCTTCGTTTGTGTCATTATCTGTATTAAATATCGTTTCAATCTTATGCTTCCTGTTACGCGCGTTAATTTCATCGTGAATGTGTCACAGAAAAGAAGTAAATGAGTCATAAAAAAATTACCGCTTTTTTATAATTAGTCACTTAATTACTATTTCGAAGTAAAATATACATATAATTTTCAAAAATATATGGCTTGTATGACAAAGGATGTTTTTAAAATCTTTTTAAGTTTTTATGACTACCCAAATTCACCGTTTGGGGAAAAGTTTTCGGAAATTCTTTTATGTTTTATTTTATAGCCCATACATTTAAGATTCCAAAAACACACTATTTTTGTTTCTACGATATTTAGAAGCAAAGTTGTAGCATAATTAGTAAACTGGAAGTGGAGTTTACAAAACCAGAAGAAGATTCTTACACAAAATATTTTTCAGATATTGAATTTAAATTTTCAGAACATGTTTCATTTAGTTCTATCTGTGTTATGAATCAAAATCTAATTTCTGTGTACATATTTATGTACTTTATCGCTTTTTTATGAAAAAAAAATCATTTATTTTTTAAAAAATCGAGCTTTCGCAAAAAATTTTGCATATTTAATAAACTTTCAAAAGTATTACAAATATTATAATTCCTAATACATATGAAGATGTTATTTATGTATTAACTAAATATTATTTGAATACATTTATTAGAACCTTGTGTAAAATATTATAACTGCAATTCGTCATCAAAATTTCACTAAAAACGACAATTGTTATAGTCTATAAAACTCTTCAGAAAACAGCAAAAAGATAAATGAAAAGTGAGAATTAGTTAAAGATGAAGCTAAAAAGAACTTGAGCTATAATTATGGTGTTTAAAAAATGTACAGTTAGAGTAGAAAATTTCTCATGTATTAAAATCTTTAAATGCATTTTTGGAGAAACTATGTTTTTCAATTTCTTGCTTCACGGTAGAGTTCACTATACAGAATTCTTTTTAAGGTATTGAATCGAAATTTTCAGAAAATGTTTTATTTAGTTTTATCCGTATTTTAGACTATAATCTAATCTCTGTGTATATAATTATATATTTCATCGTAATTTTTGTGAGAAAATAACATTTGGCTTTTGTAAAAAATTGAGCTCTTGCATAAAAATTGACATATTTCAAAAACTTTCAAAAGTATTACAAATCTTATCACTCTAAGTACAGATAATGATGTTATTTATGTACTGCATAAATATTATTCGAATATATTAATTAGAATTTTCATTACAAGGATTACCGTAACTGCAATTTTTCACTAAAATTTCCCTGAAAATTCCCAGTATATCTAACGTTATTTTTAATTTTGTAAGGACTTCCCCTCGGATGCCCTTCTCTTTGATTATCTGCGTGAGGTAGAGGTGTAGGGATAAAGGAAGAACTAGAAGCTAACATGATCTTAATAGGACTTTATTACGATCTTTAACTTAAACTTCTAACAAATTAGATAACAATAATATATGTGAGAGAATATACGGTGGCAAAACACACAATATATATGTAGGATTTTCCTTTGAAACATTTATTAAAAGGTTGAGTCATATCCTTTTCAGAGGACCATAAATCTCAATTTTATTTATTACTGCATTCCGAAGCAGCGCCATCTAGTGAGCTTTCGTAGCTCCGGCTCGAATAATTTTTCGGCAGAGGCCTATTAACCACTGCTTGTTCAACACGTCACGTCTTTACCGCATTTTCGCACCCTGCGCGGCACCACCAGTCCTAACGTCCAAGAATAAGAAAGGTTTATTTCCCCGTCTTCTAAAGGTATAACTCAACTTTTAATTAACCTAATTCCTGCATGTCTTTCTCTTTGTAACTATCCCCTTTTGTAAATATTTTCCTTTAACTTTAAATAAATTCTCTTTTTTACTTAAATGAAGTATTTGTGTTTAAATGACTTAGATTCATTTAATTCATCACTCACCCTTAAATACTTACCCCTAGACAAGCCACCTCGCCAATCTAAAATCCCGCCTTCTGAAGAGTCTGATTTTTATTCGAAGATTTATTCGGACTCCCACAGAAATAATTGGGGGATCGCCTGGGATTTGATTTCGAAAATCTTCTCTAAATAATAAGTTGATAACCTTCTAACTCTCTTCTTCTTTAAAAAAAACCATTTTTGGCTGCAAGCCTAATTTACAAGCGGACTGAATCGAAAATGCGGATTGCCTCTCATAACATACTAACATTTAGGTGAATAAAACGACTCCCGAAGTCAACTCAAGATCTTACAAGATCGCTCGCCGAAACCACGTTATTTTCTGCCGTGTACAACAACTATAAGAGTTTCACAAGTCCAGTGAAGACATCCAGGAGCCTTTGAAGTTTGTTTTCAAGATTATCAGTAATCACACGTCGTCAACTGTTTCAGGTGTGTACTGTTTTTTATTTCGTTTTCCTTGCAACAGGAAAAAAAGGGAATCTTCAGAAAAGAATACGTGAGCAAGTGTTAATTTACTTATAAAAAAAATTGTTGTAGTCGATTTCATGAAGTAATTTATATTTTTAAATATCACATGTGTGTTTTTCTGAAATAATATTTTTCTATTTGTGTATAGAAATCGTATCAATTAAAATTTTCTACAAGTATAACTTTTAAAATATTAAGAAAGTCGTACGTAATATTCAAGTTTTATATTTGTATCTCATTTAACAACGAATTAAATTTGCATTTCATGTGTGTACGAAAAGTGCGTCATTGACCTTGAACTAAGAAATTGATGTTTCTTCCATTCCTAAACATTTGGCAATTTCGATTACTCATATAGTGTAACATTTCTTTTTCCCGCAGCTGTTTAGTAATTAATTATTTTTTACGGGTATTCCAGAAATATATTGTGAAAGAATATGCTATGTTTTTTAGAATTGAGATGAAAGATCATGTATAATCTTATTTTTAATGATGTATTTTATCATTCAATATATAAGTATTTTGAGTTCATTTTTGACAGAATTATTATGCTTTCTATTAAAACATGTGTTTATCCTTAAAATTTGCTGATGAGATCCTAAAAAGGTTTTATTTTTATTGGTGTAATAAAAAATATATATGAGATTTTTCTTAATTGACTAACTTCTAATTGTTTGCTTTTTCAGCAAAGAACTTTATATTACTAAATTCTTTTCATATCACAATAAATTTAATCACTGTTTCTAAACAAGATTTATATTAGTTTATTTTTTTCTTTCAAATTCTTTTTGCATTTATTATAACGAAATGAGAACTGATATATCAAATGGTTTAAAAAAAAAGGTTTTGTTTTTAGTTGAAATTAATGATTTGATTACTTTAAATTAAGCATTACGTATTTTATCTCGCACTGTTGTCTTTACGCGTTACTGGTTTAAAATATTTCTAAATGAATAGAATTTGAATATTTCAATGTATATTTAGTGTATTTTGATGCAATATCATTTTAACTTGAGAATTTTTGTAAATGCAAACGAGAATTGCCAATAGCAACATCATTGTTTTTGTTTGAACGCGTAACAATTTTATTTATTCCTTTGGTTACTATCTAAACTTAAATTTAAATTTTAAAATGGCGTATCTTGAAAAAGGTCGACGCGAAGATTTATTTGTCTTAGCCACGGAATTAAATTTAAAATTCTATAAATCGATGACCATCGCCACACTCAAAGATCTAATTATTAGTAGTGAAGATTATGACGAAGAACTGACCAAAAACATACATTCAACGATTGTTGAGGATCGCAAAGTCAGAGAAGAAAATTTACGCATTGAAGAGCAAAAGAAATTGCGCTTCAAACAATTGAGGTTAGATGAGCAAAAATGCAGAATGAATTTGAGATGGAAAGTTAAGAATTCAATTAGGCGCTGATACATTCAAAGAGAAAGTGATACTAAATTTCTCATCAAAAGAAATTTCAAAGTTTATACATCGTTTTGTTGAAAGAAGACATCAGTCTTTATCTAAAATTATTTGAACGTCAAGCGCAGAGATTGAATATTGATCAAGAAAACTGGGTTTTCTCATCTGTTAGGTTTGTTACCGACGGAAGTATCTCACATCATAGCGAGAGGCCTGACGATAAAAAGCCAACTCTTACGAACACGTTAAAGATTTACTGCTGAAAACGCTTTTAAACTAACTCCTGAAAAGTTTCTACAACTATTTGTCACTCTACCAAAATCACCTGAAAGAACATGGATTGATTTTTACCAGAGTTAAACACTTACTTCAACGGATGGATAGATGGATTGAAGATAGATACTTTCAAAAAGTTATCAGATCTAATCATAACAGATCAACTCAAACGAAAACTTCTTTTGAATTTAAAGAATATTATCTCGATGAATGGGCAAATATGAACTCCCCTGTTCAATTAGCAGAAAAAACTAGAAGAATTCGAAGACTTTAAAAGGACTCTGAAACAAAATCTAAAGCAGTACATTTGTGAAGAAACAAGAATACAAATTCACAGAAAAGAATCGCAGGTATGAAGCACCAGGAAAATTCGAGTATAACAGGAAAGATAAGAAGTTTCCAGCGTCAACGAATTACAACAAACATTACGAAGCTCCTGTTACCAAGTACCCAATCTGTTCAAAGATATCAAGACAGTGCGAAGAAAGGGTATTACAACAAAAAAAAAATTACGAGAAACACTCTCAAATCACAATGCTTCCAAGCATATGCTCAGACGAACTTTCATATTCAAAAATCGCAGAAATTCAAAGAACCTCCAAATCCAAAAGAAACTTGCACACTCATCGTTAAGGAAGGTTTACGTACTAAAGAGATATTTTTGGAAAGGTGAAAATCACGGCGCTCATAGACAGTGGTAGTACCGTAAGTTTGCTTCGAGAAAACACAAGCAGAAGAATAATGGATCCAACAAATTATCGAAGAACAAGATGCTTCTCACAGGTATTGGTGAAGCACAAGTGACAACTATCGGTTCCTTTGAACATAAGTTCAAAATAGATGATGAAAATTACTCGTTAACTTGGCATGTTGTACCGACTGATAAATTAAAATTCGAAGCAGTTATTGGATCAGATCTTTTGAAACAAGCATCGATAAGTTTTACTAAAGAAGGAGTTAAATTCAACAAATATGAGAATCATGCACAGCTTATGCAAATATCTGCTGAAAATCTTCAAGAAGAACTAAACCTACGTCATGTTGAAAATCATCAACTGGGCTAGGGAAGGAACTGAAAAGCATCAAGACTACAAGCCAGAAAAAAACAGCATCTGCCAGAGTTTAGCCTGGTAGTAAATACAGCCCTGCAAATAGTATGAATCAGTTCCGAGCCGCACAAATTTCTGCTGAAATGGAGCTGCCAAAGGGCGCAGCGCAAAAATGCATAAATGTAGTCGTCAACTGGAAAGGTAAGAAATAGCAGAAAATTCCAGTTTCCGGATAATAAAGTTCCAAATCGTAATGGTAAAAGAAAGATGATCTTCGTGGAGAATGTGCATTGACTACAGAAATGAATCGTGCAGCCGTGAAAGATAAATTTCCGTTTCCTATCATCGAAAATGTTTTTGTGACGACTTTTGCAAGAAGCAAAGGTATATTCTACATTAGATTTACGCAATGGTTTCTTTTCATGTCGATGTTGACGAAGATTGCAGAAAGTACATATCCCTTTATCGTCCCAGATGGACAATTTGAATTCAACGAAGGTTCCTTTCGGACTAAGCACAAGTCCAGGAGTTTTCCAACGCTACGTATCAAGTATATTTAGAGATCTTACTCGGAAAGGAATGCAATCGCTGACGCGCCAGATGATCTCGTCATTCCAGCGAAAAACGAACAGAAAGGCCCGAAAACTTAAAATTATTTTTGAAGTTGCAAATAATACGGACAGAAATTAAGTTAAAGTAGTGCCAATTTCCTTAAAAAGAAAATTGAATTTCTAGGTCACATTGTAGAAAGCGGAACTATTAAAACTATCTCCACGAAGACACACTAGCTGTCCGAAAATTTCGAGAACCAACAACAATAAAACAAGTACAAAAAGTTTTCTGCTTTTTAACTGGATGCTTCCGCAAAGTACATCAAAGACATATTATTGAAAGATAGCTAAACCACTTAGCGACTTAACAAGAAAAGAAAAACCTCTTTTGTTTTCGACTCAACAAAAAGAAGCGCATTTGAAAAAAATTGAACAAAATCATGTCCAGAAGGCCCAATCTTGCACCTTTACAAGTATGGAAGAAAACAGAACTGCATACAGACGCCTGTAAATAAGAGTACGGCGCAATTTGTTACAAGAAGCAGAAGATGGAAAGTTACATCCCGCTTACTACATGTCGAAAAAGACAAATACAGCAGAAGAAAAGTATGACAGCTACGAATTAGAGGTACTAGCAATTATCAACGCTTTAAAGAAGTTTCGTGTTTATCTTTAGACAACACTTTAAAATAGTAACTGACTGTTCAGCATTTCAGAAGACCATGCAAAAAAAGGAGCTAATTACTCGCATAGCCAGATGGGCACTTCAATTAGAAGAATTCGATTATGAAATAGAGCACAGAGCTGGAAGTCGTATGAAGCACGTTGATGCTCTTAGCCGATATCCCGTAATGATGGTATGTAATGATACATTAACTTCAAAGTTTAAAAGCACAAGAGGAAGATGACAACATCCAAACATTTAAATCACTTCTAGAGAGCAAGAACTAATAATTAAATTGATTCACGAAAATGGTCATTTCTCAGTAGGAAAAACAGAAGAAATTGTGAAACAGGAATTTTTTATCCCAAATTTATCCAACGTCGTTAAAAAAGTAATAGTTAATTGTGTTCCATGTATCTTAGCTAATAAGAAAACTGGCAAAAGGAAGGGTTTTTGAATCCTATTTCTAAGGAAAGCGTTCCTTTGGTACGTACCAGCGTTGACTTCATTGGTCCCTTTACCCTCCACAAACAAGTTATCAACACATTTTCACCGTAGTAGACGCATTTACCAAATTTACTTGGCTATATCCCGTCAAAAACTGTGTCTGCTGAAAAGTGCCCTCGAAAACTAAAACAACAGCAGAAAACCTTTGGTAATCCATCAGAATTATCTCGATAGAGTTCAGCGTTCACTTCAAAAAATTATTCAACGACTACTGTGATGAAGAAAACATTCAACATCTACAAATAGCGACAGGTGTTCCTCGAGGAAACGGACAAGTTGGACAAGTTGAACGAATTAACTCGAACTTTGATTCCAGTTCTCACCAAACTATCATTAGATGACTCAATGAAATGGTACAAATACGTTGACAGATTACAAAGAATACTAAATAGTACTATAAGTCGTGCAGTACAAAATGGACACCATTCGAACTATTAGTGGAATCAAAAATGCGTAACAAGGAAGACATCCTAATCTCAAAAGACTTTACTTCTAGAAGAAATGGCGAAAAAGAAAATTAATAGAAATGCGAATTTTTGTAAGAAACGAGATGTAAAAAAGAACATCGAAACCCCTGCAGTCTGAAAGTGTCAGAAAAAAGACGTATAACAGAAGTTAAAGAAAGGAAAGCTTCGTTATACAAAGAAGGTGATTTAGTGTTTCAATCAAAAAGAAAACCTGTTCATACGCTCCTGAGCTGACTGAAACTAAGACCAAAAAGTTCTTGTGTCTTACAAAGTAATAAAAGTTAATTCCAAGGGATAGGCATGAAGCGGAAGGTTGGTCAGCACGATGGACCGAACTCAACCACCACCTCAGCTGTTTGATGAAACATTTTTATGCTTAATTGAATTTTTATTTGTTATTATTTTTAATTTTTCTCATATTATATCCATCTGAGAAATTAATAGGGATGTTCTATGGTAATAATTTCGTTTCCATTAATCATTTTATATTCACTTGTAACATTTATTATATTT
The DNA here is from genome assembly GCA_019973935.1 of Trichonephila clavipes. Taxonomy (NCBI): domain Eukaryota; kingdom Metazoa; phylum Arthropoda; class Arachnida; order Araneae; family Nephilidae; genus Trichonephila; species Trichonephila clavipes. Next base: position 850 of record BMAU01002616.1, on the reverse strand, counting down.
TCGTATTATTCATTATTCTTTTCATTGATGCGAAGGATTTTTATGGTTTAGTTAATTGTAGATCACAACATAGAATATTTTGTTTTTATATGCTTTATTTAGGTCCGGAATTGTGAATATTAGGTATACATCTTTTCAGCTGTAATATTTTATTTTATTATCTTTAAAAATCGTGGCTATTTGTCTTTATTGTAATCCTTACATATTCCAATAATCATCAAATTTATAGTTGTAACTAAAAATAAGCTTGTATTTAAAGTACTTAGCTCAACATTTTGTAAGAGCTGAGAGCATCAGCTCTTGTCAGGAGAGGTGATTTTGTAGATTTTCCCCTTTGAAACATTTAGTTAAAAGGGGTGCTGAGTCATATCCTTTTCAGAGGACCATAAATCTCACTTATTTATTACTGCATTCCGAAGCAGCACCATCTAGTGAGCTGCGTAGCCCGGCTTGAATAATTTTTCGGCAGAGGCCAACTAACCACTGCTTGTTCAACACGTCGCATCTTTACGGCATTTTCGCGCCCAGCGCGGCACCACCAGTCCTAACATCCAAATAATGAGAAAGGTTTATTTCCCTGTCCTCTAAAGGTATAACTCAACTTATAATTAACCTAATTCCTGCATGTCTTTTTGTAATTATCCCCTTTTGTAAATATTTTCCCTTTAACTTTAAATAAATTCTTCTTTTACTTAAATGAAGTATTTGTGTTTAAATGACTTATAGATTCATTTAATTCATCACTCACCCTTAAATACTTACCCCTAGACAAGCCACCTCGCCAATCTAAAATTCCGCCTTCTGAAGAGTCTGATTTTTATTCGAAGATTTATTCGGACTCCCACATATA
>BMAU01002615.1:0-29745 GCA_019973935.1 Trichonephila clavipes | reverse complement strand
TTTTATGAAGATGTTAGTTCCGATAAAAGTTGTTGATGTTGCGCTGCTTAAATTAGATAAGTAAATTAATTGTGTTAAATTTTGATAGTAATTGATTAGGTGTTTATGGCTAGTGCTTGGAATTTTAGATATTGAAGTGACATGTTGTTAGTAGTTTTATATACAAAAGCGAAGGAGGGAGTGGAGAGAAAAAATCTATTGGATGTTCATTTGTGCAGTATTGAATTTAGAGATATTAAAGTTTAAGAAAAGGTTAAGTTTTGACGGAAATAGTTATTGCGTGTTCTTTATGTTTTGCGCTTTGAATTGAGTTTTCTGTTGCTTGGACGTTTGTTTATGATTTAACTCTTAAGTGTTCTGAACGATAAAATAAAACAAAATCCTATCTCATGCTAGCCGCTGTCCATTTCATTCTGGTGAACTCCTCCCGGAGAATTTTCGTCGGCACCTACCCGCGGAGCCATGGTCCAGGGGTGGAACTTGGGTGTTGGTTCTCTCTCGGTGCATTAGTAGGAATTTTTTTTTTCTCCCTCACGCCCCCCTTTGCTGTCGCCAAATTAGTTAAAGTGTCGTCTCGATTCATATGTTTTAGTTGGATTCAATAACCAAATCAGCATCTTCAATCCCATAAGTTTTGCTGTTGCAGAGCAATCCATACATACACTTTTCTGAAATTGGCCACACAATGATCAGGATTAAGTCTTGTTCGATTAACATTTTTCCTCATCATCGTAAAATCCAGGATAAACGCATTGAAATCCGTTTTTCCTGCCACGTAGCAGTTCAGATAAACGCATAGAACTGTTTTTCCCGGTCACAGTAGCAGAGTTCTGATATTCAGCCTCTCTCCAGTGGGTCGCCATTTTTCACCTTTAATTTTTTTGTTTGTTGCTTTCGGATCTAAACTATGATAAATATTTTTTTTTTTTCGTGTAATTTTTGCTTTTATTAATCGTTGAAGGAGTTAGATAATTTTGAGTTGATTTTGATCGCCATTGAAAATTGAGTTGTAATAATTATAAGGGTATATTTAAAAGCTATTTGGATGTAGAGAGAAGTTTATTTTTGAGTTACGGTTTTAGGCAATGGAAAACTGAGTTGTAATAATTATTCATGTACGGTATATTTGAGAAAGTTGGTTTTGATGTAGAGAAGCCGCCTTTTGAGTTAAGGATTTTGGGGTGATTTCGATAAATAATCAACTAATATAGATAAGTTGAATTAATGATTGTGTGGTATACTTAATTGTTTGAGATGAATCTAGGAAAGTTCCTAGTTGGGGATTATGGAGATTCTCGTGTAAATGTTGCCGATAGCACACATGGGTTTAGTTAAGGGTTTTGTGGTCAAGTTCGATTTAATTTCATTTCCGGAAGTTGCAGATAAGTTTAGTTAGCATTATTGAGGTATAGGATATGAATGTGATCTTGCGTAAATTTTGAATGATTGAGGAACCATTTTAAGGTTACTGAGAATTTTGGGTTAATGTTATGAATGATATTTGAGTAATCATTTTTTGATTTAGATTATCGATTAATTGAGTTAGCGGTATTGAGCTTGGAAGTTGAGATCATTTTTTTTTTTGTATATTTGCTATGAGTACAGTTAAACATTGTGACGAGTTTTATTATTATTTGAATTGATTAAGCATTGTATTTCAGTGAAATGTTTTCAAAATGTGATGTTGATTAGTATGAATTTTTTGGCGAGAATTATGTTTAATTATGTAGCACTTGTAATATTTTTTTTTTTTTTTTGTTTTGAAAAATTACATTTACTCTGTATGTGTCGCCTCATGTGGTCAGTGGGTTGCATTATCAATTTATGTTTATAATTTTTTCTGAAATATTCAATTGCATTTGAGGGATTTCTGAATTCATTTCTCAAAATGTAAACGGTATGTTTTTTAAATGATAGAACAGATTGTTTTTTTCCCCAATCTTTTTAAAAAGTATTGTTCGATATAGTTTTTGTTATAATCGGATTTGCACTTGTTTTTGTCTTGTCTGATTCCTGCATTCCTGTTTCCGTGTTGGCGGTTGCCGGTGATCGTAGCTATCGCAGTAAATAGGATGTTTTTCCCGCCTTCGTAAACATTAGGTGCATCCTGATCACATGCACACTCATCGTTTGCGGATTCTAAATTTAATTACACTAATTGTTTTTAAACTTTCAATTGTAACCAACTGCTTGTAGTGAATTATTTTTAAATTTCTTAGGCTGCTGACATTCTCAGAGAGTTATAAATGCTTTTACCGTGCATACTATCCTTCGCTTCAGTTAGTTTGATATTTTAATTTGCAAATATGAATTTAATTACATTATTTTTTTTAAACTGTCAATTGTAAACCAATGCTTGTAGTGAATTTTTAAAATTTTTTAGGCTATTTAGCATTCTCGAGGTTATTTTAATTCCCTTCTTCACCTACGCAAATATTCGCTTGAATTTCAATTTTATTTTATAATACCTTTTTAGGTTTTTTTTATTTTACTTTACGAGAGATTAAAATCATAGTACCTTAGTGAAACATTACAATTTTTATGCTTTGAGCATTGTTCACGTTAAAACAATAAAAAATTCGGTGGTCCGATACATGCAACTTCGCATAGTCGTGTTTGAGATTTATGAAAGATATATGATTATGAGGTGTTCTTTCTCTGTGCCACGTTTTTATTGATTATATATGTTTTCACTTTTACTTCATTTCTTATCATTGTAAAGCATTTTGTTCGATGCTCGTATGTGTGGTTATTGTGAGTATCGAAGCTGTTATATATGCAATTTTGAATTTACTCGGTGTTACTCGTTTTATTTCTTTTTATGATTTAATGGCACATGATTCTTTGTGATAATCTGATTAATTCTATTTGTTATTTTATACATGTTGTTCTTGTGAATTGTTTGTGACCCATTCAACAATTTTTTCATTACATGAATTTAATTGTAGTTGTTAGTAGTTAATTTTTTTTCCCTCTCACCGCTAACAGAATTGGGACTTAATTTTGGAATTTACTTTATAATTTTTTTTTTTCTTCTTTTTCCTTTCTGTTACGTTTTTAATTTTTAAGTTAGAAGAGTGGGGTTGGTGTTTGGAGTCACGGCGTAAGTCAAATGGGGTCAGGTTTTCTTTTCTATACACTGGTTTTGGCTTCATGACTAATATGGTTTCCCTGGGAGACAATTCTTTCTCTTACAGCATGCATCAGCTACTTGTTCCTCACTCATCTGTCAGCCACAGGGTGGCCGATCCCTCGTACAGTTGAAGGACTCCAGTGGATGACATTGTTCAAGGATTGGAGAGAATTTATGTGTTTCTCTTTTTTCTCCCTGCTGGGACATTTATGTTGAAGGACTCCGGTGGATGACATCGTTCAGGATTGGAAGAATTGATGTTTTCCGTTTTATTTTTCTGATGAACAATTCTGTTTATACGATTGTGAATTTTTTGTGTGCTGTTAATTTGAGAGAGGGGGTGGAGTGATGGGAGGCCAGGGCAGATTATTCAACAGACCTCAAAATTTCGAGATTAGTTTTGAATTTGTTTCTTTTTCCCTCACTGAAGGGTGGAATTCCTTCGACAGGGTGTGCCGGGTTCCCGTGCCTGGGGGTCATTAGACAAATAAATTGGGGTGCGTCAACAAATTTCCCGCGTTTCCGAAAGTTCAATAAACCTTAGGGGTTTGGAACGATGTAACTCTGCGCTGGTTCTGGACCATTTAGAGATAATTACGTGGACAAGACAAAGAGTCCGCTCTAGGATTTCTGTGTGAAAAAGTCGGAAAATAAAACGGGACGCACCCTGAATTTTGACAGAGAGGCCGATCCCTAAGCTATAGAATATAAAACTCCACGGAGACTGCCAGGCATCGACCATGTCCATTCTACTCTGTCTTTTCCCTCTCTCAAGCTAAGGTTAAATTTGGTTTTGTAATAGTAAATTCCTACAAATACATGCGCTTAAAAAATAAATTTAATAATGTTTTTTAAAAACTATATTGATCAGTGTATAATTTATTCTGAGATGAGAGTTTTATTATTTAAATTAGTTAACTTATTTAATTGTCATGATGTGATGTGAAAATTGGAATCTGGGTTCAAAGGTTTAATATGTTTAAATACGTTCAAGTCAGCGTCGCATCAGTATTTTATATCCACTATCTTATTGTTTAATATTATAATATTTTCCAATATATAAAAACAATTAATACATTATATAGCTAGCTATGATGCGAATTTAATATGAAGGAATGGGGGAAACGTGAGCTCTTATTCTTGTGATGTCAGATAGATTTGAAAAGCTAATCTTCATTTATATGTACGAGAAATCTGTTTTTTATTAATTAATATTTTGCAAGTGTCATAACTGTGTTTACATTTGTATGGTTTCGTTTTTTTTATTATATTTAGTTTTAGTATTCATTTTGCTTAAATATTTCAACTGTGTGTAATATGTGTTTCTGCTTGATGTTATGTATTTTTGTATATGTTGAAAATAAATTATGTTTGTACAGAGAGAAAGAACTGTCACGCCATTGACTCCCTTTTTAATTTGAGGGAAGGTAAAAAAATGTAGGAAATTAAATTAGATTTAAAATTAAATTCCCTATACAACATTCTTTGGTTTTCCATTACAGCTTCAAGTAGTAAATTAAATACCCAGTTAAATTTATCATAACAAATGGTCCAAATAAACCACTTCTAAGCATTGATCAATATTTTTATAGTCCATACGCCAGCATTAATGTTCAAGTACAACTCATAAAAAAGATGCCACATCTGTGTATAGGGTAAGGCCACTTTATGTTTTCACTGGGCGTCGTTTTCTTTCGATTGAACATTTAGATGGCTAGCTGAAAAAACCCCTTTTAATAAGGTTGGTTTTAACTTGAAAACGTGCCATACTTATAGGAGAGTGTGAACTAATAGTAGAAATTGTGGAAAACAAATACTTTTGCAAATTAATTGAAAAAGTACGCAATGAAAATAGCTAATCATAATTTTCATAACTGAAAAGTCCAGAACACACAAATAAAAAAAAATGCAGTTAAATGTGCACCACCTTTCAAAATATGTCGCATGCCTGAAAAAAAGCAAGTTTTTGCATAACGGTGGAGATGTCACCAATCTTCCTAAGACCAATATTGTCATCTACCTTTAAGATGTGAATGTAATTCCAATCATGAAAGTAAAGGCGACAAAGCATATAATAAAAAAAGAAAGGAAAAAATAGTCTGCGTAAGGGTTGTGTGTTGTATGGGGTGAGTGGAGGCATTCTGTTCAAGAACGGCATAGAAAAGATGTGATAAGAGTGTGGGGCGAGGGTAAGTCATTCTTTATTGTGTCTTGAACTTTTAGGAATTTGGGGGTTCATGTATGACCTGATTGGGCTGCTTTTGCTATGTCAAAGAATTTAACTTTATTCTTAGGAAGTTATAATGGTAAAGAATCATTCAGACGCTCTTAAAGTATCCAACACTTTAAAATGACTAAATTCTGTGAAAACAAACATACACACACACACACACACACACACATATATATATATATATATATATATATATATATATATATATATATATATATATATATATATACATATTATTTTTAATATGAATACAGCTGTCTTTTGCAGAATATGCTTTTTTTTTTTTTTTCATTCAACAAAACCTTGAGGAAATGGATCCTTAGTCTACGAGAAGTGAACATTATTTTTTTAAAAAAATGCTTGTTGGCGAGTGTGGGTGTGTATTTGAGAGATAGCTCTCAAAATATGGCAAATCAATGTTAATGTAACATTTTGAACCATGTATTTATAACATTTTCTACAGAATATACTAAATTCATTCTTATTTTTATAATTATTTTTGTGTTTGTTGTCTGTTATATAATTAATTATCTCATAAAGAAAGTCATATATTTCTTATTATACTTACTTAATCTACTAAACTTTTAAAATTTTAATAAGACATTAAATTTTATTATATTTTTCTAGATAAATGCATTTTATTTGTTGTACTTGTAATACTTATACTGATATTGGTTTATTATATTTTCTCCAATTGCTTGTAAGATTTTAAAAAATATTGCTAAAATTTTATTTATAATTGTGACTTTTGTAAAATTTAGATACTTTTTAATAGAAGCACTTAATTTCAGCTTAGATCAGGAGCCAGTGCATCGTTCGTTCACGTGGTTCTTCGCAAATTAGCCGGTGTCGAAGTAAAGTTCTGCTATGGGAGGCAGGTGAGTTGCTCTGGTATGTTTGACCCAACTAACACTTGGAGTGTCGGAGATTAATCACAATTTCCCCCTCTGCATGGCTTGTATAGCAACCAGGAGAGAATCACTGTTGACACAACAGTGACTTAAAATTTAGCTATATTGTTTTTGAATCTTTTATAAATTACTTTGTTAATCGTCATGGCGTGGAGTACCTAATATTATCTTACACAAATACACAAAATATATTCAGATTAAGTGGCTACAACAGAGAACAAGAATGTCACAATTGCAAATTATTACAGCAATACATAGTTTACAAAAAGCATGATAACACTTTTATAATAATGCTAATGATATACTAATGAAGGTGTTACACATATATGAAAATTCTTCATTGAAGACACTGAATGGTGCATATTTACAACAATATAGATACGAAATTTAATTTGTCTCAAATGGAAGAAAAGGTATATTTTCACAATTGTAAGTAAATTGTTTAAAACAAAAGTATACAATAGCAGAATCTGAGTTTTCATTCATGACTAAACTTAAAATTATCAGAGAAATAGAAACATCTTAATTTAGAAATATGAACAATTTGGGAAACTTTCTTTACAAAGAATTTGGTTTTGTTAATTTCATAAGAAATTCAGAGCATTGCTTTATTATTTCATAAGGGCCAGAAAAAGGGGAGCTCAATTTTCCTCGTATTAGGGTATTGAACTCTTCATACACCACAAGATCCCCGGGTTTGAATTTTTTTCAATACAACGAGCATCATATCTAAACTTATTTTTAGCACGACAATCTATTGTTCTCTGCAAGGCCAATCCACGTGCTTCATCATTGTGTTCATAGTATTTATTCTGATCTATAGGGGATTGATATGGGAAAAGAGCAAATAACAAGTATGTTGGTGGGTATTTAGTAATTGAGTGTGGAGTTGAGTTATATTCATTACACTAGGTCTAGTAGTTTTGTCCATTTGGAATTTTAGTAGATGAAACATTTGCCTTATTTTTAGAGTCTAGTTACAAGAGATTGATTCACACGTTCATTTTTACCATTTGTTTGAGGGTGATGAGCTGTAGTTAACAAATGTTTTATATTATAATTTCTAAGGATTTTTAATCTGGAAGAAGCAAAGGCATCATTCCTATCCAGTTAACACTTTTTCAGGAATTAGGATTTGAAAGAAGACTTGTTTTAAGATATTTGCATAGGTTTCAGAATTTTTATTTTTTGAAGGAAAAACCTACACATACCTTGTTGCATGGTCAATCTGAATGAAGAAAACATTTTTGTAGATATATAATAATTGAAACCTCCAACAGTAACCACAGATATAAACTTAAAAAATTTACTGGTAGGGGGAACTAGTTGCAGTAAGCAAAATTTCTTTTGTTAAGCTCACATACCATGGAATGTTTAACAAGTTCCCTAATATCAGTCGTAATGTTACGCCATTAGTATTGAAGTGAAATTAAATTAAACATTTTTTTAATACCAGGATGACCAAACTGCTCATGAGCTTGATTCAACAGTTTTAATCTTAATGAAAATAGAATAACTCTTTTATATAAATTTTTCTTTTTAATTACTATTACATGTTTGACCTCATGGTATTTAGGTCCGTAAAGGTTAAAATTATTTTCATGAGTTTTAATTTCATTAATGTCTAGTAAATGACGTGAATGTTGAAGGTGGTGAACAACTCTATGTCTGGATACCATGCAAGCTTCAATGTTAGTAGAGAGAGAGAGAGAGAAAGAGAGAGAACCCTTTAAATATTTAAGTACATAATCGTACACATACTTAGTTTTAATGACCAGCGGAATAATCAACCTCTACAATTTTTAACATTTTTTAACCAAACAAGAGCTGCATGTTCAGTATGTATCATAAATATTTGGCCATGCAAGTGTTAATAAAATTTATCTGAAACATATGTTAATGAAAGGCACTCTAACTCAGTTATAGCATATTTTTTTTCGTAGTCTCTTAAGGTTCTAGAATAATAAGCAATTGAGTGTAACACATTTGAGGAATCAGGTTTTTTCAACACAGCTCTAACACTTTTTTGTGATGCATCAACTAAAACATGACAAGTTAAATCAGGATCATACAAATGTATAACAGGTTTCGTTATTAAACTTTATTTTAGTTTTTCAAATGCATTTTGACATTCAACATTCCAATTAAATTTCACATCATTTTTAATAACACATTTAATAGATATCAAAGGTCAGCATATTCTGGAATAAACTTATGATACACATTTATTGAACCCAAGAATCTTTGAAGCTCTTTTACATTATTTGGTTATTTCAACTTTTTGATAATGTCGATATTAGTATTGCTTTTTGGTACCTTTACCCCCTTCTATTTCCTTTCCCAAAAAGATAATTTTTTAGTTTGGGAAAAGACACATTTAGATAGTTTCAATTTAAAATTTATTTTTGGCAAGTGTCAAAAAAGTTGTCTTGAATGATTCCAATGTTATTTTTCTGAGGAAGAAAAAAGACTATGATATCATTCAAATAGTTCACGCAAAATCAATTTTATACTTAGTTAATATTCTTCAAATTAATCTATTAAAAATTGCAGGGACTGCCTTAAGGGGCCACAGGGGTGTTAAAAATGTTTCGAGAGCACAAAATACAAACAATTTTCGACTAGAAATAATTCTTTGAGATTAAAATGAAATAATTTGATTCTTTTACACATTTCTTATAAAGGTATAAAAGTTTCAAAAAAAGTATAAAAATATCTAAAAAATATAATCATAATTTTAAAAATAATAAGCACAAAAAAATAAGAAAAGTTTTTGTACGAAACAAATAGTAAGTTTTACGACGCGCATGATATTTTCCGCAATAATAATTCTAATTACTAGCAATAAGTTGATTTATAAAGTCAAATATATCCTTATTACATGCTAGCCTATCTTATATAAATAAAATAAAAAATAATATTTTTTAAAAATAAAAAGTACATTTTTTAAAATTTTTTTAAAATTGAATTTTTGTTGAAATATTTGAAAAAAAAAAATTAAAAATTTATAATACTATAAAAAAGCTAGGATTTGAAGATTATGATAGAATTAACAATTCTGTAAAGTTTTATATATCAAAAAATGATAGTTTTTGAAACGCAATGCGCGTAATTGAAAAAAAACACAAACTGAGAAAAAGGGCTTTAAAGTTTTAAAATTGAATTTGAGAAAATAAATCTTAAAACTTACATGCTAAAATGCTCCAGGATCATAAGATATACCTTCCTGTTCCTGAAACAGCTCAATTTCTTTACTTTTTTTAAATTTTCTTGGCTCTGCGAGCTTCAAAAGATGATTCTAAGCGCCTCTGTCTTGACGTAAAGATTCGACCATTGTCACGTTCAGCCAGGGACACACAAACATTTCTGTTAATTTCCAAGCCAAATTTCTCTAAAATAGTAATAAGTATTTGATTTTCATCATTAAAAACACTGGTTGCTAGATTTGCAGCAATCTCTGCAATCTGAAGACTAGAACCAATCGTCTTAGGACAAAACTTCCAAATTAATGAATTTAAACTTTCATTAGGATTCTGTTTCTTACCTCCTAAACATTTCTTCAGGAGTGCCGGATGAGATAAGTCTGCAAATACAGGCTTAATTACATCTCGAACAGCTTTCGCAACTGAGGGTTTGTGTTTATAATTTTGTAAATTATTATTAATTGCGGCATTATATACTTACACCATGTATTTGGATTTGCAGGACAAAACAGTGCATCGGTTCATCATCAGTGCTGCAAGAATGACCCCAAGCAGCCCAAATGGCTTTCCGCATTTCCTTTACACTAGTAGAATTGCATCGAATAGCATTACCATAGTAATGCGCAAGTTTATCAATTAAACTATCAGTTAATCTACCTTTACCGCCAATAGTTTTACCATCATATAATTTCTTTTTACTATATACTAATTTAAGCTTCCTAAGTCTTGTACCCATTCTCTTTTGCACATGGCCTACACATTCTATTTTCTGAATAAGATGGTGATCACCGTATGGCTTGTTTTCAGAAAGGACATTGAATGTTTTTGTGTCGCCATATCCTATGTAGTTCGAATATTTCAGGTTGTGAAGCTTTTCTGATCGATTAAAAATCCTCAACATCCCGTCAACCTCCATCTTACCAGCAGAGCCAGAATAATTTTTTCTACATGAAATCTTATGCGCTCTTTGCCATTTTTATTGTACTTGATACCAAATTTTACCCCTTTATAACTGTCGCATCCTTTGCAAAATGAGGACAACACTTCCCTATCCAAAACCTTACCTGTTTCGGCCCCTATTACAGTACATACTCCAATCAACGATGAATGTCCTCTCGTCTTCCAAGTACCATCACCACTTACCTTTAAAAGGTCATCAGGTGACGAAGAATTTTCTTCGATAGCTGCTCTTTTCATGCTTTCTTCCGCGACATCCTTCATAACACGTGAAAGTTTATGATTAATAACATCATATGATTTTTGTTCAACAGGATTAGGAAGACTCATTACAGCACAAAAGGTTTTTAATGACTCTAAACCTTGGCCTATGCATCTCATTGCTAAAATAGATCTTCTGTTAATTCTTGGAGCATTAATTTTATTCCCAGTGTTTTCACAGCTTGAAAAAGTACAAACACTCCCACAGTTTTTACAACGTATTTCAAAATTCGAACATAAACCACGAGTGGACTTTTCATTAATTGTTAATGGTTTATAACATTTTAAACAACATGATACTGATAAAATAGAGCTAAAAGTTGAAATAAAATCAAAAAATACGATATCCTTTGAAGTTTTCACTTACCTTAACAAGATTTGACTTTAATGAAGTCTGATATCCTGAGATTTTATTACTGGAAGCACACATTTTTATCTCTCCTTTCTGCAACATATGTATGAGAACACACCTTCATGAATTGGTTCCCTCTAAATCTTCTTTTCTTAGGACGTTTACCTGAAGGTCTACGATGAGTATTTTCCATTTCAATTTTGATAAACGGTTTTAAACAACGCTGTTTTGAATTTCGATAAGTTAATTCAAACAATGTGCTAGCATTACCAAAACAGAATCAAAACACGTTAAAAAGTGTGTTGAGTTGCAAGCTTCCTTTTTAACTAAGCAAGTGTTTAAAATATTTCATGAGGCTTTTTAAAAACAGAAAAATAAAACGTATGCGGAAATCAAGAATAAGTGGGCGTGGCATGTAGCCATTTAAACATTGTTATTACTAAATTGCTGTTTGGAATTTTTCGAATAACTTTGGAAGTTTTTGTAGTACTATCACGGGGTTGGTAACAAAATGTTCAAAAGAAAATGAGGAACAACATATATTTTTTTCGAAAATTCGAAAAAATCCAAGATTTACACCCCTGTGACATCTTAATTCCAAATGGTAATCTGCTCCATTCATATAATCCAAAATTAGTGCAGAAAGCAAGTTTCTCAGTAACCTTTGGATGAATTGGTACATGCCAATAACCGGAAGCTATCTCTAAAGTTGAAAAAACAATTTTCTTGAACTAATTCGTCTAATAAACTATCCATAATAGACACTTAGTTAAGAATCTATCTGCTTTACATAAAGCATTTAATTTTGTGAAATCTATACAAAGTCTGGTATTTTCACATTCATCACGTTTAAAAGCTAAGATTACTCGGGCTGAATAAAGACTATTACTTTCTTTAATTAAACCAGCTTGCAGTAATTTCTCATTTTGAGCCTTAATTTCTTTTCCCTGAATAGGAGAAGTACGATAGTGTTTGAGATAAACAGTTAAGTCAGATTTGAGTATAATTCTTTGAGGTTCAATTCTTAATTGACTTACATCATACTTGTCCTTAGAAAAAAATTGAATAATAATGGGAAATTTTATTTCTCTTAACTCCCACCTATTATCTATGACGTTCTGCGGTAGAACGTTTTGATCCTCAGAGATCTGAAAATGAAGGGGAGTTCCCTTTGTTTCTTCGTTTATATGTAAGGAATATTTTGTTAATTTATGTATTTATTTGATTTAATTACAATATTTTCATTTTTTTAGTTGTAGATGACTGCAGTCAATAGTACGTTTAAATTTTGACAGTTCTGGTAGTCCAAGTATAAGATAGAGTAAAGTGTGATCTACAAGATTCTCAACATTACTAATTTAGAAATAGCACCTATTTTTAAAATAAAATGAGCATGTTTTACTCAAATTTATTGTACCTTGGGTTTGTTGTACCGTTAGGCTTTGAGTATTTTTCTTTTTTAACTGGTGTTTACTTACAAAATGATGAGGTATAATGAACATAGTTGATACATGACAAGGGTTTCTTTTTAATACATGGTGTTCCCAAAAATTGTAAAATTTGGGATTCTTCGGTTGGAGGGTCATCATTTGGTTGCATAGGTATTCGAGGGGGTACTTGCCTTGCCGTGAGTCAGAAATGTCACGTTTGAGCCCATTGATAGTCATTTTGAAACCCCTGGAATTCACAAAATCTACACGGGTTAGTTCAGAGCTTCTCAAACTTTCAATACTGGCGCCCCGCTTTTCAATCACAATTTTTATCGAGCTCCCCCCTTATACATTAACAATGTACTGAATGCAATAAAAATGCACTTTGACGTTAAAGCAACAACCTTTATTATAAACCTTACAAATTCATGACATAATTATTAAATTGTGTCTATGTTACTTTTAAGCAAAGAAAAAAAATAAGTAATAAGATAATCATGATGCTATTTTTCTTTTCTCTAATTTTTAAATTGGAACATATTGCAAAATGCTGTGGTTGCTTGGAAGACAAAATATAGATATCAGCTAAATGCAGAAAAAGAACTCAGAGGGTCAATTTCTAATCATAAGAATTCCTTTGAAAAAACTTTGCTCTGTAAGACAAGCCCATGGAAGTCACTAATACTTATTAAACTTGTTCTTAATTTAGTATTACTTAATTAGTTATAAAATACTCTGTTCAGCAGTGATAAATTAAAAGTATACCGGTCGATGTACCCTCTCTTTGCATAAGTTCATTTATAAGAAAATAAAACATTCTTGATATAATCGCTTAATTGTAGGGAGAGTAAAGCCAAGTGTGCGACAATGTTTACAAAAATGTAAAATGATTTTTTATAAATGATTGCTCAAATTATAATTAATTTTAAGTGAACTGTAATTTTAAGCATCAAAGAATTAGCATTTAGAATTGATGTGGAATAATGAACAATAAAAAAATTATGAAGAATGATTGTATTATTTTTAATATTTTAAGCGAAAATACTTCAATATGTTTTAACACTGGAGCAGGCGGGCTCTCGATACTAATGGTCGAGCGGGGTTATTGAGTCACCCCAATCCTTTTTTTATAATTATTTTTATAGCACACAATAAAAATCGTAATTCCAGTGAATAATTTAATTAAGAAAAAATATACTCACCCCCTCCTACTTTCAAGGACACAGAAAATATTTCGGGAAAAAAAGTTATTACACCGGGAACTCAGACAAAACAAGTACCTTAAGATCGTAAAAAAATGACTTTCACTCCCAAAAAAGAAGTAAATATGTGACAAATATATTTTAGTTCAAGTTAAGATTGTCAAACAAGAGGATAGTGTCAGGGCCATTGGTAACAATTAAACAGTTTTGCCAGAATTAACGATTTCGTGCACTCTGTGCTCGGCATGACCGCTCCCGGATTAAAAGTGTATTTATTACAATATGGATGTTCTAAAAAGGATAAAGAACGTTTTTCATTATGTTTGGCTTAGTAATCCTTCAAACTTCCCTAAATGAAAAAACAAATACATAAGAGCAGGGACGTAACTAACCGTACAAGTAAGCTCGAAGGTCAAACCTCAGAAAATACATTCTGCCGCCTTCAGCTGATGGCAATAATGTTTAACAGTAATGAACTTTTTATCTTCCTAATTTTTTTTTGATTATAGGTCTGGGTTTTGTCTTTCCTCTGAAAGAGTAGTGTTTTCGCTTTGAAAAGAAAACGTAATAAAAATATGTCTCATCTTGGAAATAAAGCAAATCGAATAAAACTTTTTTTATTTGGTTATAGTAACAAATAGAGCTAAAAATGAGGTTTTGAAGTAGAAGCTTTTATTTTTGATTGTGTACAATTGCAGATTTTATATATATATATATATATATATATATATATATATATATATATATATATATATATATCATCTACATTCTACCCTGATTATCTCAAGCTCCTTAAAACTAACTTCAACTGTAATAGGGTGGAATTCTTGGATTTAGACTTGCATCTTATTAACAATAATGTAGTCAGTAACATTTTTGACAAAAGAGATTCGTTTAAGTTCCATATAATTAAAATTCCTGTATGGAACAGTAATTTTCATATATCAATTTACAGAAATATCATTTTAAATTTTTTATTTAGAAATGATAACTTAACTACCCACAAAATAGATAAATACAATAATTTAAAAATTTTTCAATGTTGTTTAGATCATGAATACCCTTTTAATTTCTTGAGATCTTATATTCATCACAAATACATTAACCGTCTTGCTACTTCGAATTCAAATCCACCACACAACAATAGGTTTTCAAAGTCAGCATGTTAGTGGTCTTGCTGTGAAGATTATATCATAACACTCATATCACAGTTTACATTTTTTCCACACTCATCTAAAACATCTTACACATTTTTGACAACCAACCAAATTAGAGCCTAGCAATTTTACATTTTTGGCAATCAACCAATTCAAATTTTACCATATTTGATTGTCGTCATTCTATACTTGTCTTTGCTGGCTAGTTTAAAAGTCAGCTCAAAAGATATGTTTATGTTTTTTCGAATTTTTTAACTTGGTGAATAATTGACTTTCATTAATGGCAAGATGCTTGTTTCTCTTCGTAAAAGCTTTGTGAGTAAAGAAATTTTTGTTAAATTATTTTTTGAAAGATACTTTTCTTATGTAATTGTTCTAGTATTTTTCTACTTTTCTTACATAATTATTTTTGTGATTTTTCTGCATTAAGAGTTTGGGAGAGTTTGTTACATAATAGTAGTGATTGGTTTTATCATGCTCTCTGAGTTATACTTTCTCTGAAGCTTTGTTTATTTTATTTGGTTTTCCTACCGAGTTGCAAAGGGAAGGTTGGCGCCTTCAAACTAGTTTAACCCCACTTATTCGGTCCTAAGTCCGAAATTGCTTTCTGACTCGCTAGGTTCTTCTTTTTGTAGTTCTTTTATTTCTCTATAATTTTGTTCTTCATGTTCAGCTTTCATATTTTTATTACGTAATTTCTTGTTATGTTCTTTATCTATTATTTCTTGTTTTTGATAAATAATACATATTTCTTTTATATATATATATATATATATATATATATATATATATATATATATATATATATAATTTCCGTGTAAAAGTGTATATTTTTTATTATGTCAGAAATTATTTTGTTTTACTGCATTCTAGTAAATATGTTTTTTTAAATCTTTTATTTTCGATATGCTCGTGCCCCCTTTGTAGGTTTACCGTGCCCCCTCATTGGGCGTGCCCCACAGTTTGAGAAACACTGGGTTAGGTGGTAAGTTACTCTGAAAGTGCATTTTCGGACTGTTAAATGTTATAGGAGTTTGGTTAGGAACCTGGCTTTGTGCAAATTTATTTGGTCTAAAATATCTAGGTTTCCAATTCTGGTATAGTTTTCCCTAGAATCATTAAATATTGGGGTTCTAGAATTACTAGGATTTTTAATTTTGTTCTGTTCTCTGTTTTGAACTTTTAATAATTATTCGCGGTTACTCTTCATTGTGTTGTGTTACTAGTTAGATTTATAGTGAGTAACTGCCTTAAAGTAATGGGTAATTATTTGGATTAAAAGCTATTAACTGGATTGGTTGATTTAATTGGTTTTCAGAAGTTGAAGCTTTTAATATATCACTTGTTTCCGTCATATTTGTTTTTTTACTACCACCTAAAGGCATAAAATACTTAAGAATAATATACATGAAATTAAAATTATTATCAAAAGTAGTATTAATAACAATATCAAAAAGTTTTACATATAAACAAACAATCACGATTTATAATAATTAAATTCAAAGGCAATTAATGCAATTTTAAAAGATACATATACCAAAATATCAGAAATCAAATAAAAATACCAAATCAAGTATTAACGTTTTCAAACTTAATAACAAATGCAAGTCAACTATCATAAATTTACCATAATAGAATATTAAGTAATTATTTTTCGATCTTAAAATAGCTAAAATTACGAATTTGAAGCTATGGAATCCATCACAAAATTTTAGTATTTGAAGAGTATAAGAATATTGATAAGTTTTTTTTATTATTCAAAGTTTTAAAAAACTTTCCATTTTTTTCTCACAACACATACTTTTTAGGATCTGAAGAATCTTGCTTGTACACTTCTATTCTGTTGATTATCACAATGAAGTATTTGGAGAACTTTCTTGACACACACACTATTAGAATTCCGTTGATTTTCGAAATTAAGTCTGAAGAAACTTTCTTTTAAATTAATCCTATTCCGATCCATGTAGACGTATATTTTTTTCTCTCTATATTGCGCTTCTTTTCAATTTTTGAAGCAGTCATTTTTATACCTACCACGTATATAACAAGATAAGCTGGTTCCACATCCTACCGGCATTTATCATGTATTGGAGTTCTTAGATTGACAGGAGAAATGCAACGATTAGCTGTTTATCGTATTATATATTATTTCGATATTCAGCAAATCAATCTGCTGCACCTGCCATGACAAACGAGTTCTATTTCAGCAGTGATCCGGAGACAGTGTCGTTCGTTCACATGGTTCTGTAAGTTCACTCGAGTGAAATCAAAGTCGGGTTGAAATGTTCTGGTAGGTTTCACTCCAACTGACACTTGAAGGGTTGGGGATTCATTACACACACACAAACACACTCCCACACACACACACATATATATATATATATATATTTGTGTGAGTGTGTGTGAAGAGGGGAAAAGGGTACTAATTACAACTACTTTCTTATTTCAGTGCCCTTTGATCAAGAAAGGTTTCAGAACCCCCCTGACGTAAGATAAAAAAGCCTTAAGTTAACTTCCAAGCGGTTAGCATGGCTTTTTCTACCATACAAGATGCTTCAAAAACGGACCACACGGAATTTTCGTAAGGCCGGGGACTCATAAAAATGCACCAAATGTACTTTTACCTCCTCAAGTAACGTGTTCGAAAGCGGTAAAAGCCGTGTCTTTGAATTATCCCCCCCTTCAAAGATTTAATATCTTGAAAGATAATTAGAGATGTTCGAGGACATAATGGATATTGAGGGTGAAGTTTTATGTCTCGCGAGGAGCCAGTTATTTCCCTGCAGCAATCATAAAAAACTGGGAAGAATTTCTTAAACCCAAGAAAGCGTACGGAAATAATTGCAAGTCAACGAATTGAGAGGAAAGAGGATAGCTTGATAAAATCATTTTTTTCCTTAGCTTAAAATTGAAATGGAATGTTTTATAATGTATGTCTAAATTTTTTAAAATATCTATAGAATTTAAATTCAAAGTATGTATTAAAACATTGAGGTTAATTTACTGTTTCATTTTTCTTATTTTAACCAATACTTTCAGGGATTTTTTTAAAAAGGTTTATTTCGTTAAGTGTCAAAAAGTAACAAAATAAAAAAAAAAGGTTAAAAATTTAAAATCTTTTAAAATTTCGGACACTTCTAGACATGAATAATTTTTAAGCTTCTGTATTACATTTGAAAAAAAATTTTACGCATTGCTAAAAACCTATTTAAATAAATCTTTTAGTTTTTATAATTTTAAAGCCAGGTATTCAGGGCATCTTACATAGAATCCCTAGCTTTGTAATGTTCAGATAACGAATTATATTTGAATTTTAAATGTCTGATCATTAATTTCATTTAAAGAGAACGTAAATTACAATCTTATATTTTTAAACTTGAATCTTGATATAAAGAGTAATCAAAAGCATCTGGACAAATTTACAGTTAACATTTGTGCATATAAATAAATATAAAGATCCTTTTTAAATTCATGTTAAAAAATAACCATTTATGCAAAATCCCTCTTCATTTATGTTCCATTAGTGGTTGACTGAAGAAAACGTTATTAAAATTTGGTCATTTTCATAATCTTAACCATACAAAACTAGGAATTATATATATTAGCTGCACTGAAATTCTGTATTTGAATTTCGAAAAAGATATTTATGCCTGTCTCACATACTCAGTTGAAAAATTTATATTTACCATAAATAATAATAATTCTTTGGATATTTAATTATATTTAGATTAAATTTTTAATGTATATATTATATTCCATTTCTAATATTTTTTTTTCATGTATCCTTAAATTTCATATAATTTAATTAAGTGGGGGAATATTTTAAAGTCGCACTATCTCTCTCTCTCTTCTCTACTCAACTAATCGAGCGCTTTTGGCGACGGACCTGTGGCCGGGGTAGCCATGTTCAAGGTATCGGATCATGGTTGGCATGCCACGAGTTTGAGCCCAGTGACGCAAAAGACCCGCCGTGTAGGGGAGCGATGCACGTTAAATCTGTAGAGAGCTTAAACCTCCTCCCTTGTGGAATTGTGGTAGTTAGGAGGGGGAGGGTAACCTTCAGTCAAATGGCGCCCCGTCACTTGACCATGCTTCAAAATTACGTGAAGTCCTTCACCAAAAGCCTCGTGTAGCTGAACAGTGCGACGTTAATATTCCCTCACTTTGCGACGGGCCTCGTAAATATAAACCATGGTCTAGTGACGAGGATGATGCTTGAGCATATCTTCCCTACACGGCGTATCTTCTGTGGTACTGGGGTCGAACAAATGGCACGCCAGCTACGAGTCCGTTACCTTGACCATTAGCCTCCCGCGGCTTTACATTTTGGTATAAACTGCATATTATGAGTAAAAATATGCTGAAACATTTGATGAACTTATAATAGATTTCTACATAGAAGCTGATGTGCTGAGATGTTAAACAGCAATATGTTATGAGAATACTGATGATACAGTTTTCTTTGAATCATTCAATTACCCAAACTTCAGTTCGAAATTTATTCGTTTTTTTCACATTTAATATTAAATAGTCTCCATGACAAATTAATAGTTTAACGCGGATTTCATAGATTATAAAAATAAAGGTATAAATGACATTGTTAATAATAAGTTTTTATAGTTTTGAATTCAGACTCTTTGCAGGAGTGAATATTATAATGTTGAAGTAGAAATAGAAAACCAACATTTAAAATATATGAAACCCACATTCTGCATTTCCGTGACCTGGATTTAGTTTGAAGACGGCATTTACTTAATAGGGCAGAGTAAGCGTGCAAGGTAGACATTGTGAGTAAACAACCAGGCCTCTTGGGAGTTTTGGCAGGTAATGAACATCCCATTGTTGTTTTCAGTAAGGAATAGAAAAATAACAAGTGCATAAAAAATAAGCCATATATATATACATACACTCTGGCCTGCAAAAATATATGCACCCAGAAGAAATCAAGCTACAATCACGAAACTCGGTAAGAATGTAGTCTGGTAAGAGATATGCAAATGATTAAAATTTCGAAGCCAATGAGATGGCTATGTGCTATGCGCATATTAGTTGCGCAACTGGAGAGCTTGGGGTGCTACGAACGAGCGCCGTAGTCGGCTATCCAGGTGAATCTGATGACTTTGATAGACGATATTGAGACTTAGGATGCTCTGGGACGTAACCGGCGGCAGTACGAGCAGCCGACGGACTTTGATAGGCGCCGTATAGTAGGCCTCAGAGAAGCAGGTTGGTCGAATAGACGTATCGGCCGCCACCGGTCGGAGCGATATGGTAGCTGCTCGGTGTTGGCAACAGGGATCACAGAAGGTGAGTGTACCGTCAAAGAGGGTTAAGACGTCCCGGAGAACACAAAATGATTGCGAGGATCGTTAATCAGAAAAGTAACGCCACTCCCTCCGGCACCAACAACGTCGCTAGCATCGATTCAACGCCACTTACCTCCTTCCAGACATCCAGTGTCATCAAGAGAAACCATAAGGAATAATGACTGACCGAAGTTGGCTTTATGGAGCCGACGTCCGCTAAGATGCTTACCACCGACCCCACATCATAGGCAGTGTCGACTGGATTTCCGCCGACCTCGGCACCGGAGTGTGACAGACTGGCGACGCGTCATCTTCGATGAATCCTGATTCAGTCTCAGTGTTGATGACCACCGCACACGTGTCTGGAGGCGCACCGGCCAGCGGTCCGATCCGGCATTTATTGTCGAGCGGCATACAGTACTCCCGGCCAAGGTGTGTAGCGGTGGGGAGCAACTTCTTGGGACACACGAGATCATCTTTAGAGGTCCTTCAAGGCACTTTGACAGCCTCACAGATACGTGGATGATATTTTAACGCTGATTGTGCTACCTATGCTATCAAGTCGCCCAGGTGCCATTTATCAACAGGATAATGCTCGTCCACATACTGCGCGACTCTCCCAACAATGTCTTCAAGGATATGACGTACTACCATGGCCTGCCAGGTCCTGCCCAGATCTTTCGCCAATAGAGCATGTCTGACGCGCTGGGAAGGCAACTGCAGCCGTCCCGAGATACAGGAGAATTAACTGCGCAGATGCAAAGACTATGGCAGGATCTTCCACAGGGGGCTCATAAGTGATCCTAATTGAATCGATGCCACGCCGAATTTCGGCTTGTAGCAGCTACCAGAGGTGGCTTTACTACTTACTGATTTTTAACCTTTGCAAAACCGCTTAATAAAATGATATTTTGTTCTGAATTTTAATCATTTGTTTATTTTCATATACACTACATGCATACCAAATTTCCCGTGAATGTAGCTCAATTTCTTCTGGGTGCATGTATTTTTTTGCGACAGAGTGTATATATACATATATATACATACATATATATATACATATATACATACATATATATATACATACATGTATATATATATACATATATATATACATATATATATATACATATATATATATACATATATATATATACATATATATATATACATATATATATACATATATATATATACATATATATATATATACATA
Source organism: Trichonephila clavipes (assembly GCA_019973935.1). Classification (NCBI taxonomy): domain Eukaryota; kingdom Metazoa; phylum Arthropoda; class Arachnida; order Araneae; family Nephilidae; genus Trichonephila; species Trichonephila clavipes. The sequence continues at coordinate 8,384 of BMAU01002615.1, read as the reverse complement.
TATATATATACATATATATATATATACATATATATATATACATATATATATATACATATATATACACACACACATATATATATATATATATATATATATATATATATATATATATATATAGGCAATTTTATATTTCGTCCTTCTAAACTTTACTCCTTTTTAAACATGTACTGCCAAAATACTCTCTTTGTATATTTATAAAATTTTAAAAATATAATGATTATCTTACAAAACATTTTAAATCAGGGGCGGCAACCATGTAGCTGATACGTGCCAAACCAATCTATCAGTATCATTCAGCGTCAAACAATTTCTTTGCGGAGTCAAAATATTTTTCACATTAAGAAAGATTTTTTCTTTGATATGCCGAATCATAAGTGAAAAGCAGAGTACATGCAATTCTTCTCTTTTCAACAATTAAATCCTAGCAATAACACTCAATTATTTACAAAATAGCTGTAAATTTATCCTTTTAGAATTACCTTTCAGATTATTTTGTAGTTTCATAAATGCCCATAACTCAGAAGATGTTTGTCAAATAAGGTCTATGATCAACTTCCATCCACTCAAGAATTGACAAATTTGTAGAGTAGTGCTGAGTGCCACTAAGAATTGTACCACGTGCGCAAAATCCATAGATTGCCGACACGTTTTAAAATGTTCTTATTAACTAACCATCTCCTATTCAAACACAATTTATATGACAAAAAAGGGTTTTCATTCATTTTGTAGGGAATTGTATTAGATTCAACCATACGTAATTTTGTGTTTCAAATAAATTACGTTGTTTCGGGGATCCCCTTAGAGCAAAATGAAAGGAATTTGACATAATTATAGTAAGTTTCTCTAAAAGGGGAAACGTTCACTTTCAAAATACACTGCGTAAAGTGGTTTTAGGTGTAAGAAGTTATATTCACTATTATTCCTAAAATAAATTTTGATATTTTGGTTTTTCGTTAAGTTTTGAAGTTATTCCTTCAAATATAATTCTCCACTACCTTTCCTTCAATCTTGCTATTTTCTTTTATTGCTATGGTAGCCTGGTGGTCATGGCTTTGAACTCGTGCCCGATGTTCGGACCCTGGTGCCACTAAAGCCTAGTGTTGAAGAGGAGCTGATGCACGTTAAATATATCGAGGCCCAAAGTTCTCACGTTGGTGTTGTGTGGAAGTTTGGAAAGGGAGTTATATAAGGGGGGGGTAATTATTTATAAAAAATATAGTGATACAAACTTTATGCAGAAATCACCAAGTTTGTAAATAATATCTATTTTTTTTTCTCAGTTCCCCATCGTGGCAGTTAAAGCAAAGTTTAAGTTTTTGTAGCATGACGTTAAAAATACTGTATTAGAAACAACAATATATTTATTATAATGCAGTTTGGTACATCAGGGAAATATTTAGTTCATTCAGCACAATATTTGTATTCTGTAGTCTAATAGTAATATCACCTGAAAGCTGGATTTTAGATTTACCGTTTTCAGTCACATTCCATCCCTTTCAAGTATGATTTCTCACAGTAGACTGCATACATTTTGATCATGACATTTTTCAAAAGAAAAAAAATAATGAAAACAGAATAAAGAGTTTTTAAATTGAGTTTTTAAATTATAAAAACTATGTGGGAAAAAATATTTTGGTATTTAAATCAATCTTAATTAAGTAAATGTGAGAGAACTCAAAAACTTAAAAACGTGAGCAAACAGAAATTATTTTAGAAATTAAAATTGCAGTTAATAGACATTTCACACGAAATAAAGAATTGTGTTAAAAAATATTTTTAATTAATTCAATCTAGGAATGCAAAAATGCTTTAAAATGAAACCGAAACTAAAATCAAAACTCAGAAAATTAAAATTTCTTAAAACCACCTAATTGGTTTTCAGATCAGAAATTTTGGAGCACGTTTTTCAAATATATGATCTTTAAAAGAATACACCCCTTTCCCTGGTTTCTTTTTATATTTAAGCTATTTTTATGTCTTTAGAAAAATTCTCTATACTTACGAGAAAATTATTTAAAAAACCAAAACGTATTATCCGTTTTTTCTCCACAGGCGTAATTTTTTTTTATAAAACTACACAAAATTTTTAATGTAATAGTATTTCAGAAGCAAAAAGGTAGAATTTTTGTAATATAGAACGAGTTATGATGATGACTATGAATTATTATTGTTAATCTTTAAGAACAAATTAACAATTTGTAGGGTTCTAGTACTGGAATTCAGGATACATTTCTAAATGTTAAAATTGCTTATAAAATTTGTTATATTATTAATTATCAGCTAATTTTACTCTCGTAAATTGTTTTAAGTGTATTGTTTTTTTTATTAGACAAAATTAATTAGAAAATACATCTTTGTAATAACTGAATAGAAAGATACAGTTACCATTTATCGATACGTGCGAATGTTCATTTAAAGGATGAAATACTAAAGGAACGGAAAGATAAAAAATTAAATTTGAATAGAAAAGTGTTAGAAACACTTTCTCCAGCACACTTTAAGAAAAATATATTTTCTAATTGATTGAATGCAGTAGCCCAAACAGGAACTTTTCAAGGAGGGGTCCAAGCTCAAAAATCCACTATTTTCCTATACTCCAATTCACCACTTAATATATTCTTCTGATTTTCGGGAACAAAAAACATTAAAGAAATAAATTATTGAATGAATAATTAGCATTAATAAAACTAATTATTAATAACAGTTACTTATCTGTACAAACTATGTATATATATATATATATATATATATATATATATATATTTATAATACTTACTATATACATGGGATTATAATCAATCAAAAAAATCAAGTGCTTTCGGGGGTGTGGACCCAAGGATACCTTCCCTTGCGTGCGCCACTCATTGAATGTGTATTATGTGTGCAAATGTTGACGTAGTGAGGGTATTTTCTCTCAGTGCAAGTTGTTATGATGATTTATAGCGAAAAAATCATTCAATAGAAAAATATAAAGATAAGGATTAAAATTTGCATAGATTAAAAGTATTGAAATGACTTTTTATGTTATTGTTAATTAAAAATATAATGAATGGCAGAAAGCCCAATTTTATTTTACAAATTTATTCATCATATATAATGATACTTTATTTATTATAATTTTGTTAAATAAAAAAAAATATTCACTTTTAATTTTTTCCTCATATTTAAAAAAAAAACAGGAAAATATTCTTGAGTTTTCTTCGTCTGATATTCAACAATGATTACAGAGAGCTTCTGTCTGGTTAAAATTGTAATACCGAAATAAAAATGTTCTTTTTAAAAAAATTTAAAGCTCTTAAAAATAACAGGAGAAAAAATAAATTTTATTTTGCTTCGATATATTAAAAATATTTTTTAAACTTTAAATGAGCCATTTCTTAAAAACTTTATATTTTATCCTTTATTTGCTTGTTTGCAATAAATGGGGAGAAGTATTTGTTGGCCGTGAAGTGGATAAAATGCCCATCACACAATACTCGCCCTAGACAAAAGCTGCGAATGAGAACCTCCCCTTTCCAATAACACAGAAACCGAAAAAACAATAAAATCTTCCCCTGCAAAACCATTTGAGGACCTCACGCAGTTTTAAGAGGGAAAGGCATAAAACTGTGGTGCACTTTCGAAGAAGTTCGCAAAATTAAGCAAATACCGTTTCGCTACCACTAGCTTTGAGAAAGTAGACCGCTTTCAACAAGTAAGTTTCAGTTAGTGTGTCAGCCAATGAGAGGGTTAATATAATGGAGCGAAAAAAATGGAAGAACGATGTATTAATTTTTTAATGTGCACCTTCATATATTTGATTTATTACTTGCGAATTGTCAAAATTATGCTATAAACATTATTTCATTATTGTAATCTTAACCAATTTACATAAATTTAATATTTCATATAAACAGTTAAATACAATGTTAGTGCCTGTATTACCTATAAGTACATATGAGACATATTTTACGATAATTGTACGGGAATTTATGGAAACACAATTAAGGTGTATATATATATATAATTTACACATATAATTCAGACTCAGTTCTATTAGGTGGGATTATTCTTTTGACTGAGCAAAATTAAAGAACTATACTTAATTTAGAAAAAAACTAATATCGTGAGTCCTCGGTAGTTTTAGGTATATTGAAAAAATAATTTTATTTTGTCTAATTCATTCGACTTCTAAGAGTCCAAGTTTATGCAGATATTAAGATAACATATATACATTTATGTAATAAGTTTAAAATAAGATTATTGTTTTAATGCCTGCCTCTTTAAAAGGTCAAATATTGCCATAAAACACAATAGTTATTTTGTGGTTTCAAAGCTTAGACTTTTAATGACTTGCTTTGTAACTTTGTTAATCTTATAGTTATTTAAGAAACATAATATTTTTAACTTTGTGATATATTGGATAATAAACTGTTGTATATCTTACCATAATCAAAGCTATTTGAATATATTCTGTTTATTTTACTCTGGAGTCTGAGAAGTTATACATTTTCTCAAAGAATTTTTTTTCAATTTCTAATTTGACTTTTATTATTGTTTACTAAAGACACCCTAAACTATGTAATAAATTCAGAATTATTTTACATCTTAGTAAAGTTTCGTTTCACAACTTATAACTTTTAAAGTTACTTTTTTGAATTTATTTTGCTCAAAGGATTCAATGATAATTTTGAGCCCTTTATGTAAAACTTTAACTCTAATTAGGAATTCGAAATATCAGAGAAAAGCGCGCGCTAATGAAACATTAACATATGCATCGTATCACGTAGTTTAATAACATTTTTGGAAGATAATTTTTGAATAGCTCGAACCCATGTCCTTTATTAGTTTAAATTGAAATTCCACTGTTAAAAGCTAATGCGAGTGAAGAGTCCATAAAAGACCTTTCAAATCCTTTCACCAAATTTAAAAAAATATTTAGCCATAGTTCAATTGTACATATTGCATTTTATAAAATTATTCAGCGTGGAGTTTATATCTAAGCCTTAAGACCCTACTAAGTGAGCTCAAGGAAAGGCTCAGAGTTCATTTTAAGAAAGCTCTTTCCTCAGGTAGTCATTGAGTGAATCTGCCGACGAAATTATTAAGCAGAAGATAGTCTATTAATTTTCAATTTCTTTTTGCTTGTAAATTTATGACTGAAAAAACATTAGCTATCTTCGACTTAGAATTTAAAAAAAAAACATATTTTGCATGACACTTAATATCTGGCAATTGAGTTTTTAAGGTATCCGGCTAAGTTTTGAACCGTGATTTTGCCAAAGCGTATAAATAGATAATATTTATGATATTCAGTGTCACTTATATTAGAAAATGTATGTAAAATTGTTTTAAGATTATTAATATTATTAAAAAATTATTGAAGTACAATATTTTGACAAAAACTGAACATAGAATGACACATTCTCAAAATGTTCTGCTTTTGAGAAAAATGCTTCTATTATAATATTTTGCCTGTATATAGCCCAGACCTCTGTACAGAGGCTCAAACCTCATAAATTCTCTTGAAATACATATCTTAGAAGTGAGTTTATCCATGTTTTACGACAGCAGAGGGGAGAAATTTTAAGAAAAAAACGTCGATATTTATTTCAATTGGTTGTAACTCTGAAAAAAAAATGCGAATTTTTCAAAAACGAAAATAGTTCAGACTCTGTCGAGAAGTCTTTACTTTATATAAATATAATTTTATTATTTTACAAGCATTTTCTAAAGAAGAACATTTTGAAAAAAGGTTATTCTGAAGTTAATTGTTTTCTAAAATATTGTATTTATATTTTTTTTTTGTCAAAATGTCCTTAAACCAATTTTATACATATATTCCAATCGAAGTGACACTAAATATCACGAAAACTATCCATTTATGCACTTTTTAAAAATCCTGGTTCCGAACGTAGTCGGATAACTTAAATAAAATTGAAGCATAGGGATGTTGAGGTTGTCTTTTAACAATGTATGTCGGGAGGCTGCTACCCAATTTTGGCTTTTAACTGAACATAACAGTGTACCTTCATTGCATTGGGACTATTTTTGTTTTAGCCCTGACTGTTTTCTCTGTCATCCAGAAGATATATTGAATCGAGGCCAAAACATGTGCATGACTCTTTTCTGACTCTGAACCGATGCCTTCAAGGTATGTTACAGCACTTGTGAGGAATGACTTCGATTACATCTTTTTTTCCTTTGTTATATGTGTGCTTATACTTTTTTTTTTACTTCTAAACTTAGAATTGCCCTTTCCATTAGAAATTTAAGAAATGTTTAGCTTGTGTCGGGGCTTCATCGGTATTTCTACTAATGGTCCTCTTGAGATATCTTTGGGGCCTGAATGACAATTCTTTCCAACCAACTCAAGAAGAGAGCGTGCTTATGTAGATTAGGAATCATACATTGTATATTAGAATGTTAGCTATCGCGTTCATCGCTAAGTGGAGAGGTAATGCTGCAAGTTAAGTGAGATAAGGGGTAGGAGAAAAGTCTTAATTTTGTGAGTCAGTCTAACAGTGCTACTGAAGATAAGCAAAAGTGGGTTCGAGACCAAAGGAGTATTGTCTTAGCCTGTGCATGTCAGATGGAAAGATAAGTTGATGTTGTACGGACCGTAGCTGTTTGCCCAGGAAATAACGGTAAGCGTGTTCATTTAAAATTTAAGGATAGCACGGATACTATTAAGATTGCTATTAATCTATAAGGATAGATTTAGTGGTTAATTGTGTTATGTATCAGTGATACATTTTGCGTCGTTTCACTCTTGATCCCAATCCTCCTAGATTAGTATTGTACACTGCTGGACAATTGCTAAGGACGGATCACAAATTTCTATGTAGCATAACATTAAGCGAGACATGAGGCCTAGTAGGATAAAATATAGTTGCCACACTGTTCAGACATTAGAATAAAGAATATTTTTTGTTCTAGAAAGTACAAAAGCTGTGAAACATCTGAAAGAAAACAAATTTTCATTTGATCTGCGTACGTAGAAATAGAACAATGCATCTAAAAGTCAGCAGGCACCTTAAAGAAAGTTATCAGTATGGGATATGTCCATCGTGGAGTGTGATGCAACATTACACACGTCGTACCATACTTTGCACTACATTATCTAGCAGCTGTTGAGGCAATTTATCCCATTCCTCTGTGAGTGCACGGATGAGGGTGTTCTTGTTTGTCGGAGGATAGTTTCGACGAGCAACTTGCCTCCCCAAAGCATCCCACACATTTTCAATGGGGTTTAAATCTGGATAACGCGCTGGCCATACGAGACGTTGAATAACCTCGCTGTCTAATCAATCCTGAACAGCGAGTGTTCGATGACATGTTGCGTTGTCGTCCATAAAAACAAATTTATCACCGACAGCACCACGGAAAAGACGAACATGAGGAAGTAGAACTTCATCAATGTATCGTTGGCCCGTCATAGTCCCATTCGCAAACACATGTAGGCGCGTGCGGCCATTGATCATGATGCCAGCCCACACCATGATACTGCATGTCGGATATCGGTCCTTTTCCTGGATATTTTCTGGACGATAAGCAGTACCACTCTCGCGCCAGATCAGTTGGCGTCTGCAATCCAATGACAGACTGAACCCACTCTCATTTGAGAATAGTACGCATGCCAGTCCTGTTCAGTCCAATTGTGATGCTCACGACACCATTGCAAAGGGCAGTACGGTGCTGTCTTGTCAATGGGAAACACACAACAGGTCTGCTTGCGTATAGTCCTCCTCCCCTCAAACGTCTGGCAACAGTTTTTCGGGAGATCTGCTTTCCTGAAGCAGCAAAAAACTGATTTGCCACCTGATGAGCTGTGGTGCGCCTGTTCTTTTTTGCTGATAGGACGATATATCTATCTTCTGCAGGCGTCGTATTTCTAACACGACCTCCCTCGTGCCGTCTACTACACATTCCAGTAGTTTTAAATGACTTCCACAGCCGTGGAACAACGCTGTGAGCGATGTTGAACTCCCTGGCAACATCTGTTATTTTTCGCCCTTCTTGGATCTTTCCAATAATTCGGCCAACATAAAATCATCTATGTGATATCGGGAAGACATGCCAAAAATTTTAAGTTCGTCTATTAAATCTTTCCTGTAAAAGTTTGACTTGAAACAACAACTGTCCACACGCGTCAAAACCTTAAAAGCTCTTATGAACGCTATCACGTGATGAACAGACATGGAAAAAAATTGCATACTCATACTTCTTCTTACTGGTATCCCGCATTTATTCTAATTTTCCACACTTTGCTTCCTTTCATTTTGTGGTTGCTATGGATGATCAGTCCTTAGCAATTGTCCAGCAGTGTATATAAATTAAGATCATACTGAACTATTTTTATTATGGCAGAATTTAGTAGTTAATTAGAATTTAGTTTAGTT